>JAPFFP010000002.1:10849949-10867487 GCA_026153255.1 Solanum medicagineum
CAGGTCGGATAAATTGAGAAATTCAGGTTAGTATGTGTCTAGGTGCCCTATCGGGTACTGGTCACGACCCTAGGTTGAGATCTGACATTTAGCAAAGAGGACCACACCTTTCATGGAGAAACTTTCAAGTAAACCTAATCACCCATTTTGAGTTCAAGGTCTCTTCTTCTCACATCGGCATAGGATTTTTGACGACTTTGGGCCGTCTTTAACCTTTCCTTAATCATCCTAACCTTATCAAGACCCTCCATATCCAGATCTAGTCCTAATAAAGCCATCTCTCCAACCTCAAACCAACCAATCGGTGATCTACAACGTCTCCTATAAAGAGCCTCAAAAGGAGCCACACTGATGCTAGAGTGATAGCTATTGTTGTAGGCAAACTCAATCAAAGGAAGATGGTCATCCCAACTACCCCTCAACTTCACTACACAAGCCCTTAGCATATCCTTAAGCATTTGAATGGTTCTTTTGGCTTGGCCATCCATTTGCGGGTAAAGGCCGTACTTAGGTGAACTTTTGTACCAAGACCCTTTTGAAAAGACCTCCAAAAGTGCGAAGTGAATTGTGAACCACGATCCGATATGATGGACAAAGGAACCCCATGCAACCTCACCAACTCATGGATATACAACATTGCATATTGTTCAGCCCTATATGTGGTCTTAACCGGTAGAAAGTGGGTCGATTTCGTCATCCTATCAATCACAACCCAAATGGAATCAAAACCTTTTCTAGTCTTGGACAACCCAATCACCAAATCCATATTAATCACTTCCCACTTCCAAGTAGGAATCTCTATGTCTTGGGTTAGCCCAGCCGGCCTTTGGTGTTCGGCTTTGACTTGTTGACAACTATGGAAACCGAAAACGAATTTGGCAATGTTCCTCTTCATGCCTCCCCACTAATACACATCTCTTAAGTCCCTATACATTTTGGTGGAACCAGGGTGGATAGAATAAGAAGAATTATGGGCCTCGTCAAGGATTTTCTCCCTCAAACCATCAATGCAAGGCACTCACGACCTACCTTGGTACCTAAGGGCCCCATCTTCCCCTTGGGAGAAAACCTCTACTTTGCCCTCCTTCACCAAGGCCTTCAATTCAAGCAAGGAGGAGTCAAGATCTTGTTTTGCTATCACCTCATCAACCAATGAAGACTTAGACCTATCAATAACAACCACACCATCATCACCAACCTCCACCAACCTAACCCCCAATCTAGCCAATTGGTGCACCTCCCTAGCCATCTCCCTACCACCATCAACATGGGCTAAGACCCATAGACACCCTACTCAAGGCATCCGCCACCACATTTGCCTTACCCGAATGATAGTGCACACTCATGTCATAGTCTTTAAGAAGTTCTAACTATCTCCTTTGCCTCAAGTTGAGATCCTTTTTAGTGAAGACATATTGGAGGCTTATGATCGGTGACATCCACATGCACCCCATACAAGTAGTGACACTAAATCTTTAATGCAAACACAACAGCGGTTAACTCTAGATCATGGGTAGGGTAGTTCCTTTCATGTAGCTTGAGCTGTCTAGAAGCATAAGCTATGACCTTACACCATTTTACATCAACACACAACTCAAACCAACCCGGAAAGCATCACAATACACTACAAATCCCTCAAGCCCATCTGGTAGTGACACTATAGGAGCGGACACAAGATTGTCTTTCAATGTTTGGAAGCTTCTCTCACATTCATCGGTCTACACAAACTTAACCTTCTTTTGAGTTAATTTTGTCATAGGGGAAGTAATGCAGGATAACCCATTCACAAACCTTCTATAATAACCCGCTAGGCCCAAGAAGCTCCTAATATCCGATGGGGTCAATGGTCTATGCCAATTTCTAATCACATCGGCTTTCTTAGGATCCATTTTTATACCAACCCCCGACACCACATGACCCAAGAATGCAATCTCCTTCAATCAAAATTCACACTTATCATATTAGCATACAATTTCTCCTCCCTCAATCATTGCAACACAGCCCTCAAATGCCCCACATGCTCCTCCCTACTATGTGAATAGAGCAAAATATCATCAACAAAGACCACAACAAAGGAATTAAGGTAAGGTTTGAAAAACCTATTCCTTAGGTCCATGAAGATGGCCAGTGCATTGGTCGACCCAAACGACATCACAACAAACTCATAATGCCCATATAGAGTTGGAAGGCCATCTTGGGAATTTCACACTCCCTCATCTTCACTTGATGATACCTGGATCGAAGATCAATCTTAGAGAAGAAGCTAGCCCGTTGCAATTGGTCAAACAAATCATCTATTCTTGGAACAGGATACCTATTCTTGATGGTAACCCTGTTGAGTTGTCGGTAGTCAATGCACATTCTAAGTGACCATCCTTCTTCTTTACAAACAACACCGGGGCACCTCAGGGTGATTGGCTAAGCCTAGTAAATCCATTTTCCAACAAATCTTTTAATTGTTCCTTTAACTCCTTCAACTCTGTCGGGGCCATACGGTAAGGGGGAATGGAGATAGGTTGAGTATCGAGAAGGAGATCTATGCCAAAATCTATCTGCCTTTCGGGAGGGACACCGAGAAGGTCATTTGGGAAAATATCAAGAAACTCATTTACAACCGGAACCGATTGATGGAAGAGACTTTGGACTCCACATCTTTAACCCTCACAAGATGGTAAAGAAATCCCTTAGAGATCAACTTACGGGCCTTAATGCATGAAATGAATCTACCCTTGACCACCACATCTTGACTTTTCCACTCAAGGACGGGTTCATTAAGAAATTGAAACTTGACCCTATGGGTTCTACAATCAAAGAAGCATAGTAGGCATGCAACCAATCTATCCCAAGAATGACATTAAAATCTACAATGTCTAATTCAACAAGATCACAAGGCAACAACTTATGAAAAATGCAAATAGGACAACTTCTATAAACTTTTCTAGCAAAAGTAAAGGCACCAATAGGAGTAGACACTTCCTATGACTCATGCAACAACTCGGGGACAACATGGAACTTTTTAGCAACAAAAGTGGTAACAAAGGAGAGAGTGGCACTCGGATCAATCAAAGCATACACATCAAAGTCAAATATTTTCAACATACCGGTAACAACATCAGGAATTTCACCAACCCCTTGCCTCCCATGTAGTGCATAAAATCGTTTGTACCTTGGGGCACCACCTTAAGGACCACCTCTACCCAATGGGACCGCATTTCCGCCCCGACCCTTGCCACAGTTTCTTGGACAATCTATCTTCTTGTGACCAAGCTCCTCATATTCATAGCATGCATTAGAACCCTTCAAACATGGGCCTCCATGGCTCCTTCCACGTTTAGGGCATACATCAATAGGAGTCACCTCACCAACACCTTGAGCCCTAGGGAAGTCATTGGCAAACCCCCTATTAGTAGCATGAGAAGGCCCTTGGCCTTGACGATATTTAGCACCCTTTTGGAATTTATCCTCAAATCGGACCCTCTTGGCCTCATGCTCCCTTCTCTTCCTCAATTTCTCCTCCTCCATTTGCTCGACATAGGTCATCAACCGAGATAAGTCCATGTCACTATTGGTAGTTTGCTCCTCGGGAATTTAGGCCCTTCTTCCTCTAGCTTTTGGCATGATCTAGCATAACAAAGAACAATTGTTAGGGCAAAAACTCACTACAACTCTATAGCACGACGTAGAAGATGAAGAAGGGAAACATTTCCTAAAATGTCTCATAGCCTCCTACTCATAGTCATGGCGCGTTTCACAACCATGAATAGGAATTTAATCGACGCGGTGTGTTGGACCCCGAGGATCTATCAACCTAATGCTCTAATACCAAGTTTGTCACGACGCAACCCTAGGGCCTAGACGTGACACAACGAATGGGGAACCCGAAGGAACCCCAAACAAGCCTCTTAACTTATCATTACACATCATTGGTCGCGAAAGCATATAAAAACATTAAAGAGCAAGAATAGGGGCAAAGAGGCTAAGGGAAAAGCTTGCACAATATCATAGTCAAGAGACAAGAGTCAAACTCATACCATAGATACATAACATGTCCTATAACCACCTCTACTACATAGATAAGAGCAGGGGTCAAGACAAAGCAACAGGGCTCACCCTCATAATCAAATAGAACATAAAGAAAGTGTCTCAATACATAAAAAGAGAGCGTAGACTAAGGTCCCCGAAGTGGAGGACTCACCAACTAGCTTGAGTAGCATCAAACTAGCCACGTGAAGGAGGATGATCAACTTGGGCTTCGGTTCCTACATGGTGATATCATGTAGGCAAGAGTATGCATTAGTACATATGAATGTACTAAGTATGTTAGATGCAATACAACAAGAGATAGACATCATAATCAAAATGTATAACAATAGACAATAGGCATAATATACTAATATGGCATGTGTGATCAATGCTTAAGTAAAACATGCTTAAGTAACTCATACTCATATAAGATATCATGTGTGTAAAAGAGACCAAGCTAGATTTTCAAGGTACAGACCCCTTAGTGGTTGTGTAGTACAAAACCCTCTCAAGGTTGATGATAATCACACCTTATCACCATGGTGGCGAAGTACAAACCCCTCACATAGTTGATGAGTACAAACCCCCACCTCGGTTACCCGAGCTCTTATCCCTCCGGATTAGGTATGGTCTAATACAACACTTCATATAGAGTATATCATATAGATAAGCTCATTTCATCATCATATAGTCAATCATATCATATCTCATGCTTTGGACCTTCAACTCCTCAAGAAACTACATCCGGACATTTTATGAAATACTTAGAGAGTGTGTAATGCTAGTATAAATCATGAAATATAGAGATGAAATAATGCAAGAAAGTCCATTGTAAAACCATCAATCATCACCTTGCAACACCCTCAAGCAACATACATCAAAACCCCTCCTCAAATCTTACAATAGATCAAAGATTTATAGCTCAAAATATAGCAAAACAGTCACAATTTCTCATAGCTTTAACATAATATGCAGTGAATTTCATGATAAGTAAGACTCATTTGTAAATCAATTTAAATGATGCAATTTGAGTAAAAGGAAGTTAGGGCACCATGGGTGGAAGGACCCAATGGCTAAAACCCACATACCTTAGCTTAGAGATGAACTTGATGAAGATTGGAGATAGAGACTTGAAGCTTGAAGAAGAACCTTGAAGTAGAACCTTAGTTTGGGATGAGGGTTTGGGACTTGAATTTCGGGAGTGAAGATATGGCTATGTGTTTGAGTGAGTATTGAGAAATATTTCGAATGATATGAGGGTGAAATAAGGCTAAGTATGGGTAAAAACACATTTGGGAACACTAGCCCAAGACTTAGAAGTCTTTGACCGATCTAGAAAAAATAGTCCCCAAAATAGGCAGAGGCGCGTCGCGGAGGCGACGCGAAAACCTCACTGGAAATTGCACCATGAAATTTTTGAATTTTGATGCGGCTGCTCTAAAATCGGGGTTAGACCCTTTTCCCCCTAATTTTGACCCCCTGAACAAGAATATGAAGTCGGATTTCGAAATAACAAATGGATTTTGAGATATATGAAATTTAAAATTTTGGGCATTTCGAGGCACAATTTCGGGCACTTTTTGGGGTTCAAAAAAAAAACTAGGAACTTTTAACACTGAGGCGCGCCCCTAGCGTGCCGCTCCTGGGGTACGAAAACCTCACTATTTTTCGCCACTTTGAAATTTTGAAATTTGTTATGGTTGATCTAAAATTAGGGTTAGACCCATTTCCTACTCAATTTGACCCCCTGATCAAGAATATGAAGTCGAATTTCTGAAATAACACACGAATTTTGAGATATAAAGAGATTACGATTTCGGACACTTCCGAAACACATTTTCGGGCACTTTTAGGGTCGTCTCAATAGAGTTGAAAAATGGTTAAGTATAAGTGTTTTACCCATAAAAGGACATGGGACCAAGACCCCATTGTTTTAGGCCGAAATTGAAAAATCAAGAAAGTGTAAATACTACTCGGCAACGGGTCTACGTCACAGAGGGGTCGCGGACCCTTACTGGAAAATGCAAAGCTGGTGAAATTTGTTTTTCCGCTATGGGTCTTCTAAAATGCGGATTATATCCATTTCTCACTCAATTTTGCCCCCTGATCAAGAATATGAAGTCGAATTTTCAATATCACGCACGAGTTTTGAGATATATGAAAATTACGATTATAGACACTTTCAAGGCACATTTTCGGGCACTTTTTGGGGAGTTTCACAAAAACCCATAAGCAGAATAAACTAGATATGGAAAAATGAAAAGGAAAAGAAAAGAAAATAAAAAGAGAGACTAATAACGAAATTTACATGATAGAATGTGGGTACGATAAAAATAACACATATAAGACAAATAATGACAACACATGCTATAAAGACATGACAAATTATACTACTGTACTATACCCCACGGCCAAACATCAACCTAATCCTACTAATCTATTAGTTTGCTACTCTAATTCACGACCTCCACTTCTTCCTATCTAAGGTCATGTCCTCGGTGAGATCAAGTTTACTCATATCTTGTTTGATCACCTCCCCCTCATACTTCTTTGATCTATCTTTACTCCTCTGTGTAACTCTTAAATTCAACTTCTCACACCTTCTAATAGGAGCATCGGTACTTCTTCTTTGCATGTGTCCAAACCATCGCAGTGTCGCTTCCCTCGTCTTTTCAACCACAGGGCCACCTCTAGCTTCTCTCGAATGGTCTCATTCCTAATCTTATCACTCCTTGTATGTCCACACATTCATCTCAATATTCTCTTCTCCGTGACCTGCATATTCTGAATATGTGAGTTTTTTATTGGTCAACACTCCACCCCATACAATAAAGATAGTTTAACCATCATCCTGTTAAACTTACCTTTGAGTTTAGATGGTATCTTCTTATCACACAATACTAGACGCAAGCCTCTATTTCGTCCATGCTGCCCCAGTACAGTGTGTGACATCATCGTCGATATTACTACTACTCTAGATGATGGACCCAAGATATTTAAAATTCTCTCTCTTGGGAATAGGTTAAGTGACAAGTCTCACATCAATATCTGCTTCATCCCTCGCAACACTAAATTTGTACTTCAAGTTTTCTGTTTTGGTCCTGCTTAGTTTGAACCCTTTAGATTCCAAAGCCTGTCTCCAAACCTCCAATCTATCATTAACTTTAGCTCAAGTCTCATCAATTAGTATGATGTCATCTGCAAATAACACACATCATGAAACCTCCTCTTGAATAGATTGTGTCAGCTCATTCATCACCAAGACAAACAAAAAAGGGTTCAACACATATCCTTGATTAAGTCTCGTTTCAATAGAAAAATACGTCGAGTCTCCTCCCACCATTCTTACCCGAGTTTTGGCTTCCTCAAAAGAGTTCTACTTCTAATTGAAAAGAAATAAGTTACATTCTGTGTGCATATCAAAATTGGTCATATATGACCAATCGTAGGCGTCATACCCAACTGCCACAAAGTGGCTTTATTTACATAATTTTGCATGCCAATATGTCATTACAATATACATATTTTGTTATGTAAGAAATATATCTTCAGATCTTTAATACTTCAAATCCAGTCTTTAAAAATATTTTGACAGGACTTGAAGTAGGGAGCATTTGTAAGTATTAAAAATTTATTGAAATTAAATCTATAAATTATTTTGAACTATATTAAATTCAAAAAAATAGTCCAAAAATGTGGCAATTCAAGTCAAATTAAAGGGCCACTAAAATCAAATCACGTGTCAAATTTACATGGCAATCCAACTCAAATTAAATGAGCCACTAAAATCACAACACTTGTTAAATTTTTGTGGCAATCCAAGTCAAATTAAATGAACTACTAAAATCACATCACGTGTTAAATTTATATGGTAATCCAAATCAAATTAAATGAGCCACTAAAATAATGGCACGTGTATATATGACATGTTTTGACCAATTAAATTAGAGGCTTCCACCAATAAATGTGATTGGTAAATTCAAACTGACCAACAGATCACACAAGTACAACACTCACTACAACTATAAATAGTAGTCTCATTATTCCTTTTTTTGAAAAAGAAAAATTGAGGATAGGGGAATTGAGGAGGGAGATTACAATGTGGGGGAATCGGACCTTCACCAACAAGGTGGGAGTTTAGGTAGTCAACCAAATGAGGGCAGACTAACATGAAGAAGAGGCAAGAAGAGAGCTCGTAGATCAAAGATTACAAATACTTTACAATTCACAAGCTCAAAATTAAGAACAGAGTGAAAATCATGAAGTTCAAGATCAAGATACTTGTTTACACTTATTGTTCGTCATAACCATACAAGGGTTCGTGATAAGTAATTCAAGTGCAAGTTTGAAGAGGGGATTCAAGATCAAGCTACACATGCCATTGAATCTTATTCGAGTTTAACATAGTTCATACTATATGAAGAATCAGATGAGTATGCTAGAGATTGTAATACCCACTATATTTTTTGAAATTCAATAATATATATTTGTTACTCCAATTTTTTCTATCTTGATTATTTATTTTTCTTGACTCGAAAATTTGTTGTGTACAGAAATCAAAGGGCTAATTTATGGTAAACCAAAATTCATAAATCACTAACATGCTGGGTTTAAATCAATTTTTACAACGATATAAAGGTTTTAAAAAAAAAAGAAAAAGGAAGAAGAAGTTCAATATAGATTTCTCAGTCAATTGATCTATGTATCAAATTAGAAACTGATTGGCTAAAGGAGAGCAAAGAGACAAGTTTGGCAGCTAGGGAGTTCAAGTTGCAGTTTATTGAAAAAGTGATGCAACACGTGATGAGACATTGGAAGATAATAATAATAAAAATAAAATAAATCTTTTAATAGTAATAATAATAATCTAATAAATAAGCAGCCAGAAACTGGCAGTTGTCGGTCGAGATATTTGCTTCTAGCCGAGAGCAATTGAATACTCTTAGGGTCGTTTGGTAGGACGTATTAGGATAAAATAATTTATGTATTAAATATGATATTAGTTAATATCATATTTGATACGATTTTTGAATTATGCATAACTAATTCATGTATTAGCAAATATTTCATACATGGTATTAACTAATACCTCCCATTTGGTGCTATTAACTAATATCTTAGATTTAACATCATGAGATTAAATACACAAAGACAAAAATATCTCTCAAATTTTTTTACACTTTTATTTTTATTTCTTGATTTTATATTTTATATTTTATAGTTTTGTACTAATAAATTTATTTAAATAAATTAGTTTACAAATTTTATTTATTTGTGGTTCATATTTTCATAATATAAAAACAAATAAATTTACCATGTTAAATTTTTAGATTTTATGTATTTGAGATTTCATATTTACATAATAGACAAAAATATTTTGTCATGTCAATTTTTTTATATTTAATTTAGTTGAATGATTTTATTGATACAAAACAAAATCCAATGATGTTATATATTCTCAAAGTTGAGTGACTTGTAAAATATAAACATTATATTAAAACTACAACTTTCAAATTTTTATTTATAGATATAGATTGTTTATTTTACAATTGTTTACCATCTTTTCGATTTTAATAATAGACAGTCTATCTTTATTAGATTAAAAATTGGCATTTTATTAGTGATGAATTTATTAAGATCACAATTATTTTATTCTCAAATAAATCATGTGAGAAAATAGCAAACATGACAACAAAATTATTGTTCTCCTAACAAGTTAGAAGCTACAAAAGAAAAAATTCAGTTTAATCTAATTACATGAAATAGAAAACTCCATAATAATTCAAGATATAGTTAAAAAGAAGTTTTTTGTAAAGTTTTAAACCAAGCACAAGATGAGATGGGAAGCAATGAACCAAACATTTGATAAAAAATAATCCTTACTTTACTAATCCCTGCATTGATAATCCCTACGCTATTCATTTTTGTACCAAAGGAACCCTTAACGGTTTTATTTAGATTATTTGTCTTAATTTTTTTAATTTGATATATAATAATCTATATCTATAATCTATAATATTTTAAAAGCCTTAGGAACTTTGTTTGAACTTTTTACTCTTCATTAAAGTACTCTTTTTTAGATAAAATTGTCATTTTACTATTTTTCTTAATTTATTATTTAATCTTTTATTTATTTAGTTTTAAGATTCATTTTTGAATAAGAATTTATTTATATTTAGAATTCACTTTTGCTTTCGGACTATTCTATGTAAATAATTACTAAAAATTTTGACTTAATAATATTTTGTTGATAAAAGTATATAATATAAAAAATTTAAAAAGAAAAAAAATCAATTAAATATGTTGAAAACATTAAATTACTCTCTTTATATTTATGAATCTTTTGTTACTTTAAATTTTAGTCAATTAATTATTTAACTTAAGTATTCATCTCTAAATTATTACTTTATTATTAAAATATTATTAACATATTTATATTATAAACAATCGAATTGATTTTTGCATTTTTGTTGTTTCACAATAGACTAAAAACTATTACATCAAATTAATATCTCTCTTTCCTTTTTGGTCACTCCCAAAAAGAATGTCACCGGAAACAATTTACCTTTAAAATTTCCTTTTTTACCCTTAATGAAATGATTCTTAACCACACAAATATTTAAGAATTATTTTAGAGCATGTGTTTTAAAAGTCTTTCCTTTTTTCTTAAATATTGTGTCAAGTCAAAGGGTGTCACATCAAACTTTTACATGAATATATTTATTTAATTATAAATACTATTTATATATAATTTTTAAATTAGCGTAATTGCAAAACACTGAACTAGTGACATCAACAATCCACGGAATCATTGACAAGTGATAAATGGACGAAAATGTTCATATGTGAAAGTGAGAGGGCAACAACTTGGTTACTCGTCGACAAAATAATTTGTACTGTTAATGTTCTTCTTTATTCTCGTGACTATGAATCAATACTAGCATAGTCCTCTATTTTCTCAATTAATATACTCATATGATTGATCTTGGTAACTCCACTTCTCTTAGCAAATGGCTACCATTACGATTTCTATTATTTTTATCCTCCAAATATTTTTGCAGAATTGTCTAGTTCTTGCTAATCCAATTCCAAGTCAAAGTAGAGAAACTTTGGAGATAATCATCGGCGGAGGTGGTGGTAGTTCTCCACCATCACCTCCACCAGATAATCAAGATTGTCCACCTCCTCCTCCTCCACCTTGCCCTCCGCCACCATCGCTCCTCTTTGAAAGTAAACGTGTTGAGATCGCATATCATGTCATCCAAAAGTTTAAGTCCAAAATCACACATGACCCCCTTGGAATTATAAACACATGGGTTGGCTCTGATGTTTGTAACAAGTACAAAGGTTTCCATTGTGCTATAGTTCCTGACTATAAGGTTCAAGCACTAGCTGCTGTGGACTTTAATCAGTTTAATTTTGATGGCTCTGACCTTACTCTTGATGGCTTTCTTGACGAATTACCAGACATAACAATCTTCCATGCAAATACCAACAAGTTTAAAGGCACAATCCCCAAGAAAATCGCAAATCTTCGTTACCTCTATGAGCTAGACCTTAGCAACAATGATTATAATGGTGAATTCCCATATAATATTGTTCATGGTGCCAAGAACTTATATTTCTTGGACCTTAGGTTCAATTCGTTTTCCGGGTTGGTTCCCCCTCAAGTTTTCTTGCTAAATCTTGATGCTCTGTTCATCAATGACAACAATTTCATTCAGAAACTTCCTGATAACTTGGGATCAACTCCAGTTCTTTACTTAACTTTAGCCAACAACAAATTCACTGGTCAAATTCCTCGTAGCATTGGTCAAGCATGTAAAACATTACGCGAAGTTCTATTCTTGAACAACCAGCTCAGTGGATGCTTGCCGTATGAAATTGGGCTTTTAAATAAGGCCACAGTTTTTGATGTGAGCAAAAATCAGTTAACAGGGAAAATACCTCAATCGTTTGGATGTTTGGCTAAGATGCAGATACTCAACTTGGCACAAAATCACTTCTATGGACCTGTGCCTGAGCTAGTGTGCAAGCTATCCAATTTGAAGAATTTGACCTTAACATACAATTACTTCACTGAAGTTGGGCCAGAATGCAAGAAACTAATTCAAAAAAAGGTTCTTGATGTGAGGATGAACTGCATTCCAGGCTTGCCGATGCAAAGATCAGCAGGGGAATGTGCAGCATTTTTTTGTAAGCCAAGATCTTGTCCTGATGAAAAGTCATTGGGAATAATTCCTTGTAGCATTGGCAATTTTGAGAAGAATCAACTGCACGCAAATGAGTCGGTAGAGGCTCAGGCGCCAACAACTTACAGCGCTTTGAAACCGCATGCCTTGTAATTGCCCTGTTTTTTCCATGTTTGCATATTAAACTATGGCAGCAGTAACCAAGTTTCTTTATCTTTATTGATGTATATGTATTTGGTTGAAATAATAGTGAACTAATTACATATGTTTCGTCTTTAACTCTTTAGATGAGATGATCTCACTGTTCAACGGAATCTTTAGCACAATGGCTCAACGATGCATATATTAGTGATCTTGATTCCCTGAAAATCTGTAACCAATTTGTTTTAAAGAATTGCAATTCTAAAGTAACAAATCACTCATTTTCAACTAGCAACATTGCTTTAGCATTAAAACTAGTACCAAATGACTATAAAGCCCAAATTTTATGTATTTGATTTATATCTAGAAGTAATTGTTATTGTAATTAATTAATTTGTTTACTTTCTAAATGTTGCACTTGCAAAAAATTCTTTTTTTTAAAAAAATCAAATATAGCCATCGGCCCTTTTTATTCAAAGCATCAAAAAGAAGGGGAACTTACCTATATACATCTATGATTTTAATAATACATATATAATTCACTTTTAATACGTAATACAAACTTTTTTTAATATATTTTAAGAGACTTATAATACATCTTTATAATTTAAATACATCTTTTACACATAGTGTAATTCATTTTATATATATAGTGCAGTTTTTTTTAATCAAAATAACTATAATACATTTACAATATGTATAATTCACTTTTAATATATAACACAATTGCTATAAACGATAAATATTTTTCAAAATGGAACATTTAGGTAATAAAAAATTATATTTAAAAACAATAAATATTTTATAAAAGAGATTCAAAAAGTTAATTATTCCAAAAAAGAAGTTTTGGTATGAGCCCAATATAATATGATTCATATCCGCAGGGCCATCGCACATTTACTACTAAGTCCTAGCCCTATCAAAACCAAAAAATCTTCTTTTTTAATTCAATGGATGCGATGCTCTGGGTTCCAGATCTATCATCAAGACCTTCCTTTTTTTGTGAACTGAAATAGCGTAGGCATTAGGAGTTATCTTTTCTCACAATTGTAAATGTTTCTTTTTGGAAAATCCTGCATGTTGTCTGTGAGCTCCAATTTCTCTTGTGTGCTCCTTGTGAATATTAATCTCCATGGCTACTGATTCTCCTCGCTTTAATCCTGAGTGTTAATATCTATCTTTTATGAATATTCAGAATTATCCGGTAGTGCTTCCTCACAGTCCAGTGCTATGTTGGCTATTTTGTCTGCTAACTTATTAGTTTACATGATTAATTATGGCTTGTGTATCTGAAGTGAGCTGCTGTATTTGTTCTATTTCCTCTGCTATTTCCAGGATTCCTAGACCTTCGGTGCTCAAATGAAAAAAATTTGTTGCTAGTGGGATTCAAACTCAGGTCTAGCAATTCATCCTGAATCTTAAATTAGAAGGTATGGAGAACCACTATACCCTCAGAACTTCTAGTTCAGTGGATACTAAACCTTATACCATTTTTTCATATTAACTATATGGATACACAAAGATTTTTTCGGGGTCAGTCAGTGCTCGAACAATCGGGACCCAATATGTGGGTCCGCACCTGCAAGGACATATTCTTGTTCGGGGGGTAAATTTGTGTGAGAAAGTAGTCTCCTTCACTATTTAAGTCAACCATATTGATAAATAATTTTTCGCATATTTTTGCACTTTCTAGTGGGTACATGACTTCTCCACGTCGTGTAGAGGGTTTATTTTAGTGTAAAAATTTCAGAGAGTCATGCTAGGGCCAAAACAAGGAAAAATTAAACTTCGCGCGAAAATGAACTGTGGGGGAGCAAGTCTGCATCTCGTAGAAGGTTCATTGTAGTACAAAATTTTTTGAAAATTTTCAGATTTAAGTGAGCGCAATTGAGACAAATCTTTGAACCCTAATATACGGGAATCCTTGAACCCTAATATACGCGAGTCCTTGAAAATTCTACCATTTCTAAGCCCGGCCTATTCACTCACTAAATCACCTAAAAATCCTCTCCAACCTCTCCAAAATTTCTCCACCAAATTCTCCAAAAGTTTCTAGGATTCAAGGCTCTTCCATTAAGGACCAAACTTCAAGAGTCTCCTAAAATTAGTAAAAAAAAATTCATATTTCGTTAATTAACATCTAAACAACTAATTAACTGCTTCTAATTAACATTTCAATAATTATTTTTGAAGTGCTAATTAACAAATTTTAATTAACACTTCAACAACAAACAAGTTTATTCGACCTATTTAGTTTAAATTCTAAAAATAAAGTTAAATTAAAGTCAATGTTTAATATAAAAAATTTAGATCTTTGTTTTTTATAATTATAGAGATTTAATTTTCTTCAAGTTCCTATTTGGTTCTCTAAATCTGAATTCGTTCCGCCCTGCATTAATTTTAAAAATAATTATTTCAATCTGCTCCATTCGCATATGTTTAAACCCGTCCCATGCAACATAATTTTAAAACTATCCCACACTGGACTGCCTCATTGCCATCCCTACTTACAAATATGGTCAACTCTAAAAAATTACTTAAAAAGAAGGCTAATTATGCTTCGTTTTTTTTTTTTTTTTGGTTTGCTACATTTTCTTTTTATCAACTAGGGACTTTTAGAGTTAGATATTTAACTTTTTCATCTATAGATAAAAGTTATAGAAATCATATGTTAAGAAAACTAATGCTCAATATTACTTGTAATTATAAGAAGTACATTAAGATACAATATTATTACAAATAGTGAAAACATACTCATAATCAAAAGGGAAACCTTCTCCCTTACACACTAGTAACAAAAAAATGAAACGAAGAAAGAGACCTTTTTTGGGTTAAATAGGAAAAGGCAGTTGAATAAGATTTAAAAATTAAAAAGGGAACTTAATAATATGTTTAATGATCAGGTGATGCGGCAGCACAGGGTAATGCCATCTCCAATAGGAAGCATGTAAATCTCAATCCTTGAAGCAGCTGCTACGACTTTGTTAAGCTCCAATACAAAGTCCCTATAATACCTTACGTATTTTCTCATCGGTGCAACAGCTGGTGCGGCCACTGAGCCATTCCATAGGGTGTTGTCGTACCCAATCAAACCACCAACCTTCACTAATTCTATGATTCTTTTGTGATAGTTGATGTAGTTGTCCTTATGAGCGTCCACAAATATGAAATCATATGTGCTTTGATTCATTTTCTAAAATTAATTGAAAATTTTTTTATATGAGCAACTTGGCGATAGATTAACAATATGTAAACGGCACTATCAAAGCTCTCATGCAATGACTTCATGATTGAGTAGTAGACGAAGGCTAAATTTGATCTGAGGTCTCCTACATGAGATATACACAACCCAACCAATCAACCATGTTCTTATAGGCAATTTATCTAAATTATAAGTAGTTAAGTATTATATTCTCTCTGGTTTGAAAAGAATTACATAGTTTGATTTGGCACGCACTACAAAAAAGACTAAATTTGTGGAGGTTTAATTGTGGGGTTATAATAACCTCCAAAAAATTATATTAAATATGAGGGTTATTTTAACCTCCACTAATTTTCATCAAATATACAGGGGTTCATACATCTAAATATATTAAATGAGTGTCAAAAATCAGTGCCTAATTAGTTCTTAACAAAATAAAAAATGCCAAAAAATCATTTTTTATGCCTTTTAAATAATTTTTTCTGCCAGAAATACCCTTTTACTCGCCAAAAAACTCACTTTCTCTCACTATACTCACTCTTTCCTCTTTCACTCACTCTTTTCTCTCTGTATTAGTATGAATGAATTCAATAGTTTGAAGTAGGCTCTTTTCATCTTCAACTCTTTGGCAATAATTGCTCTCACACAGGTTTCGATTTCTAAGGTAAATCTTAATTTTGAGTTTGGTTAGCTATAGAAATTGATCAGCTATAAAAATTTAATTCGAGCATTGCGTTTGGTTACTGTAGAAATTAGTCAGATGTAGAAATTTGATTTTAGAAAATTGGCTGGCTCTAATTTCTTCAACTTTTGGCATACAAATCTACTGATCTAAGGTCTTCTTCTTCCTGATTCTTTGATTTTGTATTACAAATTGTATTGTGCATTTTTTCATATTGGATGTGGATTTTAAATTTATTTTTGTGCTTATTTATGTTTTTTCTTCACTTATTTTAGGGATACTGATTTGTTCCGACTATATTTAGCTGAGATTAGCTTTTGTTGTTGTTTTGTTTTGGTTTATTGATGAATTTTTTTGATGTAGTTCTGTAACCCCTATTTTCTCAGCCACATTAAGATGTTCATCGAGTAATTTTGATGTGGTTCTAGTTTCACTTGTAGAAGCCATTTTAAAAAATAAGTCGGCAGTTTTATTTGTTTCCGTGTAGCAATAAGAGATGACATACTGAATACCAATGATATTGTTTATGATGCTGCTCACAATGTGTTTGTGCTTTAGATTGTTGATATCCTAGTTGATAAACATATTGTAAATGATAAGAGAGTCCAACTCGATGTCTAATTATGTGAATCCTTTTTCGCATGCACCATTATACACCAAAGTTTTATCAATAATTATGTGGGAAAAGGCTTTATATGGAAGCTTTCAAATACCCAGAGGGGCACCATAGTGTTCTGTTTTGATAACTAAATATACAAATAAATGTGAGACCCTTTGTATAAACCAATATTGAAAGTGATAAATGACTAAATGTGTTTCTAAAGTGTCAAATATTTGAAATAAATTTAGTTTGCCAAAACAAACTAATACTATTCTTTCCACCATGTATCTCATACTTCAAGTTGTATAATATCTTTAGCACATGATACCCCTGTTACTATTTTATCCATATACCCAATGTCTTTAGCACATAGTACTCCTGTTACTATTTTCTAGATATTGAAAAATTCATATGCCTATGGCTGTTGAATTATATGAAAAATTTTCACCAATGTTCTATATGTTGTATCTTAATCAACTATTTTTAATCAATACTTACTGTCTTTCTTTCTACTTAGAATCTAAATATAAGTTTTAAACTTCTACTAAGTTCTCCTTCAGGTTTAGATACTTACTATCTTTCTTTCTACTTAGTATCTATGTCTTAATCAATACTTACTATCTTTCTTTCTACTATGTTATATACACTTCTTACATTTGTAACTATTTTTCCTTTCCACTATGTAGTATGTAGTTAC
>JAPFFP010000002.1:10873175-10883578 GCA_026153255.1 Solanum medicagineum
TATACTTAAGTTCAACTTACATGATATCCACAACAAAATTTCCCAATTGGATCGTTACCCTTAATTTCATGAAATACAGGGTCTAACACTGATCTACAGCGCCGCACAGCTACTACTACTGCCACTCAGGTTGTGCCATTTAGGACTATGGGTCCTGTGACTTACCATAGTCGATTTTGCAAACCACATAATGTTTCTTCTTTGTCATAGTCCAAGTTCACTTCTTATGAACAGACCACCTATCTACCCACAGAGATAATTCCACGACCCTATAGATTATCATCTTCAGGTACTCCATCCCCTAGTGTTCAGTCTCCCACAATTCCATCTCTCACATCTCTGTCTTTTCACCTATCATCCCTTATTCTTAGAGATTCTAGTGCTGAGACTATCACTCCTCTATTGACTCAGCATTATGTGCATCCTTCGGCATCAGCTTCACTTGCTTCTATTGCTACACCCAAGACATTAAGTACTGATTCTCACACTAAATTATTTTGTAATATGCAGCAAGAGTACGAATGGTATGTTTGTGAGCTTGGAGATGAGGTCCAACTTACTCCTGAACAGTCTACTCAAATTTTGGACTGAAAGGTAATTGGCGGAAGCCATAAAGGCCCTATTTATGGGATAGGCTCTACGAATGACATACGACGACTCCAATTAGGTTTAGAAGGTATTGGATTGTCTAGTCAGGCCGAGGCTCCTGACTAGGTTGAGATAGTTGTCATGTCTCAGAAAATCGCAGAACTTATAAGCGCATTGAAGCATCTGAGGCAAGGAGGGATGAGGAACAAACGACTATGAGTGAACAAGTTATACAAATCAGAGAAAAAGTGTTCAACCTTGCTCGTCGGCCGTCACCGCATCCTTCCACTTTTGATGAAATCGATGAGACTGATGAATTTATTGAAAATAGTCCTTAGGTTCCCTTTTATTTTAGTTTTAGACAATTAAGAATGTTTTGATAAACTTTGAATCAATTTAAAATATTGTAAATTATGAATTTGATTCATTTTTTAATGTTTGATTATGGTTTTTATTAAGTATTTTGTATGTTTTAATTGTTCTTGATTGTGTTGGATTGACAGTATTAAAAGAAATTGAATTGATTTTAAAATTGCAGGTGGGCAGCAGAAAAACTGCAGAAAAAGTGACGGATAGGGTTCCAAAGTTCGTCGCTTTTTTGTAATTTTCTTTAATAAAATTTTCTAAAAAGTGATGGATAGGGTTCCAAAGTCCATAGGTTTTATGAATTTCTTTAAAATAAATTTTTCAGAAAAGCGATGGACAAGGACCTTATGTTTTGTCACTTTTTTTAAACAAATATTTTGTCAAATTATGACACTGCTTGTCACAAATTTTAATTATTTAAATTAATTTAATATTTGTGGCGCAGTCCATCACTATTTATTAGTTTTTAAAAAAATTAAGAAAAGGCAACGGACTGCATCGCTTATTTACAACGCAATCCGTCGCTTTTTCGAAAGTGTTGAACAAAAAAGTGACGGAATAGACTGTATCACTTTTTCGTCGATTTTGATGAAAAGAGTGATGCAGTCCTCGCTTTTGTCCATCGATTTTTGCTTATTTTTTAGTGGTGTTTTTCCTGCGTTGTCGCCTGATTAATCTTAGATTATTTTTTAATACCTGATAAAATTACCAAAATATCCAATAAAATTATCAAAATATCCCTAGAGTAGAGACGTGCGCATAACACGTCTTCTCATGTCTATTTTGTAAATTCGAGACCGGATATGCGATCAACATGAAAAATTGTGTGAGAAAATGGTCTCGGTCGATTTTTAGAGCGATCGGATCAAAAGATAATTTTTTGATCCGAAACGCAGAACCAGTGTTGGTGCGCGACAGAGGCACGTCGCGCCTCTGAAATAGACCCACACTTACATTTCTTAAAAGTTTTTCTACGGAGATTGAAAAACTCATTCGTAAAATTTTTGAGAAAAAAATACACATGGGCGGATGGGTCTGGGTCGCGGACCCGCTTTTCCGTAGTGAAATTTTTTTTGAAAATTTATGAGGGGCATTTCGGATAATTTACAACCCTCCTAAACTCAAAACACGATCAAAACAGGTCATTTTGAGCATAAAAAGAGTCAAAAACCCCCATTCTAAGTCCTTTTCTAATCACTTGAAAGACTAGGGCTTAAGAGAAGATAAGAGAGAAGCGGAGATTGAAGAATTCAAAGGAAAGTCTTGAAGCTGATTGTTGATAGCTCCATCCAATTATGTAAGGCTAATTAAAAACATGAGATTGTTCTCTCATGTGCCCCATAGATGGACTTAGAGGAATTGAGAGTTCATGAGTCCCCAATGTTTCTTGAATGGTTTCTCGATTTCTTTCTTCAAAATCATATCTATTACATGTATTTTCATATGTTGATGATAATTATAAATTTCTTTTCTTGATTTGAATAATTTTCATGAGATATTGTACAACTCTATATGTTAAATTATGAAACCATGCATAATGAACTTAAGGTCGGAGTCTAGAGCCTTAACTTGAGTATGTTGATAGCAATCTTGATATGATTATTGTTGACACCCAATTTTGACCCCCCACATTATAAATTAATTATCGAGCTTCTTCAATTTTTAACAATGTGAAATAATTATCTTCGGAAAAAAAAACATATATTTTAAGTTATTTCATATACTTTGTACGTACTTATTACGTACTTTTTCATAATTACTCAAAAATAAAAAGAAATTATATTCTTGTTTATTATTAAATTATTTTTGAAATTAAGTAGTTTTTAATTGAGTTAATTATTTCGCTTAGTTAATTTTAAAGAAGCTCATTAATTGATCTAATTTAATTTATCGTGTATTTTAAAATGTAAATTCGTGCCCTGACCCCACATGTCCTTTTTTCTTTTTACTTTACTTTTTCTTTTGCTTTACTTTTTCTTTTACTTTTCTTTTTCTTTTAGGTGGGACCCATGTGTCTCTCACCAACTCTCCTCTTCTTCAAACACACACACGACACTCTCCTCTTCTTCTTCTTCAAATATTTTAAACAAGAACAACAACTACACCAACTATTCTCCTTTCTCTAAAAACAACAAAACAAGACCACTAACGAGACAAAACCCGACAATCTCCAAAATTCAAATTTTTGAATTTTCGAATTCAAATCCAAGTTTTCCCCAATTTTCGACCCCCATTTTCTCTATAAATATCCCCTCTTAAATCTGTGAAAGGGGAGGATTTTTGGTCGGCTTTCTCCAGTTTTTTTTCCTTTTGCCTAGTTCTAGAACTTAGAATAGCAAACCAGAAATCAAGTTTCATTCTTCTATTTTGTCAACTCGTGGTATGAAATCGTTTTTCCAACTCATTTTGTCATGTTCACTGCCCCCCAAAAGGAAATAATTTTAGTCTTGTTCCTCTGCGTTCTGTTCGGATGTGAGTGTTAATCCTACCTTAGCTTAAATTGTTGTGCTTTGATGGATTGATACTGTGGTTGGTCATTTTTTTTTCTAAAGTTATAGAATCATGCTCTAGTCATTAGGCAATGTTTCATTAGTACTTTTGTTCGATTCTTGTTGCGTTTAGTTGACTTCAAATTCTCCCATTTTCTTGTTTATCACCGAAAAATATGCTTAGCAAAAATATGGTTTGAGTATTATCGAGTTATATGAACCTTGTTTGTTGAACTTTTTAACATTTATGCCCCTTTTCTTGATTGTTGTAGATAATGATTAATGGAAATTATGTTTCCTGCCTTGTTTCCTAACTGTTGTTGATATCAATTACCAAAAATAATGATCCAATATTAATTTGTGTTCTTTTTTTTTTTTGGTTATGGTGACGTCAATTCAAGTCCATGCGGGACTCCGTCCTTGCATCTAGGGTCAGCCTCAGGTCGTTTGCGTGATATAGAAGCTGCATTGCAGTTTTTTGGGGGCTAACACGTCACCATATACATTGATAGACATCATGTATACAGTGACGTGATACTACAAATATGCAAAAAAATTGAGTCTTCAGCGGGAATGGTTCAAGGTGGCTGAAATGTTTGAAATACAGGTGAAAGAGAGGATATATACACTGATATATAATGTATATACTTTTCTGATATACAGAGATGGAAAAGGGGCTTAAGAATCCACAATTGCAGCAGAAATGGGCTCAGAAATGGGCTAAAGAAACCCAAGTAGTTTGATATTTATTTTGGGTCTGCCAAGTCCAACAAATTAATTTCATCTCTTTTATGTTAATGTTATTTTTTGTATTTCTAATACTAACTTTATTATTTTGTTTGGCTTAGTTAAATTTCCCAAAAGGCGAACTATTCTATGTTAATTCTTTTCTTGATAATTGTCTGTCTTATTTTATTTAATCATTTTCAAAATCCTAATTTATTTTAAGGCGATCCAAGTTATTGATCTAATTTAAAAATGGGTTATTTTAGCTTCTTCATAAATCGTCTGATATTTAAATTAAGCGTTTACTCTAATTACTTCATATTTTATTTCTAAACTGGTTTTTGAATAGTTAGTCAAATAATTTTCAAATCTTTGGATAATTGCGTTTTAGCGGCTATTTTAAGTGCTAATACCTTCTTTAAAAAGTAATAAGAACCCTTACCCATTTCTCTGAAATTTTAAGATTTTTTCTGTTAGAGTCTTAAAATTATTTTAAGTTTTCTTGATTTCTTTAAAAAAATTAAGTGGCGACTGTTGTTTTCTATAAAAAAAAAATTGGTTTTCTTAAATAAATTAAGTTTTAAATCGATTTTTGAATTTTTCTTTAAAAAGTCATTTTTCACGATTAACAGAAATGGTGACTCTATTGGGAAATTAATTAGATTCTAACCATAAGATTTGACTTATTTGACTGACTATTTAAAATGTTAATTTTTCTTATCTGCGCTTTATTTGTTTAAATTTAGATATTTAATTGTCATTGCATTTCATGGCATTTTCCAATATTATCTTGTGTATCTAAAAGAATGATTTTGCGAACCTGCAGCCAGACTTTCAAATACTTTAACCTTTTTCGGAGAAAATGACAATTTATTGGTTTGTGATGCGTCTAACGGTTGTCATGATTTTCAGCTCGGGTTGTCCGCCTGGGTTCCAGGTCTATTCAAAACCCACTCTTAGTCTACTAGGCGTAGAGCGATATCGAAAATCTATAGGAGCATTGGCCTAAGACGACCCAATACGTAAGACGTGTTGGGTCCATTAGAAGGACCACCTTGAGTGCAAAGTGACCCTCGGCCCAAATGGACCATCATATTTATGTGTTAAATGTTATATAATTTGCTTTATTTGTGTTTATATGTTTAAATATATATGTTTTGCTTCAAACATAATTGGTCCATTATTCCATTCCAAAGTCTTAGAACATATTAGGCATATAAACTTAATTTTTTGATCTTTTTAAAATGTTTCAAGTTCATTATCAAAAATGCCTAAAATAAATCCTTATGTTTCAATTGGGTCATCACTCAAATTCATGTTGACTTTGTTATTCTGGAAAAATAATTTTCATATCAAAATAGCCAGAATTACCAAGAATTCGACCAGTTTCAAATCAAAAATTTTATAATACCATTATTCTCAGTTAAACCTTTCAGAAAGCCAGCTTGTGAACATTTTATTCAAATCATAAATTCATTTAGTCCAGTAAATGATCAAATTTTATCCATTTAGTCATTCTTCTAAAATCTCCTGTTCTTCTGATTTTGGATTAATCTGTTTAGGCAAAACAAATGTTATTTGATAGTTTGATTATTTATTATGATTAATGGACTAACTCTTTCACCTTTTGAGTTTTCTTTCCTTTACAGAAGAGAAACTGATTTATGTTGGTAATCAAACTTGTTGACTTCATCAAAGCAAAATAATTTTCAATATTCCTGGCAGAACATTCATATTTTTACAAGATCTCAAGAAGGTTTCTAAAGGCTCATTGACTTCAGTCACGTTATTTAAAAATCTCAATTCACTTTTATGATTGGAACTACGTTTGACCTGATTCCTGTTTCAGTGAGATACGTAGGCGCCACACCGGCTTGGTCATATTCCCCGTAAGATTTTTATTCCTCTTTACAATGAAAACTGGGGCATAATTTCGAGAGGATCTCAAAATTCCTTCAAAGAACACTTTCTCCAACAAGTCAGAATGAGAGATCACGTTAAAGTTGCAACTGGGGCAGATTTTTTGAGGTTTTCTCAAAAAATCAATTGAAAATTACAAAAAAGGTTAAGACTTCGTCTGTATTCTAAACTGGGGCAGAATTTTTTAGGAAGACCCTCAAAAATTTCGTCAAGCTTGCACTTCAAGATGAATCCAGCATGCAAATCCGATGGCGGACAAGCATCAAGATGGCAAAGCAAAACCAACATGGATCAATCTGTCAAAACTAAGCATTTTTCTTTGGATGCAGGAACTAAAGTTGCAAGGCATCGTTGGACCTACGGCGGCCCTATAAGATAATTGGAACAATGGCCAAGATTGCAAGATTTCATCCGGACCAATACAAGTTGGACAACTCCAGATGACTTCTATATTTACTCATTACTCTTTTCATTTCCAAAATTTCTTCTTATTATTCTATTATGATTTATAACATATTTTTCTTAATGTTACATTTAAGATAACTTAACACAATGGCCAAGATTGCAAGATTTCATTCAAACCAATAAAAGCTGTACAACTCCAGATGATTTCTACCTTTACGTATTACTCTATTCATTTCCTAAATTTCTTCTTATTACCCCATTATGATTTAACATATTTTCTTAATGTTACAGATCAGCTAACTTGACACAGACCAAGATAAGTTAAATCATTATTATTTTGGAGAGTCACTCGCCTTCAACGTGACAAATTGAAGCGTCACTGCTTTCAGTGTGACAAGTTATTTATTTTGAAGAGTCACTCACCTTCAACGTGATAAATTGGATTGTCACCGCATTCAGTGTGACAAGTTATTTATTTTGAAGAGTCACTCGCCTTCAACGTGAATTGGTCGTCTTACTCTTCAGTGTGACAAGTTATTTCTTTTGAGGAGTCACTCGCCTTCAATGTGACAAATTGGCTGTCACCGCCTTCAGTGTGACAACTTATTTATTTTGGAGAGTCACTCGCCTTCAACGTGACAAATTGGAGCGTCACTGGCTTCAGTGGTACAAGTTAATTTATTTTGGAGACTCACTCGCCTTCAACGTGATAAATTGGAGCATCACTGCCTTCAGTGTGACAAGTTATTTATTTTGGAGAGTCACTCACCTTCAACGTGACAAATTGGAGTGTCGCTGCCTTCAATCTGACAAGTTAATCTATTTTCGAGAGTCACTCGCCTTCAACGTGACAAAGTGGAGAGTCACTCGCCTTCAATGTGTCAAATTAGAGCGTCATTGCCTTCAGTGTGGCAAGTTAATTTATTTTGGAGAGTCTCTCGCCTTCAACATGACAAATTGGAGCGTCACTGCCTTCAGTGTGATAAGTTATTTATTTTGGAGAGTCACTTTAACGTGACAAATTGGGGCACCACTGCCTTCAGTGTGACAAGTTATTTATTTTTTAGAGTCACTCATCTTCAACATGACAAATTGGAGTATCACTGCCTTCAGTGTGACAAGTTAATCTATTTTGGAGAGTCACTTGCCTTTAACATGACAAGTTGGAGTGTCACTGCCCTCAGTGTGGCAAGTTAATTTATTTTGGAGAGTCACTCGCCTTCAACTGACAAATTAGAGAGTCACTCACCTTCAACGTGACAAATTGGAGTGTCACTGCCTTCAGTGTGGCAAGTTAATATATTTTGGAGACTCACTCGCCTTCAACATGACAAATTGGAGCGTGACTACCTTCGGTGTGACGTATTACATTATTGGAGCGTCACTGCATTTAGTGTGACACATTTATTATCGGATCATCATCTTCTTCAGAATGACGTGCAACTTATTATTGGATTGTCACCTCCTTTAGCCTGATACATTAAATTTATTATTGGATCATCACCTCCTTCAGCGTGACACGTTAATCTATTATTGGATCGTCATCTCCTTCAGTATGGCATGTTAAACCAGGCCTGCACAATTATATTTACATTTCATTTACTACTAACAAGTTTTATCTCAATTTTGTCGAGAGCATCCAAGAGGATGGATTCTCAAACAAACCACAGGTGTGGACGTCATCAAGTAGGATGCAGCACAATGTGGAACTTTTTCTTAGCAGTAACTGGGACATAATCCAAAGAGGAATGTCAAACTCTTTGAACACGAGCTGATGAGCGACTTCCACCATAATCCAACCACACCCCTGTCAAAAGGCTTGTGGGTATTTCTTTGAATTCATCGATTTCAGTTTCGTATTCAGATGATTTCAACACTCACCGAAAGCAATCTTTCCATTCTGAGTGACAATATACCAAGAGTTTTGAAAATTATGTCCATGTAAGTTCTTACTTGTGGATGTGAAGTGCACCACATTCATGACTAAGAGGTTGCAAGCCTTTTTTTCATACTCAATTTACTTGTCACTCTTCCTAAACCAAAGGTTATCATAGCATAACAAGATTTCCTTGTCAATCGATTGAGTCAAACTACAAGTAGCTTGATTCCTATGTTTGGGATATGTAGGCAATCTCCATATTGGAAACTCGACTGTACTCCAACCTCTTCTCATTCTACTCCCGAGCTTTTCAGTCTCTCCATAATTCGAATCCGAAACAGCTTTTGAATTTTTTTCAAAATCATGCGTCGTGAACTACAGGTGGCTTGAATTTTCATGTAACCTGAGACATGTAGGAAACCCGACGCCAGGTTCGGCCATAATTTCTCAGAGTTCTTATCACTCACCTTTTTCAATACGATGAATGAGTGGATAGACAAAATTGGATTTGTCAACTTCCTTTGCCTCGGGTCTCTTTCATCGACCCAAGCCAAACGAGGGGCAGTTGTTGACACACAATTTTTACCCTCCACATTATAAATTAATTATCGAGTTTCTTCAATTTTTAACAATGTGAAATAATTATCTTCAGAAAAAAACATATATTTTAAGTTATTTCATATACTTTGTGCGTATTTATTACGTACTTTTTCATAATTATTTAAAAATAAAAAGAAATTATATTCTTGTTTATTATTAAATTATTTTTTCAAATTAAGTAGTTCATAATTGAGTTAATTATTTTGCTTAGTTAATTTTAAAGAAGCTCGTTAATTGATCTAATCTAATTTATTGTGTATTTTAAAATTCAAACCCGCGCCCCGACCCCACATGTCCCCTTCCTTTTTTCTTTTTACTTTACTTTTTTGTTTACTTTTTATTCTTTTAGGTGGGACCCACGTGTCTCTCACCAACTCTCCTCTTCTTCAAACACACACGACACTCTCCTTCTTCTTCTTCAAATTTTTTAAACAAGAACAACAACTACACCAACTCTTCTCCTTTCTCTAAAAACAACAAAACAAGAACACTAACGGGACAAAAGCCGACAATCTCCAATGTTCGAACTTTTGAATTTTCAAATTCAAATCCAAGTTTTCCCCAATTTTCGACCCCAATTTTCTCTATAAATATCCCCTCTTAAATCTGTGAAAGGGGAGGATTTTTGGTCGGCTTCCTCCAATTTTTTTTCTTTTGCCTAGTTCTAGAACTGAGATTAGCAAACCAGAAACTTTTATTTTGTCAAGCTCGTGGTATGAAATCATTTTTCCAACTCATCTTGTCCTAATCACTGCCCCCAAAAATATAATACTTTTAGTCTTGTTCCTCCGTGTTCTGTTCGGATATGATTGTTAATCCTACCTTAACTGAAGTTGTTGTGCTTTAATAAGTCGATACTGTGGTTGGTCACTAAGATTTTTTCTAAAGTTATAGATTCATGCTCTAGTCATTAAGTAATGTTTCGTTAGCATTTTTGTTCGATTCTTGTTGTGTTTAGTTGACGTCGAATTCTCCCATTCTCTTGTTTATCACCTAAAAATATGCTTAGCAAAGATATGATTTGAGTATTATCGAGTTATATGAACCTTGTTTGTTGAATTTTTAACACTTATTCCCCTTGTTTCTCGACTATTGTAGATAATTATTACTTGAAATTATGCTTGTTGCCTTGTTTCCTGGCTATTGTTGATATCAATTACCAGAAATAATGACCCAATATTACTTTGTTTTTTTTTATGGTGATGTCAATCCGAGTCTATGCGGGACTCCATCCTTGCATCTGGGGTCAGCTTCAGATTGTTTTGCATGATAGAGAAGCTGCGTTGCAAATTTTTGGGGGCTAAAACGTCACCGTATTGTCACGACCCAACCCCGGAGCCATGACTCATGCCAATTAGGCACTTAAACCCATATTAAATCGCACAGCCACAACTCAAAGTCTAAGAAATTTACCGAAATTTCGGCAGAGT
>JAPFFP010000002.1:10936023-10946836 GCA_026153255.1 Solanum medicagineum
TATTTGTAATATTTAACTAAAAAGTCCTATTGTTCATGTAATTATGTCTTATAAAGGGTCTTTCCAAGTAATTTTTTCCCCTTTTCTTTTGTAACCCAAATAAATGAATTTGAGCTTTTAATTAAACTAATATTTTATTGAGCTTAATTAATTAACCTAATTATATTAAACCACAATATTCATTTGGACTAATATATTTTAAATTTAATATAATTTAAATTATTTTGTAAAATTTATATTTTAATAAATTTTATATGATTACAAACACATCATCCAATTCACTTTTTAAAAGTCTAAATACAAATTTTGATCATCAAAATTTTATTAGAAATAAGGATGATTTGAAGATAAATTATGGAACACATACAAATGCATTAACAATACAAGGTCATTTTATAATTTCACTTTAAAACATCAGCATTATTGCTATCTTGCTCTCATGTTGGATCAACATCATATCATATTGTACCAATATTATGGGGTGAAATGAGAAGGAAAAAGAAACAGGGTCATAAGGTCTGTAAAAGTTGTCTGAAGCTATGTGAACTTTTGCACAAATGTAATTTATTTTTCTTCTGTCCTCTTCCTTTTTCCATTGAAGGCTTTTCAAATATATACGAAAAAATACTAAGAGTTTTAGTTTTTTAAAAAATAATTATGAGATAATTTTCATAAACTTGGAAAATTGAAGGCACGGATATTATAGGCATAAAGTGGAAAGTATCCATATATGTACGTAGTAACTAGAAGAAAAGGAAATGAAAGTAAATAATGAGAAACAAAATAAAAAGGACTGTATATTCTTATTATTATAATATTTATAGATACTAGTACCCCAATAATGTAACATTTCTTTATTCTTCAATTTAGAGCAAGAAATTCATACCACCAGATTAGATGTTATTAGGGGTGTTCATTGACCGGGTTAATTTGGATTTTTAAAATATCAAATCAAATTATTTATGTCGGGTTTTTAAATATAAAATTCAAACCAAACCAGTAAAATTCGGATTTTTCAACCTCGGATTTTCTCGGTCTTTTTCGAATTTGTTTTTTTTTTTCAAATTTCTCAGATTTTTAGACCTTTTTTTTTTTCAAAATTCTCATGTTTTCGAGTTTTTTCTAAATTTTTGATAAAGTATTTATAAAAACATATAATTAACTTATGATTCAAATATTTCTTTACTCTTACTAAAATACAAATATCTAAGATTTTTTTAAAGAAAAATATAAAACATGATATTAGTGAATACACAAAAATATTTAATAAAAAATAATAATGAGATCGCATAAATAAATATTAAAAATAAATAAGTCATAATGAAGATGATCATAATTTTAAAGTACCAAATCATACTAAAATAAGTCATAGTGAAAATATAATTACTTTAAAGTATTAATTCATGCTAAAATAAGTGTAATAATACTTATTAATTACATGAGCAAAACATTAAAGAAAAATTAAAATTAGTTTATGTATTTTAATTATCTAATCCAATGTAAAACTTAAGACAAATATTCATTATTATTGTCATTCTTAGTGTTGGATCAATTCTTTTTTTTTTTTGGGGGGCAAGTATTAGAATTGATTTGAACTTTGATTTGAGCTTTATAGTTACTAATATGGAAAACTTACCTAAATATACCATATTTAAAAATTATTTACCATTTATAGCTATATAAACTAATCTTAATTCATGTATAATTCAGTTTAAATATATAATTTAGATTTTTTATCAAAATAAGTCTAATACATTTTAAGACATTTACAATACATCCATATTGCATGTAAATTCATTTTTATACATAGTATAATACATGATATATCTATGTGATATGCATAATTAGTTTTTAAGATATATATATATATATACACGTCGGTTTGGTTTGGCCTCGGGTTGATTTTTTAAAATAAAAATCAAACTAATCCAAATATAGTCAGGTTCTTTTTGTCAATACCAAACTAAGTCAAATCAAATCAGTAACCAGGTTTTTCTTCTCGAGTTGACTTGATTTGCGGTTTAATTCGATTTTCGATTTGATTTTGTTCACCGCTAGATGTTATATTATCTAAATCAGTTTTACATCTTTCAACATTTTCTATTTTGCAAACAAAAACTAAAAATTAACTTAAAAGTTTTTTATATATATGGTTGTGTTTGTATAGAGAACATACATTTAGTAGAATATGTTTTAGTTTAGAAATTATATTTTTCATTTTTGGGATGGGTGCAAATATAAGCTCTATTTATAAATACATTAATCGATATAAGTTTTAACATATTTATGAAAACAACATGGGATAAATAATTATCAACATAAAATTACTCTTGTAAATTTTAGTAAAATAGTTGGGGTCAAACGTTCCCAAAAACCAATATGGAATAATATGGCAGACTTGGAAAACCTGAAATGCAGTAGCTGGCACTTCCATATTGTAAAAGTTCAGTACTAATAATTCTCCTCTTTGACCAACAACAAGGAAAAAAAAATCCAAATACAAGTCCAAACTCTGTTTCACATTGATGACAAGAAAGAAATTAGGAATCGAAGTAAATGAAATTATAATGTAACTTAAATATGTATTATATAATATATCTTAGAATTTAAAAGCCATAACTAATTTCTTCGAATGGAAGTCTATGTTCTTCCCTATTAGGTGAAGGAATATCTTCTGGATCTCCTTTGGGCCTTACCCATCTACCATAAGAATAACACTCTAACCCCTTGTGGGCCAATTGGTACCAACATGTAGGAATTGTTAACTCATCTACAAGCATATAACATGCCTTATTCACTAGTGCCACGTCCCTTTTAGCATTAGACCTAAATGTTGAACTAGTACTCACAAAACCATCTACTAAATGAAGGTATGTCTCAAGCATATGAATACATCTACTATATTGGGGTTTATGAAATTGTGTCTGTTTTAGCATGTTTTGAGCTATGAATCTAAGATCTAATGTGAGATTTGATGAAGGGTTTTGATGTATATTGCTTGAGGGTGTTACCAAGTATCTATTGATGGTTTTACACTGAATTTTCTAGCATGATTTCACTCTTGAATTGCATGGTTTTACACTAGCACTACGCACCCATCAAGTGTTTGATAAAATGTCCAAATTATGATTTTTTGCGGAATTGAAGGTTCTATGCATATCTTATGAGTTGAATGGCTATATGACGATGAAATGAACGTATGTATATGATTTTCTTCTATATAGTGTTGGAATGTGACCATGCCCTACTCGGGGGTTGCGCGCCTGGTAACCATGTCGAGGGGTTTATACCTTGGTAACCATATCGAGGCGTTTGTACCTTGATAACCATGTCGGGGGTTTGTACCTCGGTCATCAAGGGTGGTAGGGTGCGATAATCTACCAAGCATGTCGAGGGGTTTGTACCTTGATAACCATGTCGGGGGGTTTGTACCTCAGTCACCAAGGGTGGTAAGGTGCGACAATCCACCAACCAATTGATGGGGTTGGTACCTCAATCACCAAGGGTGGTAGGGTGCGATAATCCACCAATATGATAGTGGTCTCTTCTTACACATATATTATGTTCTATGTAAGCGTGATTTACTACATAGCATCTTCTATGCATGCCATAACACTATATGCTTATTCATTGCCTATATTATGCATTTCGATTATGTTGCTTATCACTTGTTGTGATGCATCCTACATACTTAGTACATTTAAACGTATTAACGCATATTCGATGCCTACATGATGTCACCATGTAGGAATTGGAGCCCCGCTTGAGCATCTCCATCCATGTGGCTAGTACGAATTCCCTCACGCTTGTTGGTGAGTCCTCCATTCCAAGGACGTTGCTTATGATCTCTTACTATGTCCTAGAACTACTTTTCTTTTATGTAAATGTTGACTATGAGGGTGAGCCCGGTTGCTTGTCTTGGTCCCTGCTCTTATCTATGTATTAGAGGTGTTGTTGGACATGTCATGTGTAATGTTATGATCATTGACTCTCTCTTGACTCTTGTTACGATATGAATGATGTCCCTTAGCCCTGTTTATCCCTATTTCTACTCTTATGTTGCTATTTTATTGCTTTCGTGACCAAGGATGTGTAATGGTATGCAAAGAGACTTGCTTGGGGTCCTTTCGGATTCCCTTGCGTCGTACCACGTCTAGGCCCTAGGCTTGGGTCATGACACACAGTCCAATGAAATAACTCAAAATAGATAAAAAGATAAATATTTCCTCTGAAAGCAAGGGAGGACTCACCAAGTCGTTGTCCAGGGATTTGTGAACCTCAACGATCAGCCTGCTAAAGTCCTCTGTCTACAAAATCTGCATCATAAAACGATGCAGCACCTAAGGGGCATTAGTACGTGGAATGTACTGTATGTAAAATAAGCTAATGTAAATAACGTAGGCTATACAATATACAATAGCATCAACTCACCAATAACTCAACCTCAACTAAGAGTACGGAACATGACTCTACCACATCACTATCCATGAAGACATCACACTACCACATCAATCTCAGAGTACTATCAACATGAACCCTATATAGGAGTTTATGTAACCAACAATCACCACCTATGAGCCAGTGATAATGCAACGAAGAGATGTCATTGCCACATCCGCCCAGTACCTTGCCGGGGTAAAGGACGAGTCCGTCGGGGATCCCAAAGAAGTCTGTCAAGTCCTTTACGGGACAAAAGGAAACATCCATTTTCACGGTCCAATCCTCTCCTACGCTAGCCACATAGTTAATGAGTACGAGTAGGGCTCACTCTTACCCATTTTGGTGTTAATTCTCCTCCCAAGACTCGATATGCTCATAAGTCTATCAACATCAGGCTGATTATACAACCCCCCTCCCCACGAACGGACCTCATTTCATCTGACATTCTATCAACTCAAGGAATAGATTCTTCCTTTCAATCTCTATCTCAATCTCGTTTAGACCTTAGGGACATTAACTTTGTCTACTGCAGCTATCACTACACCCATCTCAAGTCTCGGACCACAAAAAACAACACAATAAGACATCCTAGGATCTAGACATTACCCCTAAGTTCATTCTTGAAGTCTTTAACAGGAAAAAATCATGTAGATTAGGTACACAATCATCCAATTACATATGTAAACAGTAAATTCAAATATGATGATCATCGATTATGATAATATACAAAAATTTAAAGATAATTTTCATGGTTGCATCCAATAAATCACAGGTAAGACTTATTACTTCAACTGGTCAACCTAACTCAATCATAGGGGCACATAGGAGAACAATCCCATGCTCTGGGTAGCCTTTACATACCTGGGATTAAAGAATTCCCAACTTTCTTCACGAATTTGGCGCTGGACTTTTAAACCCTCCTCTTCTCTTTTCTCCTTCTCTCTGTTTCTCTCGTTTAAACTTAGAAAAAAAGGGTTTTGTGAAACCCTTTCGTACGAATTTTGGCTTAGAAATACATTTGGGGGTACTAAAATAGGTTAGAATTACCCAAAATACCCTTCCCAAATTTAAAAGAGAAAATTTTAAAAATGGCACACTGGTCTGCGATTGGCGCGGACCAGTGTATTTCGCGAATTTCCAAAAATTTTCAATTCCCATTGAATTTTTTGAAAAACTCCAAAGTGTTACCCCGTGCCCCCTCCGCGTTGCGCCAGGGGTGCGAATCAATACTGTTTCGGCACAAAAATTGGAAATTTATTTTTCTACGCGGTTATTCTTAAATTGGGTTGAGACCATTTTCCCACTCAATTTTCTGTGCTGATCGCAAATCTGGTCTCGAATTTTCCATTAGAGCTTTGGAAGACGCGTTATGCATACGATACATTTTTAAGGCATTTTGGTAACTTTATGGGGTGTTACATCATCTCCTCCTTGGGATCATTCATCCTTGAATGAAGAGTAAAAGTAGAATAAAAGCAAGAGTGACCTCAAAACTCATCTCATTCCTCACTCGGGAGCTCTCGAACTCTCTACTAGCCATCACTTATCTATCTCTATATTAGACTCGAGAATAGAATCGAATTAAGACATCAACTCAAAGAAAGAGGACATTCAATAGCATTAAAGGTAAGGACATTACCTTCGATATTATCATCATTTGGCACAAATAAGTGTGGGTATTTGTGTTTCATCGCTTCCTTAGCTTCCCACCTAGCTTTCTCAACAAATTGATTTCTCTATAGGACTTTAACGGAGGCTATCTCTTTGTTCCTCAACTTATGAACTTGTCAATCAAGGATTTGGACTAGAATTTCTTCATAAGATAAGCTATCCTTCACTCCCATACTCTCAATGGGAACTGCCAAAGCAAGATCTCCTAAACACTTTTTCAATAGTAAAACATGAAATACTGGATGGACTCCATTTAGCTCGGACGACAAGTCTAGCTCATAAGCAACCTTACTAATCCTCCTCACAATCTGGTATGGTCTGATGTAACGTGGACTCAACTTCCCCTTCTTTCCAAATCTCATGACACCCTTCATAGGCGACACCTTCAAGTACACCCAATCATCCACCTCAAACTCCAAGTCCCTTCTCCTCACATCCAAATAGGACTTTTGGCGACTTTTTGCTATCTTCAACCTCTCCCTAATTACCTTCACCTTCTCCATAGATTGGTGAACAAGATCAGGTCCAATCAAATGAGCTTCACCAACCTCAAACTAGACACTCTGTGATCTACATCTCCTCCTGTATAATGCCTCATAAGGGGCCATTTGAATGCTAGCATGACAACTATTATTGTACGCGAACTCAATCAATGGTAGATGATCATCCCAATTTCCTTTGAAGTCAATGACACATACACTCAATATATCCTCCAAAGTCTGAATAGTGCGCTATGCCTGTCCATCTGTTTGAGGGTGGAAGGCTGTGCTTAGGTTCACTTTCGTACCCAATCCTTTCTCAAAAGATCTCCAAAACTAAGAGGTGAATTGAGCTCATTTGTCCGAGTTGATGGACAAGGGAACCCCATGCAACCTCGCAATCTCACAAATGTATAATCGGGCATACTCCTCAGCCGTATTAGTTGTGTTGACTGCTAAAAGGTGGACTAATTTAGTCATCCTATCCATAATCACCCATACCGAATCATTCTGCTTGTGGGATTTTGGTAAGCCGGTAATAAAGTCCTTGTTGATCATCTCCCACTTCCACTCAGGAATTTTAAAGTTCTGAGCTAATCCACACGGTCTCTGATGTTCAGCCTTGACCTGTTGACAATTGGGGCACTTAGAGAAAAATTCAACAATGTCTTTCTTCATCCCATTCCACCAATAGACTTCTCTCAAGTCTTGGTACATCTTGGTAGAACCGAGATGAATGGAATATCTGGAGCTATGAGCTTCGGCCATGATCCTATCTCGAATGTCGTCAACATCGGGCACACACAATCTTCCTTGATACCTCAACACGCCATCTTCTCCTTTGGAGAAAACCATCACCTTCTTCTTGTGAACCGCTTCTTTCAATTGAAATAAGACAGGGTCTTGGTCTTGCTTTTCTTTCACTTCTGACACTAAGGATGAAGCAGAACCATTCTGAACATTGAACCCGCTTTCGTTGTTCTCCTCAAGTTGTGCTCCCAGTCGAGCCAACCTATGCACTTCCTTGGCTGATTCTCTCTTCCTGTCCTCCATGTGGGCATTGCTACCCATAGACATCCTGCCAAGAGCTTCCGCAACAATGTTAACCTTACCTGGGTGGTAGAGAATGCCCATGTCATAATCCTTGAGCAACTCTAGCCATCTCCTCTACCACAAGTTGAGCTATTTCTAGCTGAACACGTATTGCAAACTTTTATGGTCAGTAAACACATCGACATGCACTCCATATAAATAGTGATGCCAAATCTTAAGTGCGCACACCACTGCAACCAACTCAAGATCATGTGTCAGATAATTCTTCTCATGGATCTTAAGTTGTCTGGAAGCATAAGCTATCGTCTTCCCTCTCTGCATAAGTACACAACCTAATACGACTCGGGATGCACCGCAATATATCATGAAGTCCCTCATATGGTCTGGCTAGGTCAACACTAAGTGTTGTAGTCGATCTAGTCTTCAACTCCTGAAAACTCTTTTCATATGGCTCAGACCACTGAAACTTGGCCTTCTTCTGAGTTAGCTTAGTCAATGGTGCTAACAGAGAAGAGAAGCCTTCAACAAATCTGCGATAGTTGCCTGCTAAAACCAAGAAGCTCCTTTTTTTTGTCGGAGAAGTTGGTCTTGGCCAGTTCTTAATCACTTCAATTTTCTGAGTATCCACCCGAATACCATCTCCCGAAACAACATGGCCTAGGAAAGCCACGAACTTGAGCCAAATGTCACACTTGGAGAATTTCGCATACAACTCATGATCTTTGAGTGTTTGCAAAACCACTCTAATGTAATTAGCATGCTCCTCTTCATCCTTCGAATATACCAGAATATTATTAATAACACGATCACGAACATGCAAGATACAGTTTGAATACCTTGTTCGTCAAATCCATGAAGGTCGCAAGTGCATTAGTCAATGCAAAGGACATGACCAAGAACTCAAAATGGCCATATCGTGTCCTAAAGGCCGTCTTTGGAATGTCACTTTCCTCACCTTCAATTGATGATAACCCGATCTGAGGTCTATCTTGGAGAAACAAGTAGCACCCTGAAGTTGGTCAAATAGATCATCTACTCTGGGAAGAGGATACTTGTTCTTTGTAGTGACCTTGTTCAGTTGCCAGTAGTCTATGCACATTCTGAGAGACCCATCTTTCTTACATACGAATAGGACACGAGCACCCAAAGGAGAGACACTAGGCCATATGAAACCTTTCTCTAACAAGTCTTTCAATTGTTCTTTCAATTCTTTCAACTCTATGGGGGCCATTCTATAAGGTGGAATTGAAATAGTTTAGGTCTTGGGAAGAACATCGATCCCAAAGTTAATCTCCTTATTAGGAGGGACTCAAGGTAGATGATCAGGAAACACTTCACTCATTCACAATTGGGATTGATTCAAGAGTAGAAGATTCAACATCATCAGACTTAACTCACACGAGGTGGTAAATGCAACCCTTGGAAATCAACTTTTGGGCTCTACAATAAGAGATAAACTTTCCCTTAGGTGCAACAGAACTTCCTTTCAACTCTAAGATAGGTTCGTTAGGAAATTGTAACTAGACAATTCGGGTTCTACAGTCAACAGAAGCATAATAGGTGTGAAGCCAATCCATGCCCAGTATCGCATCAAAGTCAACCATTTCCAATTCTACCAAATCAGCTAAGGTGTATCTATGATAAATGGACACTATACATTCCCTGTAAACTCTCTAAGCTAAGATACACTCACCAGTAGGAGTGGAAACAACAAAAGGTTCAAGCAAACACTCGGGTAGAATCTCAAACTTACTAGCCACATAAGGAGTTACAAAATACAAAGTGGCACCTGGGTCAAGCAATGCATAACAATCAAAAGTAAAGACTCGAAGCATACCCATAACCATATTTGTGCAGCCTACTAATCCTGTCGATTACCTATAGCATAAAGGTGGTTAGTCCCGCCTTCTGTACCAGTAGTAGTGCCCCTCTTGTGATTACCCGCTGGGGGTGCTGCGGAAGACTGAGCTCTGCTGCTCCCTTCACCTCGCCTCCTCTTTGGACACTCATGACTGAATTGACCAGTCTATCCACATGAATAACAAACATCCTTGCCCACACGACACTCACCTAGATGAAGCTCACCACACTTGTCACAAGCTGGCTTTCCCCTCGCACCTTGGGTCACAATGGCCTGAGATTGAGCACCCTAAGCCCTGAAATTTTGGTAACCATGAATTTTTTATCATACCTGTTTGGCTGAATGATCATATTTGCTACAGAAGGTGCATGATGAGATGATCTTTTCTGGAAGTAGGACTTGTCTCCCTTATTCTGCCTTTGCTGGCTAGGATCATGTCCTGCTGACTTTGCCTTTCTGTTCATCTGTTCTTCTCTATCTCTATTCTTGTCCTCCTTTGTCTGTTAAGAATACACCATGATGCTGGAGATGTCCATGCCGGGAATCAACAAGGTTGCCTTGCACTCTTTTTGCACATGTCTACCCAAACCAGACACGAACTTTCTCATCTTGGCCCTCATGACTTGGACTATCTCCAAAGCATACCCGAATAGCTTAATAAATTTACGCCTATACTCCTTCACAGTCATGCCTCCTTGCTTCAGGTTCACAAACTCATCCACCTTCGCCACCCTCAACTCTTGAGGAAAGAAATGGTCAAGGAAAGCGGCTTCAAACTCTTCCCATTATGCAGGCTCTGCATTCTTACCCCTATTCTCCTCCCATTAGTTGTACTGCACATTAGCAATGTCCTTTAGCTTGTAGGAAGCAAGTTCAACTCCCTCTACCTCATCAGCATGCATAACTTTTAGGACCTTTTACATTTCATCAATAAAATTCTGCGGGTCCTCCTCCATCTTCGACCCCGTATACACCGGCAGGTTCATCCTCAAGAAGTCTTTAAGTATGGCGGTAGCTGAGGGCTCCTGTGAGATAGAACTCAGAGCTTGAGAACCTCAGCTATTACACTGGAAGGCCACCAACTGAGTCAACATGGAGATGGCTCCCCTAAATTCTGCCTTGGTGCTGGAAGCTGGCTGGGGCTTAGCTGGGGGTGAGTGTAGGACCTTGGTAATCTTGGCAGGGCATCCCCGTCTCTTAGCCTCTGTCTGAATTGGGGCCTCTTGTAACATCCCACATCTTACACTACTAGTACAATTCAAATGAAACATGACATGGTTTGGACAAATTGACGCTAATTTTCAAATGT
>JAPFFP010000002.1:10949990-10970725 GCA_026153255.1 Solanum medicagineum
ATCATGTGAGACTGGCTTCTATGGTTACCTGAACTCATTGGCGGTGAAAATGGTTGTCTCGTGTCCAAAGAGCTTGTTACTGAGGAAGGTCCAGGTGTCACATGGGCAGGGGTGACACTAGAATGCCCTACAGTAGTGCCAATCGGTAGTAAACCAGATGTAATGAGATCCCGATTCACAAGATTTGCTATAGCACCAAAATTTCTTGCAGAGCTTTCTGCAATTCCACTAGCACTTGAAGGAGGAAATACATCAGAAGCGTACATTCTAGTACCAGCCCCATTTCTTGGATAAGTATTCTCCAGATAACCAACATTCTGCATATTTGAAGAATGGGGTAGTATGTTTAAGCTGCTCGTAGAATTATTACTACTTGGATGGTTATGTTGTACAATCTTCTCAGGTCCTGCATTGGAGCTTGAACTTCCACCTGCAAAAGAATGTCCAGAATTGCGTTCAATGGCCTTGCGCTTGCAGGATGAGCCCCAATTATCCATAGAAGAACCTGATATATTACTGGTCCCAGCTAAATAACCAGAACTACCTGTAAAGGTACCACTGTCATCAGATGCACCAAAAGCCAGAGGACGCACCACTTCCGATCTATCAGATTTGAAAAGAAGTGGAGGTACACTTGTTCGCATGACCAGACGACCATCATCATTACTGTATCCACCACTCAAATTAGCATTTACTGGACTATGATCCAAGGTAAGGTTTGATGATACACTAGGAGGCCTGCCAATTAGATGATTGCCACCGTAACCACTAGTAGATAAGACACTAGAAGGTTCAAATCGCCGTTCTGACCTTGGATTAATCATAACATAATCATTAGATGAAGAAGTCCAACCTTGTCCTATTTTCAAGTCACTGCCACGTGTTCGGTCATGCAAATTAGCAGTGGAGCTGGATTCACCTTGATCCCAGCCACTAAAGCTTTGAGCATTGTAATCTACACCATTAACATAACTAGGAGTGCGTCTAGCAGGAGAAAGCATGGGATTTGACAATCGATTTTCTACTGGATTACGAAAGCAATTCCAGGGAGCTGTTGTATCCATAGAAGCATTATTTGAAACGGATCCCTGATTAAGATCAATGTTTTCTGGAAAGGAATCCAAAATACTTCTGTCCCGTTGCATGTGGGCCATTTTGTGAAACACAAGGGTCTTAAAGCACCAGTGAAAGAATCCTCTGAAAGATCCACATTAACAGAAGTTGAGAGCGGGAAAAGGTTACAACATAATCTAAGTGTCAAAAATTTATGGAAAACTGAAAGGGATTTATGTAGCAACTGGCAACTTAGAGATAATTTATTCCAATTTCCATGTAAAGAATATGTTTAAACTATGTCAACATAGAGTATAGCAGACACAACCTGAGAAAAACCACAATACAACTGCAAAGCTGATGATCATAAATGAAGAATTTTAGCAATCAGCATATCATTAACACATATACAAAGACAACTAAGAGAAAGCTCTCTACAATCACATTAATGCTCAGCAAACAACACTCATTCAATTTGTTTTCTAGTTTTGATGTGCCATTGAAGAACAAAATGAGCTATGTTATATGGAAACAAGTGCCGCTATCTAATAATCATGTACCTATCAAAAAGTAGGATTCTTCATCACCTAAACTTCTGGATTTGCTTATATTAATAGAAGTACATACACAGATAGAGGGATATGAAGAATCTATGAGCTGCTAAATGATCAAATATTATTACAGTAACTAAAAGGACGTGTTTAGTGTATTGAAGCAACTGATTTAAGTGAGTCCAAATCTTGTCTGCTTATCCGAAAGAAAATTAAAGTTCTACAGTATCAGTGAAATATTTAACATCATAATGAAGCTTTAAAGAAGTAAAACTTCCATCTAGTTGGACAAGTGAGAGTTGCCCAAGTGGTGCTCTCAAGTGGTTGAGCACCACCACTATCAATTGGTAGGTTGAGGGTTCGAGTCATGATGGAAGGAAAGAAGAAACACTATTGATCCTCTTGATGGAGTGAGGGGGAAACGAAAAATTTTAAAGAAAAAACTTCCATCCAGTTGCATACTCCTCAGAGGTAATACATAACTGATTCAGTACCGGTTTCCTAAGACAAATTATTTGTGAATAAATCCCTTTGGTCACATGCGGAGTTTGTCTTGTTCTCAAAAGAACTTTTCCGGTAAAAAACCATTTCCTTTAAAAAAAAAAAAACCAAAAGAAATGCCAGCCGGAAGGGTTTCCTGGCAAAACCCAACCCAAAAAAAAAAAAAAAAAAAAAAACAACACTTCGACAATAGCCTACAAATTTTCAATATTATCACTTTGACATTGATTTCAAAGACATTTTTCCCTTTTAATTATATTCCTAAATTATTATTATGTTCAATTAGTTCCATTAAAATTCCTCTAACATTAAACTAATTTTCCAAAATATAAACTTACCATTTAATTTTTTTTTTTACTTTATATTTTTTATGTTACACACTTATTGGGCGTTATCCAAAAGAAAGAAAGCTTCAAGTATCCTGGGCTATTATCCAAGATAGTGGAGTGATTGATGATGAAATCACAAATCGTATTGGTGCAAAGTGGCTGAAATGGAGGCTCGCATCTAGAATCTTGTGCGATAAAGAGGTGCCACAAAAACTTAAAAGGCAAGCTCTATAAAGTGGCGGTTAAACTTACTATATATGTTGTATGGGGCAAAGTATTGGTCAACCATGAACTCTCACGTTCGAAGATGAAAGTAGTGGAAATGAGCACGGTAAGTTGGATTTGTGAACTTCCTGGTAGAGATAGGATGAGAAATGAAGATATCCAAGATAAGGTGGGAGCCACATGGGTTAAAGATAAGATGCGGGATGCCGTAAGCGAGGCTGAAATAGTTCGAGCATGGGAAGAGAAGATGCATAGATACCCTAATGCGGAGGTGTGAGAGGTTGGCTAGAGATGATTTTTTGAGAGAGATAGATAGGCTGAAGAAGTAGAGAGGAGAGGTGATTACACAGTACACGGCGCATCTTCAGCTTGCCGAGGACATGAACTTAGACTAGACACCAACGAGCACACAAATTAGGATAGAAGGCTAGTAGGTAAGTTGAGTGTTGACTCAATTACCCTTCTATAATAGGATCATAGTACTACTCTTGTATTTCTAGGCCTTCGATCTCTATTATTATCTGTTATTTCTTGTACTTTGATTATAGATTTTGTTGTACTTGTTCTTATTTTTTCCCAAAAATTTCGTGTAATGTTAAATGTTGTATTTATTTAATAGGTAGTTCAGTGTTGTCTTCTTTTCCCTAACTACTTTAATGTGCTTCTTCTTGAGTTGAGGATTTATCAAAAATAGTGTCTGCCTATCTTCTAACGTAAGGACAAGGTTTGCGTACATAGTATCTTCCCCACACTCCACTTGTGGGCTAAGACTAGCTTATATTTGGACAAAAGAATTGCAAAATTTGGAAAAAAAAGAAATTAGTATTTATTTTCAAGTTGAAACTGGTACCTGAAGTTGTGTTTGGACATGGATACAAATTGACGTTATTTTCACATTTTTGTGAGTGATTTGGAGTGAAAAGTTGTGAAAATAGCTTTTGGAGTTTTCTAGATTCCAGAAAATTGAAACAATACTATGTACAGAAAACTTTCTGGAAAAAAGTGAAAACAATCAACCAAATGTACACTTAATATTGGGCTAATAAAACAACATAACGAAGGTAAGATGTATGCACATCTTACCCCTACCTTTGCGGGGTAGAGAGGTTGTCTCGACCCTCAGCTCAAAAAGTTAAGATTAGGCTAATGTGTCTTCATTTAAAAAAATTGGTCATGATGTTTGCGTAACGTTGATGGAATTATTAAGTGAAGGTTTAATGAAGAGTTTTGCAAAGGAAAAGATTGTCAAACATAGTTTTTTGTTTCTCGAAAAACATCCAATCAAACACATTGTTCTCTAAAAAATTTATTCAAAGGGTCATCAAAACACATTGTTCTCACAAAATTTATTTTAACAATTTTTTCAAGAAATGAAAGGAACTCTCCACTGAAAAACTGTCCTAATGCCACCTAAATACTTTGAACTGTCAATTTATAACTAAATAATCAGAAACGCTATGGGAATCAAAAGCTTTTTTCCCTATCTAATAATAAATGATAATTAGCGGTATGGAGAAACTCTTGGGGATAAAGAGATTGCACTGGAACTGTGCAGTTATTATCAATTTGGCTCCATTTGCTGGCATAAGCAAGTTAGCACTTGCCCAATCTGCACCTTATTTATACTTAAAAGTTCAGCCAAAATTTTTAGAGGTCTATGGGATGAAGATTGGGTGATAGGTGGGGGCTTTAGCGTTTGTAGATTTGAGATTGAAAGATATAATTGCATCAGAAGATCCAGCGCAATGAGTGTTTTCTCCGACTTTATTCAAGATATGGGGTTGATTGACCTCCCTCTTCAAGGGGCTTTGTAGACTTGGACCAGGAATGTTGAATTCTTGCAAGCCTCTAGAATTGATAGATTTCTTGTCTCTTCTGAGTAGAAACACCAATTGGGGACTATTTCTCAAATAGCTCTTCCCAAAGTTGCCTCTGATCATTGTCCTTTAGCATTAGACTGCGGGGATTGGAGCTCTGAACCTTCTGACTTAAGTTCGAGAACATGCGGTTGCAACAAGAAGAGTTTGGAGACCTAGTGAAGCAATGGTGGTAGGAGTATGAAGTGAATGGTTCGTCAGATTATGTGCTTTCCCGAAAGCTCAAAATGCTCAAGAAGGTCCTGGTCATTTGGAACAAGGAAGTCTTTAGTAGCGTCAACACAAAGACGAACAAGGTATTGGACGAGCTCCAAATGTTAGAGCAGGCTGCAGAAGGTAGACTATTGACTTAAGAAGAGACTAACAAATCTTTGACACTAAAATTGGGATTACAATAGCTAGGACAGAGGAAATCTCATGGAGGCAAAAATCCAGATGTTTATGGTTGAAAGAAGGTGATAAAAATACCAAGTATTTCCAGAGAATTGCCAATTCTCATAGTAGATACAACTGTATTGACAAACTGCAAGTAGAAGAAAACATTATTGAGGATAAGGATCAATCAAGCAGGTGATCCTAGACTTCTACCCAGACTTATACTCTGAGAATGAAGAATGGAGGCCTAATGCTGCTTTAGAAGATTTGAACTCTCATGACAGTGGGACAAAGAAGCTTTAGAATGCCTCTCTGAAGAAGATGAAGTCCTTAATGCCATTAATTCTTGTGCCCTGAAAAGAGTACTGGACCAGATGGATTCACAATAGCCTTTTATCAGAAATGTCGGGCCACAATCAAACAGGATGTTTTGAACACCTCAGAGAAAGACTCAAACAGGTAATCTGAAATCTGGACTCTGGTTATCAAAATACTTTCATCAAAGGCAGACAGATCACTGATACTTCTCTCATTGCTGATGAAGTATTAGATTGGAGACTAAAAATGGTGTCCCTTGGCTCCTTTTCAAGTTAGACATAGAAAAGGCTTTCGATTAATTCAACTGGCCATACTTGAATCTCTATTTTAAGGCATATGGGTTTTGGAGATAGGTGGATCAGATGGATCAGGTTCTCCTTTTCTACTGTGAAATACTCTGTTCTGGTTAATAGGAGCCCAGTTGGATTCCTTTCTCCCAAGAGAGGAATAAGACAAAGGGACCCTTTGTCCCCCTTCCGTTTCATCTTCGCCATGGAGGGACATAGCAGGATGTTTGACAAGGCTAAAGAATTTAATTGGTTGCAGGGTTTTGAGGTGGGCAGCAGAACTGGTCAATTAATCTCTGTATCATACTTATTATTTGCTGGTGACACTCTTACACTTTGTAGGGCTGAGGGTCCCAGGTTCAATATATCAATATCACCTTAATGCACTTTGAGGCTCTTAAAAGGAGATAGAGATATTGAGCCGGGTAAGTTGGCACACTCCCAATGGTATGGAGATTTTGGTTATTGCAGGCGGTTCAAGGTTGAGGAGGTTGATGTGCTATTAGTAGGATGAAGAGAGGGAGGGCAATCGGACCCGATGAGATTCCGGTAGATTTTTGGAAGAACATGGTCAAGGATGGCATAGAATGGCTGACTAGACTGTTCAATATTATTATGAAGACTGCCAAGATGCCTGATGAATGGAGTAGTAGTACAATGGTTCCACTGTACAAGAACAAGGGTGATATCCAAAACTGTAACAATTATAGGGGTATCAAGTTGCTAAGTCATACTATGAAGGTCTGGGAGAGAATGGTGGAGATGAGGGTGAGAAAATTAGTGGCTATCTCAGAAAATCAGTTTGGATTCATGCCGGGGCGATCGACTACAGAAGCAATTCATCTTGTTTAGAGATTAGTGGAGAAATATAGGGAAAGAAAGAAGGACCTTCATATCGTGTTCATTGATCTCGAGAAGGCTTATGACAAAGTTCTGAGGGATGTACTATGAAGGTGTCTAAAGGTGAAAGGTGTCCCGATGACATATATTAAGGTGATAAAGGACATGTATGACGGAGCCGTAAGAACGGTGGGAGGAGACTTAGAGTATTTTCCTGTTGAGATGGAACTTCATCAAAGATCTGTGTTGAGCCCGTTTCTATTTGTCTTGGTGATGGATGAGCTGACGTGGTCTATCCAGTAGGAGGTTCCATGATGTATGCTATTTGCTATGACATAGTGCTGATTGATGAGACTCGGAGTAAAGTTAATGATAGATTGGAGGTTTGGAGACACGCTTTGGGATCCGAAGGGTTCAAACTAAGCAAGACCAAAACAGAATAGTTGGAGTGCAAATTCACTGTTGCAAGGGATGAAGCAGACATTGATGTGAGGCTTGCCACTCAGCCTATCCTCAAGAGAGACAACTTTTAAATACCTTGGGTCCATCATCTAGAGTAGTGGCGATATCGACGATGATGTCACACATCGTAATAGGGCAGCATGGACAAAATAGAGGCTTGCCTCTGGAGTATTTGTGATAAGAAGATACCACCTAAACTTAAAGGTAAGTTTTGCAGAATGGTGGTTAGACTATCTTTCCTGTATGGGGTGGAGTGTTGGCCAATCAAAAACGCCCATGTTTAGAAGATGCAGGTCGCAGAGATGAGGATATTGAGATGGATGTGTGATCATATCAGGAATGATAAGATTAGGAATGAGACCATTCGTTTGAAGCTAGAGGTGGCTCCTGTGGCTGATACAATGGGGGAAGCGAGACTGCGATGGTTTGGACATGTGCAGAGAAGGAGTATCGATGCTCCTGTTAGGAGGTACGAGAGGTTGGATTTGGGAGTTACACGGAGGATTAGAGGAAGACCGAAGAAGTATTGGGGGAGGTAATCAAACAAGATATGGCGAAATTTGATCTCATGGAGGACATGACCTTAGATAGAAGTGAGTGGAGGTCGCGAATTAGAGTAGCATGCTAATAGGTTAGTAGGGTTAGGTGGATGTCTGCCTTGGGGTATAGTAGGTTAGTAGGATTAGTCGTGCTTTTATATCCTGTGTTGTCATTAGATGTCATATATAAGTTAATTTTATCGTATTTACACACTAGCATGTGTTTTTCGTTTTTAGTTGTTCGTTCTGTTTTCTTTTCTTTTCCTTTCCCTTTTTTCCATATCTAGTTTATTTTGCTTATGGGTGTTTGAGACGAGGGTTCCAGGAAACAACCTCTCTACCATGTGAGGTAGTGGTAAGGTCTACCCCACTTGTGGGATTCCACTAGGTATGTTGTTGTTGTTGTTGTTGCAGCACTTTGAGGCTCTCTCCGGTCACCATATCAACATGTCTAAGAGTGTTATCTATCCGGTAAATATAGTTAATGGGTTGGAAGAAATGACAGAGATAATGTGTTGCAATACAGGGACTTTCCCAACTACCTTCTTGGGACTCCCTTTAGGGGCTAGCTATAGATCTGTTGAGTTGTGGAATGGAGTGGTTGAAAAGTTTGGGAGATGGCTGGCCGCCTGACAACAACAATATCTCTCTCTTGGAGGCAGAATTACTTTGTTTAACATTGTGTTAGATAACATTTCAACCTATTTCATGTCCTTATTCCCTATTCCAGATGAAATATTGCAGAAGCTTGAGAGCATTAGGTGCTCATTCTTATGGGATGGCAATAACGAGTCCCACAAACTTCACTTGGTGAAATGGGATAAGGCTACTACCAAAATCACGTGTGGATTAGGAGTGAAGGACCTGGCACTCCATAGAAAAAGCATGCTCTTGAAATGGCATTGGAAGTATTGATTCAAGAGGACATGCAACTTTGGAAAGAAGTGGTCCAAGCTAAATATGGAAATTGATAGCCATTGGATTACCAATACTAGTAGATTACCTCATGGTTGCGGACTATGGAAAGAAATCAGGAAATTGCAGACTGACTTCACCTACTAAAACAACTCTACATGTAGGCAATGGGAACCATATCCTCTTCTGGAGAGACCCTTGGCTTGGCCAGAATCCATTGAAGGAGCTCTACCTATGATATTCTCTATTGCCTCCAATCCTGATTCCACTGTTTCACAAAATTGGAAGGGCAATACTTGGTGCCCTGGACTGAGAAGGAACCTGAATGATTGGGAGTTTGAAGAACTTGCAGCACTTATGGGAAGATTACAGTCTACTGCTGTCAACCCCCTGAAAAATGACATGCTCAAATGGGGTAACAGCATGGATGGTACGTACTCTGTCAAAGTCAATTACCAATTTTTGAGTCCAGCAAAACTCTAATTGATCAGTGGCCGTGGAAGATGATATGGAAGATCAAATTGCCCCTCACGATTAGTACTTTTTGCTGGATAGCTCTGAATAATTCATGCCTAACTTTAGACAATCTGAACAGAAGAGGATTCAGCTCAGCCAACTGATGCTATATGTGCTTAAACAGTTTAGAAATCGTCAACCACCTATTTTTGTGCTGCCCTATTGCTATAGAAATCTGGTCAATGTTCTTCTCCCTTTTTGGTGTACAGTTGGTTATGCCTAATAGTCTTAGAGAAAATTTTGTCAGTTGGGCATGGGCCAATTGGAAAGTTGAAAGTCCATCAGGAGATGGTTCCAGCAGCTGTTGTGTGGGGCTTATGGACAGAGAGAAATCAAAGATGTTTTGAATCGGTCACTAACAGTTCCAATTTCAAGGGAAGATGCTTAGTCTTGTTCTTGGACAGAGAGAAATCAAAGATGTTTTGAAGCGGTCACAACTAACAGTTCCAATTTCAAGGGAAGATGTTTAGCCTTATTCTTTAGTTGGGTTAACCTTACTCCTTTGTATGAACTTGCACTATTATTGGATTTTTTTAGCTCTCTTGTATCATTATAGGTTCTATTTTTGGCCTTCCTAGAACTGACAATCCCTACTTTTGTAAATCTTGCATCCACTGGATGCTTTGTTATTAATACACTTCTTACTTCTTCCAAAAAAAAAAAAATCAGCCAAAATTGTGTGGTTGACCACAGAAGACACTGGAGTAAGAACCCCAAAACACCCCCCTGCTTGAGCAATCTCTTGAAACATTCCTATCTCAAAATCTTCAAGCAAGACAGGAAAATGAGTAATCCACACAAGTAAAGTAAGCTTTGGTTGATGCAATTTACATAGGCTACATGCAAGTCAAATTTTAATAAAAAGTATCCAATGAGATAATCCCTTTAAGTTAAACCACTATTGAAAAGAGACGATTACATTCTTAACAAGTATTTACAGCACCAACTTATGATCCGCCACGAAGTAGAGTAAATGAGTAAAACAGAACTAAATTGCCTGAGTGGACTAGAAAAGGCTGAGACTTGTCCGCAAAAGAAAGGTAAATCAAGCATTTTCAACTAACCATTTTCTAATTTTTTTTCCTATAACAACCCACCCCAAAGGAAAAGAAGAACATGGATAAAGATGAATCATGAATGTGATAACTAGAAAAAAAAAATTTAAAAAGATAGAAACAACCACCTTCCTTTAAACCATCTCCCTAAACCCTACAAGAAGAGGGGAAAAAAAAAAGAAGTCTAGATTTTCCCTCTAAACCACCCCTAGCCTCAAAAGAACAGTAAAGATAAAGGTAATAACTAACAAAATGTTAAATAAAAACAAACCAAAAAAAAAAAAAAACATGCACTTATTCGAAGTAAAAAGAAAGAGCTGACACTTATTCGAAGTAAAAAGAAAGAGCTGACAAAGTGATAAAGCACAAAGGCTTTAAGCAAAAGGCAAGAACAAAGTGCTCGTGTCTTCCAAGTTTAGTGCACAATTCAAACAAAAAAATATTATACCCATATACTCCCCCCATTCCAATTTATGTGATGCACTTGTTTTTTAAGTTAGTTCAAAAAAGAATGATGCATTTCTATCTGTAAAAATAATATAACTTTTAAACTTCCCAATTTACCTTTAATTAGATATAGCCATACAAATATCTCTGACTTGTTTAAAGCTACAAGTTTCAAAAGTTTTCCCTTCATTCTTAAACTTCATGCCGAGTTAAAGTGCAACCCATACATTGGGGCGGAGGAAGTATGATTGTTTGTGCTTATAACTTCAAATAGCAAAAACTCTAGAATCCAACATATAATGATAGTAATAGTCAGATAAGTAACTCTAAGCATCATGAACATATCAATTTCGATCTCCGTGGGATGATAACTTCAATCGCGAAATTGACTTCTAATTTCACCATATAAAACTTTACATTTACATCATCAAATATTTTGTTGTTTTAGTAAATATACTGAGATAGAATCATTAAGAAGAGAAAAGCAAAAGAGAAGCACAGAATAAGAAACGGCAGAGGAGACACTTGCAGACTAGATGAAAGAGATAAAGCTTGGGTTTGAAGAAGAAAGTAAAAGAGGAATAGGCAAAAATAGTATAAGCATTGCAAACTTGAGAAGAAGTTAATGTTGCCAATGAAAACATAACAGCACATGGAGAGGAGCTCTATTGCTCAAATAGAAAAATGTCCATTTTTTCATAATCTCATCTTCATCTATAATGTTGTATAAATAAAATAATCGCTTCTCCCAAGACATTGTTGCATCCCTGATGCAAACTGTTCACACACGACACATAAAGTAATAACCCCTCGCACCACACCACTCATTCCCTTTGAATTATTGTAAATCAATAAAATGGAGTCATTGGACAAAATTATTGTACAAAGGTAGGTACTTAGAGCTAATCAAGATGCTTAAGTATTCCTAATGAACCGCAAACACAAAGTAGTATCATTAGCATATAAATGAAGTGACTAAGGTCTTTGACAAATGAGTACACATTGGATATGCATAAACGAGCACACAGGGAATACCAATTGTCACGCGTTCTTCAGCCATGCCTTTCAATGAAGCTTAAGCAGTTGATGCAGTCAGATCACTTCACATGACAGATGAAACTATTGGGTGAAGAAATTTACCAAAGTGAGGGGACTGAATAACCGAGCAAGTAACTGAAAACTCAACAAGTCGATCAAAATTGAGCAATCAAACACCAAAGAACAAAATTGATTAAATCCCAATATTAATAACAGTAAGTGAAATTATAGATCCTAAATTTTAGAAAAATCAAACAAAATAAATTCTTCTATAAGAGCAAAAACTAAACAGTGAATTCAAGGGAGAAAAAAGAAAGAACTTGGATAATAATCAGAAGCTGGAATTTAGACCATATACATGGGTCGAGGAGACAACCTGAGGATCAGATGATCAGCAATGCATATCCATTGATGAAGGTTTTGATATGGTGGTAGGAAATCGACAAGACCGCTCGAGAATATGGATAGATGAGAGAGAGAGAGAGTCAGTCTGTTTGGGTGCCTGTGTAGGTGTGGCTCTCAGAGAAAGAGGGAGTAGGGGAACACAGGGCCAAAGAGAAAGATTAAGCATTGATAATTGTGTGTTGATTTTATTTTACAATAAATATATGTACAAGTTTTTTATTTTTATTTTTTTTGGTTTTATTAGGGGTAAAATAATTTAATTGAACCTAACAAGTTTTTCTTTTTTTCTTTTTTACATTAATTTGGGTTGACGGCCCGTTTATTCATCAATAAACTTTCCATTGCCCAGTACATCGTTGATCCGGCCCAACCCAGTAATATAACTTTGTCCCGGTTCTATTTACTTCAATACAACTCCACCTGAGAATATTGACTTTCCAAATTCGTACCAATGGCTATTGTACAGTACATTCGGCTCCTGACCATTGTTCTCCTTTGTTTGCTTCTCTGGTAAGTCAATCCTTGTCTTCTCTTTTCCATCTCCAGATTTTTGCCTGTCTGACCTTCGTTGTGTGCAACTTGCCTTGTGATGCTCCGCCATGGTCTTCACCACGGTCTCGTCTGAATCCTAGAAGTCGATCATCATGCTTCGCTCTCAAAGTAAATTTCTAAGCTTCACCTCTCTGTGTAATGTGATGTCCGTTCTCCCATTTCCCTGACTTTCCCCCCCCCCCCCTTCTTTTTTGCAGTAGTTGGTGCTACATCGCCGGTTCGGTTGAGGTGTACTTCTCCTCTTGCCCTGACTGATCTCCACCCCATCTGGTGATATCAGACCTTCTTTTTGGTGTTGAACTGTATAGATCTAGCATAGCATTTTCCTTACCCTGCTCTCAAAATCAACTGTAAATGTATTTATGTTTTTGTGAGAGTAGCCAAAACAATGGTCTCTGTTTTTTGTTGCTCATCTAGCTATCTGCATCATGTAATTTTGTAAATCCGTTAACAATATAATTGATACCTATTAGCAATAGGTTTAGTCCTAACTCTCAGGTATGGTACTTGTGATTTGTCTGAGTTAAGGACTCCTCTTGCTATGCTTGGAAGATCTATGAAGTTATTATATTGATGTATTCCTTCCTGACTGAATGCTTGATTAACAATGCAATCTACTAGGTTATTACCCTATCTATATATGTGCACTATCTCTACTAGTAGCTTATGCTTGACTTCATGTATAGCCTCCACTAATTCAATCAATTCTCAGAGTATTGTCCATTCTCCACTTAGCATGTTCTTTATTGCTACGGAATCTGTTTGAAGCTGAATTTTCTCTATCTTCTTGACTGCACAGTAGGAAAGAGCTTTCCAAATTGCCTTTGCTTCTGCCTCTATGTTTGTGGCCAGACCAATAGATTGTGCTTCAACATATATCAGTAGTCCTTCTTCATTGCGCAGACAGAAACCATAGGCACTGTTGCCGGGGTTTCTTTTACTTACACCATCTATGTTGCAGATTATCCACCCTTCCCCTCTAGGCTTCCATACTACTTTCTGGTAGTATAGCCTAGGCTTGTAGTTAGCTAGGACCTTCACCATGTCATTCCAGTATGGAGGTGCTATAGACAATCATGAACAATTACTCTTTATTACCTGGGCAATAGTTTGAAGACTCTGATGTAGCATCCAGTTAAAAGAGTAGTCATTTCCATGCCTTATTGCATTCCTCCTCTTCCACAACTCCCACATGACTATGGCTAGGACAGCTTGAAAAACTCTCCTTAGTTTAGCTGGCCCTGGGCAATCCTACCAGGTGAGAATGAGTTGTTTGAGGTGCTTCCCTTCCACTTGAATACCTGCAACATTAGCAAACTGCTTCCATAGCTTTTGAGCTATGGGAGCTGTTAGAAATAAATGCTCCATATCTTCCACCTCCTTATTCTCACAGCGGAAGCACCTAGATACTATATGTATCCTCATTCTTTTGAGATTGTCATTAGTAGCAATCCTACTTCTCTATGTCCTCCATAAGAAGAAGCTTATTTTTAAAGGCAGTTCCTTTAACCATATATTATTAGGCCATTGTTGTTTTTGTCTCTTCCTTCTCAGGATGTTAAATGCAGATTTAACAGTGAATGCACCACTAGTTTCGCCCATCCACCAGGCCTTATCTACCTCATTCTCAGTAAGCATGAGTTTTATGTTCTCCATGATATGCACCACCATTTCATCTGACAGGGAGGCCTGTAACTTGTCTCTGTTCCACTGCCCATTACTGATAAAATCCTTAACCTCAGCATGTTCATCCATTATTGGAGAGTCCTCCATGAAATATAATTCTCCTGTCTTGGTCTAATTGTCAAATCAAAAACTGGAGTTTCCAGCTTTTGGTTTGCCACCAGATATCATGTTTCACTTCCTCCTTAATTTGAACCATATTTCTCCATGTCTGAGAAGCACCTTTATTTGTAACTATAACTGGATGCAGCTTCTTACAATATTTGTTCCCCATGTATTGGGCCCACAAAGAAGTTGTACCAGTTCTAAAAGTCTAATAAAGTTTTGCAACCAGTGCTTTATTTACATCAAACATGGATCTGAATCCAGTGCCCCCTTCTTCCCTAGGAAAACACAATTCTCTCAACGCAACCCAATGTTTACTTTTAGAGCCAATTGTGTTACTCCAAAAGAATTTGGCAAATAATTGATGAATCTTCTCAATCACCTTCTTTGGGGGCTGCATAACTGCTAATAAATGGATGGGCATAGACTGCAGCACATTTTCAATTAAAATCCGCCTCCCCCGAAAGATAACAATTTATTGTGTCAAGAAAAAATTCTCCTAGATATTTTCCTTAGCATCCCCTCAAAATAGCAGATTTTACTCCTCCCATAGAACACTGGACAACCAAGGTAAATAAAAGAAAAGTTACCTTGTTTGATTCCAGTTAACCTCCTTAGTCTCACAACCACTGCCAAAGGTGTATTATCATGTAAGAAGAAGGAGCTCTTACCTTTATTAACTTTCTGCCCAGATTGATCCCCATACTCCTTGAGCACCTTCATCATCTTTATAATGGAATTCCTATCCCAGAACAGAATAGTATAGTATCATCTGCATATGCCAAATGGTTAATTTTAGGACTCCATTTTGGTAAGCCATACCCCAAGAATTCTTCATCATTATTAAGCTTATTTAGGCCCTTGGAAAGTGCTTCTGCTGCAATTATGACGAGAGTAGGGGATAGTGGGTCCCCCTGCTTAAGTCCCCTAGTGGATTTAAAAAGGCCATATGACCTCTCATTAAGTACCATTGAGTACCAATTATTAGCAACTAACCTCCAAACTCTATCAATCAGTATTTCAGAGAATCCAAATCTTCTCAGAACATTGGTGAGGAAGATCCAAAAGACCCTATCATATGCTTTCTTCATGTCTAGCTTCACCACTATATTACATTTTTATTTCTCTTGTTTATGTCCCTGATAATTTCTTGGGCCAATAGGACATTCTCAGCAATATTTCTACCTTTGATAAAACCAGACTGATTCTGGGAAATTATCTTAGGCAGTACTTTCATCAATCTCCCATGAATGACCATTTTATTTGTGAAACAGCTAAGACTGATAGGCCTTAGATCAGAGAATTCTCTCACAACCTCCTTCTTTGGGACCAGAATCAGATTAGTATAGGTTATAAATTTGGTTAGCTCCTGTCCACAGAAAAAAGCATTCAACATCTTACCAACATCCTCCCCAACAATATTCCAGTATTGTTTGAAAAAAGCCCCATAAAACCCATCTGGCCCTGAAGCACTATCTGCATTCAGATCAAGAACAACCTCTCTTACCTCCTCTTGAGACGGAACTACATCAATAGATGTATTTTCTTCCTTTGAAATCAGTTTTGGGATACTGTCTAGTAAACCATAATCTCCATGAAAAGCTTCTGCTTCAAACTGTTTGGAGAAGAATTGCACTGCTGCATTACCTTTCTTTTCATCACTATATAGTACTTGGCCCTGACTATTGCGGATCTCATCAATATGCAGTTTCCTCCTCCCTTCACATAAGAATAAAAGAACCTGGTGTTTCTGTCTCCATCTTTTAGCCACTTCATACCTGCCTTTTGTTGCCAAAATGCATCCTCCACCTTCATCCACCTCTTTAGGTCAGCCTTCACCTTCTTTATCTCCTTTCTGTGTTCAGGAGATGGTATAATTTCAAACTGGATCTCTTTAGCTTTGATGATGTCCTCCAATGTAGCCACTTCCTGAAAATATTGCCATAAACCTCTTTACTCCAAACTGCTAGTGTAGCCTTGACTTTTTTCAGTTTAGCTTGCATCTCAAGAAACGGATTCCCAACAAAGTCTGCTTTCCAGTTGCTCTCCATAATATTTTTAAACTGAGCATATTTTATCCAGAAGTTGAGGAATCTGAAATGCTTTATAGGCACTTCTTCCTCTGAATTACAGATAAAATGTAAGGGGGCATGATCACATCCTTGTTTGATCAAGTGTTGCACCTCTAAAGCATGAAATAATTCCATAAAGGAATTATTCACTAATATTCTATCCAATCTTTTGAAGATACAATCCTCTTCAATTCTTTCATTCCACCATGTGAAATCACTCCCAGAGTATCTCACTTCAGATAATGCACCACCGTTAATAAACATTGCAAAGTCGTATGCTTCCTGCTGTTCAAAATCTAAACCCCCCTTAGCTTCTCCTTCTCATTAAAAGTGACATTGAAATCCCCCCCCCCCCTCCCCCGAACAATCCATGGAATTGACTCATGTTCATCCATGTAACTTAAATTCTCCCATAGTTCCAGCCTTTCCACACTACTACACCTAGCATGGACTGTTGATACAACTATCTGCTTCTTGTTATTCTTAAACTTGATTGTAACCTGTTGTATTGTATCCCTCAAAACCTCTGCTTCCCACTCCTCAATCCAGAAATACCAGCTTTTTCCAGAGCAATTGGCTGCAGTATACTTCATCCCTAGCTTCCTTCTAAATGCGTCTATTTGAGATGACTCTTGAAATGGTTTCATTAGTGCTATAAAAGAGTAATGGTGTCTTCTGTTTAAATCTATCACCTCTCAAAGCTTGTTGAGTATTGACAGATCTAAATTCCAAAACATCATTTTATCTGTCATTGGATACTATTGGCTTCCTCTTTGTTCCTCCTTGTTTTAACTTGCAATGGGATAGCTGACCTACCTTTCTTAGAATCAGCCTTTAGGCTGTTGGCTTGCCTAGGTGAGAGATTCTCATCTCTACTGACTTGCTGAATGCTGTTACCAATATCCTCTTCTTCATGCTGTTGTTGTTGCTTTCTTTGCTCCTTTGATTCATCTTCCTTGGTCACATGTTCTTCCCTATTATCTACCGATTCCCCTGACTTAGCACTACCTTTATTTTATGAGCTCTCTAGGTTACACTCTGAGGTCTCCCCAAACAACTATTGAATAACCCCTCTATTCTCCGCATCCTTAGTGCCTGATGTCTATACTTGGTCTATTCTAGCTTGTTTAATGCTAGGCTGAGATAGCACTTTAAGCTCACTGCCCCCGTTGCTGGAAGTGCTCACCCCTTCCTTAGGCCCTTTACTTTCTCCCTGCTTGGATGTGGAACTGTCCTCTCCCTGCTAAATGTCTCCCCCGGTATATTTTCTCCCCACTTCTCTTTAGTACCTGCCTTGTTAGTGTCATTTTGAAGTTTTGTCACCTTGTTGTCTCCATTTGGAGTAGCCTCATCCTCTTGTTGTTTCCGTAGAGCATCAAAGACATTATTTGAAATAATACCTCTGCTATTCCACACCTTATTATCCCGACCCTTCTTCCTCTTCCATTCCTATTTTTAGGCTCTTTAAATTTGTGCCGCTCCTCTTTATCTTTACTGTCTTTGTCTTCTTGTTTCTCCTGCCCTTCCTTCTCGGGTCCCTTATCCTTATCAGTTTCCTCCTTGTTCTGGTCCTTTTTGTAGAGTTCAGGGTGAAGCACATAGCATTGCTGCTCATCATGACCTTGAATCAAACATGTTGTGCAGTACTTTGGAACATAGTCATATTTGATGGGTATCCACCTCTCCACCTTCTTTTCGGACTCCAATTTTGATTCTCTTGGGAAATTCTTGTAATAGGTCCACTTCCACTTTGACCGTGCACAACTTGGTCTCGTCTGATTTTTTGTTGCCATATCCACCTGCAAAGGTTTGCCAATAGCTCGTGCAAGGGAGAATCTTCCCAAAAAAATTAGCTGGCAAGGATGGGAAAGGTATGCATGCCACTATAGTGGACGTCTCTTCCTTCCGATCAAAGAGTAGGTCCCACTTAAAGGTTCTCATGGAGTATGAGGAAGACCAATGTGATATGTAGAAAGCTGGCTTCGATAACAAATGCACATAGTCTTCGAGTAGTGAGGCACGAATGAGAATGTGTCTATTGCATAACAGCCCTATCTTACATTCTCCTTTCAACTCGCATTGTTTTGGAATCAAATTCTTCAATTCGTCTATGTCTGGTCGTCCATACGAAAATTTTCTGATCACTGCAAATTTCAGATTTTCATTGATTATCATTTGATCCACTTCAGCCTGATCCGATATTATTTGTAGTTCCCCATGCAAGTAAGTAATTGGTTTGATAGGTAAACTCCGTACAAGATCCTTTGGATGTTTCGACAGTACAACATACGTTACAGGGGGTGGGCCCCCTTCCCCAGGGGATTGACCACCGGCCAGGGCGGCCATGGTCGACAGCGTAGCAGTAAAGGTTTGACAACGCGTAGGGTATTCCAGAGAGCAAAAAAATTCAAAAAATGGCAAATTTTGGTTATATATATGTATATTGGTTCCTAACAAGTATTCGACTTTCTAGTTTGTGCAAAACTCATATATAAAAAGTCTTATTATATGTGATAGTCGGCACCCGCACTTTTTAACTTGATATACTGTTTAAAAAAAAGACTTTTAGATTTGTGGTCTAAAGTAATTTTTAGATATTTGTATATCTGAGAATCGTTTCATTAGGAGTAAATGGGGAATTTCAAACTTAAATTATTTTTAATTAGAGTAAGAATACATTTTTTTGGGGACAAGCTAAAAAAAAAAAAGAGTGCAGAAATGAAACAGAGGGAGTATATAATTTGGTTAATTTAGTTACTATGACAAAGAAATTTAAGATAATTTGTGGTTACCAAAAACATCATCATTTTAGTGAATACTAAAATTCATTAGGAGGGATTAAAAGCAAAAAAGCTAAGGTCAACAAAGTTCATTTCCTTTAGATTAGAACACCAAGATGATGATTCAATACGTGTGCTAAAAGAAAAATATGATCGAGAGTCTTCACCCATAAAAATTTTAGGGCAAAACATAAGAAGCCGAAAATCTTGTTTTTTGTGATTTTCTCATGTTCTCTATTCTTCTAAGAGGTTTCTTTTAAGGGCCATAGAAATCAAGCCGTAGATTTAATATGAAAAGATGCAAGACTCTGCAACTTCTAAGCAAAAATTCAAACTATTCCTCATATAGTATAAGCCAAAATTTGATGGTTTCTAAGATCAATTCTTAAGTGTGAGAAGGTAGTAGATGTGAATTAGGATCGTAAGGGACCTCTAACAGCAAGTCAAGTTCAAAGCTTCCTTATTAATTGAGTTTTTGCATAAGATCATATAAGGATCAACGTCAAACAATCACTCTCTTAGAATATTAAGAATTATATGACATATTCATATCAAATAAGAATCTTTGAGTCTTCTTTCCAACACAATTATTGTTCGTAAATTCAAACTCAGAGTAAAAAGTATGACAATATACTCGGATGCTCTAGTTTGAAAATTTTGGCCTTGTGACCGCAGATCACTAGTACAAATCGTGGTGTCCTCAGTACCACTAGTACTAAGATAGTATGGCTTGTACTTTAAACTCATGGAAAGGTCCTAAGACTACTGTTTTTACCCAAGGACTATGAGTGCAGTATGGGTTGTACCTTAAAAGTAAAGTTTGTACTGTGATCCATGGAAAGATTTTAAAAGTACCCAAAATCACTCAGGCAACCATGAGTTGGACCAAGACTCATAGTATCAAAGTATGTTCTGCATAAATATTTTTCACACATGATCTTCAACAAAATAGTGAGATAGATGTTCAGCAAATTCGTTCGAGTGATAATCTTGCAGATTTATTCACTAAGATATTGCTAACATCAACACTTGAGAAACTAAGATATAAGATTGGAATACGTCGTCTCCAAGATATCATATAAAGTTTTCATCGGTAGGAGTTTTGTCCCATTTTTAGGTTTTTCTGATGAGGTTTTTAATGAGACAACACTTAAAGTATGTTACAAGATATGTATACTCTTTTTTCTTCACTAGGCTTTTTCCCACTGAATTTTTTCTAGTAAGGTTTTAATGATTCACATTATTTATGAACATTCAAGGGGGAGTATTATAAATACATTAACTTGGTGGATGTTTCATTCACTCATTCAAGTACCTCTTTATTATATCAAGTTAATATTTTCTTAATGTATTGATAAAATATTGTAAACGGATGATTTTTCTCATCCTATAAAAGAGGTATTATTCACCCTTTGTAAATACACACTTGAAGAGAAGAAAGAATATTCTCTACGTACTTTTTTCCCAATATTATTTTCTTCATTTCTTGCTTTATATTATTCTTATATTGCTAATATTTTACTACACAATATATATATATATATATGACTAATAAAGTTTAGTTACATAACTAAACATAAACATTCTATTTGATTTGGATAATTGTTATATATTATTTCATATAATATGTTGTATTTTATTGTATTGAGGATTTGTAATGTATCTGACTAATAAATTTAGTTACATAACTAAACATTAACATTTTGTTTGGATGATTGTTATGCATTATTTTATAATGTATCTGACTAATAAATTTAGTTACATAACTAAACATTAACATTTTGTTTGGATGATTGTTATGCATTATTTT
>JAPFFP010000002.1:10978933-11011488 GCA_026153255.1 Solanum medicagineum
AGAGTCATTTTACTTTCAAGTTGATGAAAGGTTCATTTTCTCATGCATCACGGAGAGAATCATTTTCCTTTCAAGTTGCTGAAAGATTCATTTAACATGCATCGCGGAGAGAGTCATTTTACTTTCAAGTTGCTGAAAGGTTCATTTTATCATGCATTGCCGAGAGACTCATTTTATTTCCCAGTGGCATAGAAGTCCATTCCATCATGCATCGCGGAGAGTTATTTTCATGTTTAAGTCGAAAAGAGGTTCATCTCGTCATTCATCGCCGACAAGGCTATTTTATTTTCCAGTTACCATGAGGGCCATCGCATATTCATCGTCGACAAGGCTATTCCATTTTTCAGTTGCCGAGAGGGCCATTGTATATTCATTGCGGACAAGGCTATTTTATTTTTCAGTTGCCGAGAGGGCCATCGCATATTTATCGCCGACAAGGCTATTTTATTTTCCAGTTGCTAAGAGGGACATTGCATATTCATCGCCGACAAGGCTATTTTATTTTCCAGTTGCCGAGAGGGTCATTGCATATCCATCGCCGACAAGGCTATTTTACTTTTTAGTTGCCGAGAGGGCCATTGCATATCCATCACCGACAAGGCAATTTTATTTCCCAGTTGTCGAGAAGACCATTTTATCTTCAAGTTGTCAAGAGGGCCATATAATGATTGTTTCATATTGATTCATTATCTATCACGCCAAAGAGAAGAATACATATCGAAAATGGTAAAAAAAATGTCATCTCTAATTCAAATTATGATTTTACTAACATTTTGTTTTACCTATATCGAGAGCATCCGAAAGGGTGAATTCTCAAAACGAACCACAGGTATGGATGTTATCAAGTAGGATGCAGTACAACGTGGAACTTTTTCTTAGCAGCAAACTAGGACATAGTCTGAAGTGGGGCATCAAACCCTTCGGACACGAGCTGGGAAGAGACTACCACCACAATCCAACCACACCCCTGTCAGAAGGCATGTGGGTACTTTTGTGAGTCCGTTAGTTTTCAGTTTCGCATCCAGGTGATCTCAACTCTCATCGGAAGCAATCTTCCAATCTGAGTGACAATGTACCAAGAGTATGTATACTGCCAACATGGCTCTGAGGTCATACTTAATATGAGCAGCTAAGTATCTATACTATCCGGAGCCTGATAGTTTTACTTTCTTACTATGATAATGTTAAAATTCTGATTATTACTATTCCTTATTATCATGTTTTATCTAATTTCTATTTTGTATGAGGTACTTATTTCTCTCTAAGTGTGTGAGGCTTCCGAGTAATATCCGGTTTAAGACGTTGGTCAGCCATAGAAAGGTCATAGCCAGAAGGGCGTGATAGACCGTTAGGTGGTCCCGTCGCTAAGATAACTCTAGAGAGAAAAGAGGTAAAACCAAGAAGACATATAGAAATTCTTAAACCAATGATAAGTAAGAATAGGGCTTTTCAGAAAATTTTTACATATTATTGTTTGGATAGTATAACTCTGAACTCTGGACAATAATTTTAAAAAATGAGCAGTAAAAATCTCATAAACAGTGTTAATGAATTTCCAAAGCAACTCAGATTGCTAAAACCGAAAGCAGTTTCGAAAACTGGAGTATTCCAGAAGAACCCTTTCATAAAATCTACCAAACAGGTGGTTTTAGATTTATTAAGAAACATAATATTAAGGCCTGTGAGTCCACTATAGCTATTAATAATTCTTTAAGAATTATTAAGCTTTTAAATGAACAAGACATAAGTAGATATAAAACTCAGCTTAATTATCTACATATAGGACTTGTTCACGTAGCCATAAAAACTCTTTTTAGAAAAGGTCTTGATATTCCAGTTTGTGCACTTCTTAGAGATGCTAGGTTCCTAAACTTTGAGGACTCCTTTTTAGGAGTAATTGAAAGTAATTTGGCTGAAAGGCCTGTTTACTTCAATTGCTATCCTAATTTCTCTGTAGATATCAATGATAAAAACATATTGGATACCTTAAGTCTTAATGTTAAGACAAAAAACTTGAATAGTAAAGCAGACACTAGAGAAATAGGTGTCATATATCGAGTCTATTATAGACTCATGAGTGCCACTCTAACCCCTAAAGCTAAAATTAAGCAAATTTTAAAAACCCCGGGAATGGTCACTAATATCAAAAGTGTTAAAGGTGTCACCATGCTAATGGAAGCCAACCAGAAGCATAGTACTGTCTTTGTTCCCCGGCTTCTTAAGTGGCGGACATCCTAGGAAGCATTGACTGGAACTTTGAGGTTGTTGCCCAACCTAGACCCTCTTTTTCCGAAAAAAGACAAATAGAGAGGGTAATCTGAAATCCAGATGGATCTATAGATCTCAAATTCCTCGACTATAAGTTGAGCGAAATCTCTGAATCAACTTCCAAAACCCGGGAGGAGTCTAGTAGTTATTCCAGCAATAAAGGAAACTCAGAGGAGTTGACTTCTCTGGCGAAATCCCTAAAGTTTACTATCAACCTAGAGTCCATGAACCCAGTAGTCCTACAGACTCTGACATGGAACTGCCTAGACATTATACCGACCACAGGTTAGGTATCATCAAAGCAGAAGATAATTATTCTCCTAACCTTAAAACCCTCAAAGATCTTTGAACTGATCCAAAGAACAAGCTAAAGGTTGAATAGTACGTCAATACCTATTCCCAAAAACAAAGAGCTCTTTCTGGAAAAGAATGGATTGCTGACATGAAAAGAATTAAACGTGATATTGAATTCTTTAAATGGTTCGAAATCACTGGAAAGCTTGAAAACCAAAGAGATTCTCTACAAGTCATCGTCAATAAATGGTATACTCAGTCCAATAAAATCATTGAATCAACCACTCCTCCATTAGAAGGGATAAAAATTCCTCATTCAAATGAGATCGTCATCACTTCTCCTTTTAAGCTAAAAAGCGAAAATCCTCATCTTTCTCCCCTTCATAAAGATATTGATAAACTTATTGAACACAATAACTATACCAATAGATTGTTATACACCATCTCTCAACAAATTGAAGAGTCTAAAGAAAAGAATATATTTCCAGGACAAAATCCTCAAAAAGCTAGCACTAGCAGTACTAGCAATAATCTTGAACCTAATCCCATCTTTAAACCTCCAGAGTTTTCAAAAGACAAGTTTCCCAAACTAAGTAATGACTTTGAAGTATCAGGGAAAATTATAGAACAAATTAATGAGAAGTTAGCTAAATTCAGCATCTCTAATAAAGAGAAAGAAAGTGTTAAGACTCTCACAGAAGAGAACGCCTTACTTAAACTTTCCAATGATCGATACCATAATCGAAAAAATTACTATAGGAGACCTTCCTTTTCGGATACCCAATTCGAAGAAAATGCCTTCTTTTCGACCTCCTCACATGAAGGAAGAAGCATAACTGAATGGAATATTGATGGTCTGGCAGAACACCAGATCTACAATAAACTCCATGAAATGGGCGTAGCCATAACCACCTACAAAATCAGAGGAGCATCTGATAAAGAAGCGGCTACGATGATAATTGCATGATTCACCGGAATGCTTACACATTGGTGGGATAATTATTTCTCAGATAATGTTAAAAACATGATTTATAATGCTATCACCATTGAAACAATTACAAAAATTGAAGGGGGCACTGAAACCTCGACCCGACAACCTAGAGAAGACGCTTGTGCTACACTTCTCTACCACATTGCCAAACACTTTGTTGGAGAGCCCAAACTCTTCCAGGACAAGAGCTTAGAAATCCTTAATAATCTATCCTGCGCAAAGTTAACTGACTTCAAATGGCATAAAGATAATTTTCTAGTAAAGGTCATGATCAGGCCTAATTGCGATAGTGATTTTTGGAAGGAACGCTTTATTAGCGGGCTACCTCCACTATTTGAGGATAAGGTAAGAACCAAAATCAAAGATAGATGTGATGGTAAGATTCCGTATAGTCAAATGACTTATGCTGATATTGCTAGTTTTATTAACACCATTGGCTTGGAGCTATGTACAGATATAAGAATAAAAAATCAACTCAAAATAGATGAAAAATCTTCTAACAAAGAGTTAGTAAGTTTTTCTGTCAAGACCTTGGATTTACCAAAACAGAGCTCCCTCCATCCAAGAGAAATAAAAAATTACCAAAAAGATCATCCCACAAAACTAGGAGAAAATCCTCTAAAGAAGATCAGGAGAAACCTGCTAAAAAGAAATTCAAAAAAAGGAGACCAGCTTCCAAAGAAGATGTATGCTGAAATTGTGGAAAAAGGGGTCATCAAGCTAATCAATGCAAATCTTCTAAGAAAAAGAAGAAGATTAATCTCTTAGGGCTTGATGAAAGCACTAAAGAAAAACTTTTTTCTATCCTTCAAGACAGTGAGTCTTCTGAATATACTTTATCAGAAGAAAATACAGTGACGAAGAAAATATCAACGTCGCCTATGAAACTGATCAAAGTCAGTCAGTAGAGGACTGTTCATGCGATAATATATTTTGTGATTGCACGAAAAATACAATCCAGGTTATTTCGGAAGAATCGAAAGAAGTCCTTTTTGACATCATAGATCACATCAAAAATGATGAATCTAGAACCAAATATCTCTTGGAATTAAAAAAGATCATCATTAATTCCAAAGGAGAAAGTTCTTCTAAGGTCATTGAACCTTTTAGTATAAAAAATATAATGTCTAAATTTGAAAAACCTCCCAACCCTTCCATTTCTGATTTAAGAGAAGAGGTCACTCTTCTTAAAAAAGAAGTAAAAGAAATTAAATCAAGACTTGGTCATATAGAGTTAAACAACCTAGCAGACCAGGTACTTAGACATGCTTCCTCTAAAGAGGAAGAGAAAAAATTTGTTTCTTTTAAAAGTAATAATTTAATTAAATCCAACTTCCCTGACGAAGAACTTGATCAGGAGGATTTACTTCAAGAAAATAAACCTGTAATATCCACTATTAAATCTTTAAGTCAACATATTCCTATAAAAATAATTATAGGAAAAGAACTTATTATTAAAAAAGTAGCCCTTCTTGACAGCAGTGTTGACCGCAATTGTATCGTTAAAGGGCTAATTCCTCTAAAGTACTTAGAAAAAAGTACTACCCGTCTTTACTCCGTCACTGGTGAAAGAATGAAAATTAATTATAAACTTTCTAAAGCTCATATTTGCAATAACAATATTTGCTTTACAAATGATTTTGTAATAACCGAAAATATAAATGAAGATATTATTTTGGGATTACCCTTTATTAACCAGTTAAAACCTTATATCAATGATTTTGACGGCATACATACTATCGTCCATCACCAAAAGGTCTTCTTTCCTTTTATAAAAATCCTTTCTCTTGAAGAAAGTAATTTAATAAAAGAAAAAATTATTTTCAAAATAAATAGACTATCTAGCCATATTTCCTTCCTACAAGAAGAAATAAAGATAGAAAAAATTAAGCAAATTTAAAAACCCCGAGAATGGTCACTAAAATCAAAACCCTTCAAGATAACTTTGAAAAAGAATTTTGCTTTGAACTTCCTAATGCATTTTGGGAAAGAAAAAGGCATCCTGTAGAACTCCCCTACATAAGTGGCTTCGATGAAAGGGACATTCCCACCAAAGCTAGACCAATTCAGATGAATCAAGAAATGATGGAAATCTGCAAAAAGGAGATAAACCAATTATTAAAAAATGGGATAATCCGCCATTCTAACTCCCCTTGGAGTTGCTCAGTATTTTATGTTAATAATAGTGCTGAAAAGGAAAGAGGAGCCCCCAGGTTAGTTATAAACTATAAACCTCTTAATTCTATCCTAAAATGGATTAGACATCCGATCCCTAATAAAAGGGATCTTCTAAAAAGAATTTATAAAGCAAATCTTTATAGAAAGTTTGACATGAAGTCAGGATTTTGGCAGATTCAAGTCGCCGAAAAAGATAAGTATAAAACGACATTCAATGTGCCTTTTGGACACTACGGATGGAATGTTTTACCTTTTGGCTTAAAAAATGCCCCTTCTGAATTTCAAAATATTATGAATCAGATTTTTAATCCCTATAGCTACATGTCTATAGTTTACATAGATGATGTCTTAATTTTTTCTGAGGACATTGATTCTCACTTCAAACATCTTAATACTTTCTTCAAGATTATTAAGACTAACAGCCTAGTAGTAAGCGCTAAAAAGATGAAGCTCTTTCATAATTCTATCAGATTTTTAGGACACGACCTTTATCAAGGATCTCACATACCCATTTGTAGAGCCATAGAATTCTCTAATAAATTTCCTGATGAAATCAAGGATAAAACCCAACTGCAAAGGTTTTTATGAAGCCTTAATTATGTAACTGATTTTATTCCTAATATTAGACAAATCTGTGAGCCTCTCCACAAGAGACTTAGGAAAAATCCTGTACCTTGGAGTGAAGAACAAACCAATAGTGTAAAAAGGATAAGCAATTAGTGCAAAACCTCCCATGTTTAGGAATATCAAATCCCGAAGCCTTCATGATAGTAGAAACAGACGCCTTTGACGTAGGATATGGAGGAATCCTTAAACAACAAGTTAGTCCAGCTAGTAGTGAGCAACTTGTCAGGTTTACATTCAGAGTCTGGAATTCGGCCCAGAAAATTACAGTGCTATAAAAAAGGAGGTACTTTCTATAGTGCTATGTATCACAAAATTTCAAGAAGATTTAGTTAATAAAGAATTTTTACTCAGGGTAGATTGTAAATCTGCCAAAGAAATTTTGCAAAAAGATGTAAAAAAATCTGGTTTCAAAACAAATATTTGCTAGATGGCAAGCTCTACTATCTAGCTTCAATTTTAAAATTGATTTCATCAAAGGAGAAAATAATTCTCTTCTTGGTTTCCTAACCCGAAAATTCTTACAGGGCAATGAAACCAACAAACACTAACTCTCCGTTCAAAGGAGCCAGAAAAGAAAGGCAAGTGCCTTCGACCAGACCTTTCGCCCCAAGCTTAGTACAACTAAGACCCTCTTTTCCTCCATTGCCATCACCAGCAACCTCACAAACATCCCTCGGAAACAAATATTCAGTTTTAGCTGATTTTTCAAAATTCAAAGGATCAAAGCCCGAAGAAGAATCAGTTCCAAAGAACGTTTTGTAATACAAAACAAAAAGAGTTACGAAATAAATGTCCCAGAGTCCTTTGCACAAGCTGTAGATCCTAGAGTATCTACACCAAAACCATTACAGCCAATAGTCCAAGCAAAGAAGAAAATTTTGAGTATGTCACCACTAAGTTAGTACCAATTTTAGCCCTCGATAAAGAATACGAAAATTGCAAAGTGACAGGTCTTGTCAAACCATGCTACATCAACAACAACTACGTAGACAGCAAAGACCCTCTTCAAACGAGATTGTTATTTGAAGCAATACTTGTGGATATAGAGTCTACTGAGGTAGAACATACCTACAGCGAAAGAAACCCAGATTTCGTTCAATACTCCAGATGTACAATTAAGAGGATTTTATCTCCCTTTGAATGGCCAGTGGATCATTTACTTACACCAATTCCTTTGAGTATGCTTTATAAACCCCAAACTTATAATTGGTACACTTACAAGGAAGCCTGGTTTAATTTTATGTACATTAGTCCTGGTCACACTTGGTTTATTAAATATTGTCCAGAATTAGTAATTGCCATCATTCCTAGATGGTTTTACGATTGGTGGAAATTTTTGGAGGTAATCAGGAAATATTACCTAAACAATTCCTGCAAAGATTTGAAGATTTTCAGGTCAAGCAGGAAATATCGACACTACCGATACACATTAAAATGTCTAAATACCACATCCAAAAAAGGATTTCATATATAGTCAGCTGGAATTTTGTTATTGCAGAATTCGATAAAATCAAATACTTATCCACAGACTTAAAGGTCAAAGGATGGGTTCCAAAACCCAAACCACCCAGTCAAGAGAAAATGGTGATAAGCCCAGCCAAACCTTCTCCATCGAAAGAAGATCTCAAGAAAAAGCTAAAGCAAGCTCTCCATGACATCGACAACCAAAATGAGACAGCAATGATGCAGCTCATAACAGAAGCCACATCCTCAGAAGAAAGCAACAACGGGGATATGTGTAATCCTAAAGGGATGGCCCAGGCCTATCAAGATGCCTATTATGAATATGAAACTGACCTTTGGGAAAAGGAAGAGATTCAAAGAATCAGAATTTCCTTTTCGTAAAGGACACTCACTATTCCTAAAAGGAATCTCGACAAGGCACTATTCCAAGGCCCACAATCTACTCAACATTATGAAGGACCCACTTCAACAAAACCATGTGATGGAGGACCCATTCCAGTCAATCTGTTTTCAAATTTAGTCAAATCTTTCTAATTAAGTCAACATTTTTTCAAATTTAGTCAACATTCTTTTAAATTTAGTCATTTTTCAAATTTAGCCAACATTCTTTCAAATGTAGTCAATTATTTCAAATTTAGTCAACATTTTTCAAATTTAGTCAATACTTTCAAATTTAGTCAGATTCTTTCAAATTTAGCCAATTCTTTCAAAATTAGTCAATTTTTAAACTAGTCAATCTTTCAAAGCCAATTAAATTTTTTAAAAAAGTTAGTCAATTTCCTAATCGCCGGTCGATCGCACGTTAGCGACCATTTTGAGTGATTAAGTTCTTCTCAAAGTGGAAATTGAACTCGAATTCTTCCTTTGGTATATTTTAAAAGATTTTTCTGTTAGGTCTTTTAAAATGTTTATTGGTTTCCTAATTATCCTTAAAATTAGGTGGCGACTCTTTTAATTTTCGGGAATTTGATTTATACTTAATTAATTAAGTATTAAATCATATTTTTGAAATCAAAAGTCATACTTTTCGAATTAACAACATCATCAAATCTACTAACATCGCTATGAGAACACATAAAATTTCAAGTTTTAAGCATTAAATATGTTGTATTTTGACAGCATATCAATGGCCAAGCCGAAAGGACCATTCAAACTCTTGAGGATATGTTTAAGGGCTTATGTCTTGGAGTTTAAAGGTAGTTGGGATGAGCATCTTTTACTCATAGAGTTCACTTATAACAATAGCTATCACTCTTGCATTGGAATAACCCCCTTCGAAGCTTTGTATGGAAGGCGCTGTAGATCTCCGATCGAATGGTTTGAAGTAGGGAAAATGACTTTATTGGGTCTGAAATTGGTTACGAAAGCTTTGGAGAAAGTGAGGATGATAAGGGAGATATTGAAGGCAACCCAAAGCCGATAAAAGTCCTATGCCGACACTAGGAGAACAGACCTTGAATTTGAAGTTGATGAGTGGGTGTCTTTGAAGGTTTGCTAGTGAAAGACATGGTTCGTTTTAGCAAGAAGGGGAAATTAAGCCCAAGGTATGTAGGTCCTTACCGAATCTTGAGACGTGTTAGTAAAGTTGCACACGAATTAGAGTTTGCCATGAAGATGAGTATGGTTAGTCTGGTTTTCCATGTCGCTATGTTGAGGAAGTGTGTAGGGCACCTTAATTCCATTGTACCCTTGGAAATGGTGAATGTGGAAGAGAACTTGACTTATGAGAAGTCCTGGTAGAAATATTGGATAGGCAAATTAAGAGGTTGTGAGGAACAAAGACGTACCCTCCATCAAGGTCCTTTGGAGGAACAAACAAGTCAAAAGTGTCATTTGAGAAGTCGAAGCAGATATGAAAAATGATACCTCTATCTCTTCCATTCTACTCCAACTTGAGGTACTATGACTTATTCTAGTTACGAACCTTCTTTCTTTGCATGCCATTTTCATGTCATCTATGCATGATTATGTGATTTTGAGGTTGCATTGTGAATGTTATTTGGAATATGATTTAAAGATTTTCATGGTGCATATGTTATATTTGGTATGTAATGCATATACTCCGTTCTTTAGAGGTTGCCTTAGTAACATTCAAGGACAAATGTTCCCGTGTGAGAGATACTGTAAGGCCCCACCCATGAGAAGTATGAAAGTGCAAGAAAAGAGTCCTGAAAATTAAGTGTCAGTTGTTACAAGGGGACTCACGAGCCGTAAAAAATTCCACGGGCCGTAAGTGGTGCTCGTGGATTAAAGGTCAGACTTGGTGAAAATGATAATTTCTAAAGTGGGATGTATGACTTATCAGACGGTCCATAAATTTTTTACGAACCATAGGCCGTGTCGTGGAATGTGAACCAGAGAAAAAGGTTTTTGAAAGTCTGAAATGTCATTAGACGAGATCCTCATCTACGACTCGTAAAATGGACCACGGCCCGTAAAAGGGGTCTTGTGGTCCTGTCCGATAAAATTTTAAAAGAGGCAAAATCGACCTTTCTTGTTGTATAATGTGTATGCTACATTGTTTTGACCTTCAAAGAGCCCCTTATCAGCCTTCATAACCCTAATCCACTCCATTTCTCTCATTCACAAAATCCTCTAAGTCCCCAAAATACTCTCAAGTCACCCAAGGTTTCAAGCAAAAAGGTGCAAGATAGTCTTCCGAATCTCTCATAATTTTTCATATTTTTTCATCTCCTAGCACTAAGGCACATGGGTTTGATTGTGGAGACCTTTCCTCCACAAGCTCAACCATTCTTCTTCTCTCTTGTGATTTCTCAAGTTACGATATTACATAGTAATTTTATGAAGCCCTTTTATATGATGATCATATGAAGTATTGTATCTTGATATTCCTTTGTATATGATTAATATTGAAAATCCATATGAAATCTATGATTTATATGAGGATTTGATGACGCCTTAACAAAGTTTTACTATGTTTTGTTGGGTTCTTTGAATAATGAATAAATGATTTTATTTTGTGACTCTCATGGCATGTACTCATGATTTGCATGGTTTTAAACTTTTCACATGAACCCACCATGATTTGAATAAAGATGTATATCAAGCTTCCATGAATATGAAGGCCTTATGGCAATTTATGTGATATCATGAATGATAATGAATATAAAAGGCTATTATGTATGCTATGAAATAATGAATGTATTATGAAAGTTATGAAGCCCTATATTGATGCTAATAAGCTTGGGTTTGATGAGCTACTCTATGAACTATGATGACATTATGATGCTTGCATATTATGACTATAAATATGATTTGGGTATTCCTTGGGATTGTGACCTAGCATCGAGCGGACCTTGGTAGATAACCATTGTCCCATAACTATGTTGCCACCATAGGTTTATGAATTAGCTAATAGATCCATATATCTTAAGTTGCACGATTGACCAAAATGGGTGGTGTTCCCGTATGACACATATGAATCAAATACCAAAAAGTATGGTGTTCCCGTAAGGTTAATAAGATGTATATACCAAAATGGGTTGTGTTTTCGTAAGGTGATTATGAAGCATTTTTCGAAAAGGGTGGAGTTACCGTAAAATGAGTGTTTTGTTTACCCTGACAAAGTAGACTACTCCAAGTCTGATGTAGAGTGAACATTGAGATTCCAAGTAGTAACTCGTTTTCTCTTACAAGTCAGTTATGGTCCCTTCCCATATATGTATGCTATGTTATATGACTTGATGATTCCTCATATATATTAACAATGACATTGAGCATGCATGACATGTTAAGCTTATATCCATGGATTATGATTATGCATATTGCTTAATTACGGCTTATGTTCCCTGTTGCATTTGCACCCCACATACTTAGTACATTTCAAGTATTAACGCATACTTTTTACCTACATGATCTAACCATATATGGACTAGAGTTCCTTTCCATCCTCCTCCTCCTCCACATGGCTAGCGGGTTCGAGCTGAGTTTTGCTATTGGTGAGTCCTGCACTCCCGGGGACAACATTCATTTATTTTCATGCTTTGATTAGATTTATCTCTTTTTGGATACTATCTTTTAAGAGTGAGCACGGGATATGTCTTGGCCCCTATCCTAATCATGAGTAGAGGTGCTTTGGATATTGTTATTGTTATGTATGATTGAGCTTGACTCGCTATGTTATGTAATTATTAAAGATTTCTCTTAGTCCTCATTCCCTTATTTGCTTGTTGTATGACGATGTTGATGAGATGAAAGTCCCAAGTCCCTAATTGCCCATTAGCGTGAGTTATACTTATCCGCCCCTTAGATCTATTTGTTATGTGATATATGCTTATCCTCTTCCCTAGAACATCCTCATAGCGTAAGTCCAAAGCCTCGTTTCCCTTAAAAATTATTTAATATGTGTTTGTTACTCTTCTATGCTTCCGCCAAACCAAGGATGTGCTACGTACGCTTAATAGGCTTGTTTAGGATCCCTTTGGGTTTCCATTTGTCGTGCCACATCTAGGCCCCTGGCTTGGGGGTATCATAGTAATTTAACATTCAAGTTTAGGAGTTCAAGCACTATTGAAAAATCAATTATATCGAGAAATAATGTTGTCAACAACAATAATAATATACCCAATGGAATCCTACAAGTGGGGTCTGAGGAGGATAGAATGTACGCAGACCTTACCACTACCTCCTAGAAGTAGAGAGGCTATTTCCTCGAAATCCTCGTCTCAAAAAACCATAAGCAGAACAAACTAGATATGACAAAAAGGAAAGGAAAGGGAATAGAAAGAGTGACTAATAACGAACAGCACATAACACTATGTAAATACGATAAATTTAACACACATACAATTGATAATGACAAACATGATATAAACACGACTACTCCTGCTACCCTACTATACTCCAAGGCTAGACATCCACCTAATCCTACCAACCAATTAGCCTATTACTCTAATTCGCAACCTCTATTCCTTTCTATCTAAGGTCATGTCCTCGGTGAGATCAAGTTTCGCCAAATCATGTTTGATTACCTCTCCTCAATACTTCTTCGGTCTATCTCTACCCCTCCGTGTGTCTCCCAAAACCAATCTCTCGCACCTCCTAATAGGAGTATCGATACTCCTTCTCTACACAATTAATAAAAATTATTGAAATATATGTATAATACTAAATTTTCTATATAGAAATAACTTAATAACTTTATAATATTTTATTAATTATAATATTAAGATATATACACTTAATTAGATTATTTATAACTGCGTCGAATTTCCCTCTGTAACGGTAACTCCACCTCATTTGTGAACCAGTCGACCCGGCATTGCATAACACGAAAAAACAAAAGGGAATCCGACGAAGGTCAACTACACCAACGTACGGGAGAGAGAAAAAAGGAAAGAAGAAGACCTGAGACACTAATGATGGCGTAGACCTATATTTTACAAGATTTGACCAATAAACTTCCCTTCATAGTTGTCGTTGCTTGACTTTCACTCCTATACCCCTTGTCAGAATCTGCGTAAGTATCATCAAGAATTCCAAAACCCTCTGAAGAGAAAAAAAAAATCACATTTTTAGCTTCCTTTCACTTTTCTTCCACCAAAAAGAACATATTCTTGATACACCATTAATGGCTGCAGTTATTCCAGTTCAAAGATTACCAAGAAATGAAGGTTCACCTACTACCACTTCAGTTGGGTCACAATCATCACCTACAAGTGTTCCTCCAAAGAAATTGTCCAATTGGTTGCCTCTCTTGGTTGCCCTTGTGATTTTTGTGGAAATTGCTTTTCTGGCTCGATTAGACATGGCTGAAAAAGCCAATCTTGTTAACTCGTGGGCTGATTCATTCTACCAGTTTACTACGTCGTCTTGGTCAACCCCCAAAGTGGGTAGTGATGAGGCTGGGTTGATTGTCTTGAGTGGTGAGGTTGGTAAGGATTTAGTACCTGAGAGCTGTGAGGAATGGCTGCAAAGGGAGGATTCTCTAGAATATTCTAGAGATTTTGACAAAGATCCAATTTTTGTTCATGGAGGCGAAAAGGTTACATAAATTTTCATGTATTAATTAATATACACTTTGTAATATTTGCTTACAGGTTAACTAGCTTTTGGGTTGAATTAGGCTCGATGTCCATTTCTGGTATCGGAGTAGCATTCATGCTCCAGTTTAATAGATTTTTTTTGGGGGGGAGGGGGTCAGCTGGGGCGGAGATGAACACCCTTTATTGGAAAACTTTTTCGAATATATAGGTTACATATAGATATTTTGATATGTATATCAATTGTTGAACACCCTTAATATAAAAATCATCGACCTATGTTCTAAAAATATGAACACCCATGATGAAAATGCTGACACCACCACTAGAGTGGGGGTGGGTGGGAGGAGTATGTAGAGTCCCACAGCGGATACTGGGATATGATAGTTGGTCTCCTCATCCTGTGAACTAACTTTCGGGATTGAGTTAGGTCGAAGGTGCCATTCAACTTTTTTCTTATCATGATTTGAATGAAATGAGCCCGAACAGGGAATAATGAATATAGAGGATTCATATAGTTGACCCGAATAATATGGGAGACATTTTTTTTTTTGGAGCATCTCATTAGGTGATGTCTGTACCTAATATGGATTTTGTTGTCGTTTCTGTCTTGGTATTTACTACATCTAAAATGCATTAGAAACTGTCTGCATAGATGTCTTTGTCCATTCCAGACTTGAGGCTTTGATAGATGGAAGGACATAAATTTGTAGTTTCAAAGTATGTTTTGGCATTTTGAAGCTTGTAAATACAAGATACTGTCAAAATGATGGGTTCTAGTATTATTTTTTTATTTTAAAATGTGTACATCTCTAAACCAAATAAGTACTAAATGCTGAACCAATTTATAGATCAATCAGTACACAAAGCTAATGCATCCATGGTGGTGATCTGATCTTCTGTTTTTTAAACATAGTTACAGTAAGATATCTTATAAAGTACAGGCTATTCCATAACCTATTCTAAATGAGTAACGATGCTAATGGATTTTATATACAAGTGAGGGATAAAATATGTGGAGGAACCTTGAGTATCTTGTTTTCTTTTACCTTATTCCTTCATTACATCGAAGTTTTCATAGAGAACTTAAGCGAATGAATGGCAATTAATCAGTAAGATTTCCATCAATTGCTTATGTTTCTTGGTTCCCATGTTATCCGCCTGGCATGTACGTGAGAGCAGGTTATCCAGTTACTGTTTTCTTCTTGAATGTTTTTTGTTTTTTACCATATAAGAGATCTCTTGGAAACAACCTTTGGCAGGAATGCAAGGTAAGGCTGCGTATAATAGACCCTTTAATCGGGCTTTCCCCGGACTCCGCGCATAGCAGGAGTTTTAGTGCAACAGCTTGCCCTTTTACCATATAAGAAACCTGATAGCCATTCTATCATTATCTAGGATTGGAAGTCCTGTGCCGTGGGATGCAAATTTGGAGTGGATTCTGATAGGAAGCCTGATGCGGCATTTGGAACATCACAACAAACTGGCACAGCTGGCGTGCTTCGGTCAATGGAGTCAGCTCAATACTATCCTGAAAACGATGTCGTTATGGCACGACGGTGGGTAAGCACATCTTGAAAAAGACTTATCATTCCCACCTACATGGGGAACCTGAAAGATAATAGCCTTTGCCACATTTGAACTTGTGATTATTTTAAACCAAACATATCTTGCTTGGAAGCTTTTTTTGCTTGCTGTTAGTTTCTGAGAAGAGCTTTTAACATTGTGAATGTGAAAAACAGTTGCATTTTTCTCAAAGAAGTGCAGCTCTTTGGAAAATACTTCATCATTATGCTTGTCATCGTAATGCTCTTAAGAAGATTCTACCTGAACTTTCATGGTTTTTCTTTCTTCACATGCATGTGGGTGGTTATGGATTTAGTGAGCTGTTGTTGGATTGGGCTATAAAATAGCTAGATGTGTAGCAATAGTGTGGATGTTTGCATCTGATAGACTACTGTATACTATTAGTAAGAATAGAGCATTTGTCTCTATGACTAGAGAAAGTAATCAAGGTTCACATTTGTTATATCTTTCCTAGGCCTCTTTGTTTGCTTATCTTATTCTAGATAACTGTTTTCTGCCTGGCTTTCTTTCTCGTTTTTGTTCTTTCAGTTAGAGACATAAGAACCACTAATCATGCTTCCTGATTGGGTTTTAGTTTTTCTTTTATCTGTTGAGGGAGGAGGGTTCTGGTGGGAATGTGAACGAGTTTCCAGGCTAACAAGCTGGTTCAGCTTGATAACAGTGTTTTGACTTGCTCTAGCTTGATCTTACTTTCAAGTTTGTGTAAGCTAATAGATAATACAGATGAAGAAGATAACGATTTTTTCCTACAGATACAAAAATCGGACTAACTACCCGCTTTAACAAGATTTTTTGGGTTTTCAAAAGGTATACAATCCGGTTAAAACATACAACTAAATACATTTTTTTGGTGTATACGATCTGATAAAAACATACATCGTCCATGCAACTTGCATATAATTATGATGTTGTATGTCGTGTGTATATCACTTTATGTCCGATGATACATGGAACATACAAAAAGCACTAACTCGGAATACAAAAGAGATACAACTTATTTATAGATTGGGATTTGCAAAAACAACATTGTTCTTCGCCCTCTTTGAGTTTCAATCTGATATTTAACCAACTCTAATCTTCACCAAACTCACTCAAAATTGACATATAAACTCCAAACGATATTCCTAACTGTTTGCAAAAACACCAACTCAACAAATAAAAATTTTGCAAAAGCCAATTTTCGAATTCAATGCTTCAAACTTTCTACTGGCTGTCAATGGACCTTTTAGTCGAGTTCACAACTTTGTTATCCTTTCTTACAACCATTTTAGAAAATGGGTTAATTGTGATTACTTAATTAGATGAAGAATTCTTTGGAATTCCTGTAGGAGTTTGATTATACCTATCATGTTCCTGTGTAGCTAGCACTTTTGGTCTTGTTTAAGTCTTAAGATCAAAGCTTTTTTCTTTTCAAGTTGTGATTTTGAGTACGAAATTCATCACTAATATTTTTTCCTCGTCATGGGTGTGCTTGGTGAGAGAGAGATTTTGGGGGAGGGGAGGGGAAGATGAGGTGGATTAGTGCCTAAAATGGGGAAACTTGGAGCCTAATCCCTTACTTTTCCTATTATTTTGTTATAATTGGTAAAAAAAAATGTTGTTATAGTATGTATTTAAGTGTAAGTATCCTAAATAGTTGGAGTTAGGAACTTAAAAGCAGTTATCCTTGTAAAATTTCACCGAAGAGAAAAAATTTAACATTTTGAGTGCTCATTTGGAATATACCTAAGATAGCAAAGTTCCTCTTTATGAAAAATATCAAATATTTGTAGCATAAACTACAGACAACTTTCTTGACTTGATACTTTGAAGAGCATGTTCATTGAATGTACCTTATGTTTATTCTTTCCAGCATCTGTTTTCTCTTAATAACCTTTATACATGTTAATCTGACTAAGCAAGATGAGTTTTGCTTTGTAATGTTAAGAGTAGATTTATATATTTCTTAGAATATGGTAACAATTTTATAAATCATCAGCATCAGCTCAAAGCTGTACTGGAATCAAGTTCCACCAGTTCTTGTGTCTTACATTATTACCCTGACTATAGCAGCTCCTCGGAAAGGTCAGCTTTGAAATTCTGCATAGTCCATCTAAGGCCTATCATGATGCGAGCAGCTGATTAGTAACACCACTATCGAGGACATGATTAAGTATATAAAACTATGCTCTGTTTGACAACTTAAACATTTAGATGAGATGGTCACACACTTAAACATGATATCAAAACAAGTAGAGGTCCTGCATTGGTCTCACCATTACCCCATTACCAAAGAAGAATATCCATTTGCTTAACTCATGAAAAAGAACCAGGATTGTATGTGAGGGGATGTGTTGAAGACATAATTAAGTAGATAAAAATGTGGTCACTCTAACAACTTTATCTTTTAGATGAGATGGTAATACTCTTCAACATCCACAATGCAAAAAAATAAATGATTGTTATTCTCTGATTTGCATAGCACTAATAATATTTTGAGCTTATCTGGCCACCAACCATACAAAAAAAACTACTTTGAAACGAGCCTTAATTTACTTGGCGATTTTCTTTGTACTACTGAAAGCATGCAGCAATTCGATAATTATGCTAGATCACATATTTTATGTTTAGATAAAGTCGGATGTAAATGCCATGTTCCATGGGCTTCAGAGACATTAAGTTGTTTAAAGTTGGAATCTGAATGCATCAACTGACTTAAATAGGATATCATTTAGAATGACGCATTACTTATTGGAAGGAAAAAACTTAATACGCACAGATACTTAAAGCCAAGCCAATTTCCACAACAGAGGCTGTACTGGTTATCTACAAATGTTTTGGTCATAAGTTGGTGCACACAATAATCTTAGGATGATATCGTGGTTGTAATATAAATTTTAACTCTTATGTATAATTTTCTGTATCTTTATGTCTCTCTGGAGATCACTGACCAACTTTTTTATTCTTTCTCATGTTTCAGAAGGGGATATGATATTATAATGACAACAAGTCTCTCTTCGGATGTCCCAGTTGGGTACTTCTCTTGGGCAGAGTACGATATAATGGCCCCAGTGCAACCTAAAACCGAGAATGCGTTAGCAGCTGCTTTTATTTCTAATTGCGGTGCTCGCAACTTCCGGTTGCAAGCTCTTGAAGTGCTTGAAAGAGAAAAGATCAAGATTGATTCTTTTGGCAGTTGCCATCATAACCGGGATGGAAATGGTCAGTGTTTGTACATTATATATGATGATATATTGATGGTGTCTTTTTTGAAGTAATTACCATTAACTCTAAAATATTTCAATATAATGGGGTTTTTCACTCTTCCCAGATTGTCATACATTCCTTGAAAACCCAGTGTTATTAGAAGTAGAAACCTTATATTTGTTTCCTTGCTAAATATGTACATAAAACACATTTCTCCAAGGATCTTTAAGGAAAGCTACCATGTAAACAAAGAACAGCGACTTGTTTGTTTCTCATAAGCAATATAGTGTAATTACAAACGTAATATTTGGTTATACAGGTGTAATACATAGTTCCATCCTTTAAGTTTTAAAAATAAAAATTAATTATCAAAATTAAACATTTATTATTTTTGACAAATATTTGTCTATATAAGAAATATTACTAAATTTATCTATAATAAGATATTATTTTTTAAAAAATATGCTATTGAATAATTATAGATTGATAACTAATAACTACATACCCAGTGAAATCCCACAAGTGGGGTCTGGGGAGAGTCAAATATTATAATTATAGATTGATAACTAATATTATAAGAGAAAGAAATGATATATAAAATTTCAAATAAGTAGTATTTTATTAATAAAATTCTAAATAAGCTTACATTTTGCAAGAATATCGTGGATTGCATGTTTGGAAAAAAATCAATATTTATAACCATAATTTCATAACATTGTTCAAATGTTTGATAAAATATAACTTATTAGTGGTGACATCATTCAGTGTAAGCTTAGTTGTCTATAACCTCATTCAATAGTGAAATTCAACTTTATTGTTATCACTTATTATAAAGCAAGTTTGTACATGACTCACTCTTTTTAAGATTAGGAGGTATAGTTTCAAAATTTAGAATAGCAACATAGCTAAATGAAATGAGAAATAAAGAAAATAAGAAGAAACAAATACTCCCTTCGTCTATCTTTACTTGTCCCCTATTGATTTGGCCACGGGGATTAAGAAGTATTAAATGATGGGGGTAATTTAGCCAAATTGTCCTTAATAAATACGATCTCTTGAAAAATGTAAAGGAAAATAACCATAATTAACGATAAGAGTAAATTAGGAACTAAGTGCAAAATTGTCTCTTGATTTCATAAAATAGACAAGTATTGTTGGACATCCCAAAATAGTATAAAGGACAAGTAAAGATGGACGGAGGGAGTATGAGAAATTAACGTTACCTTCTCAAAAGCAAAAAAAAAAAAAGAAAAAGAAATGATGACTTTGAGAAATTACATGGTAGCACAACAAGTAAAGGTTGAAAAATGAGAAATAAAGAAGACAGAGATAATTTATCTAAAAAGAATAGTATATTTGAAAAATTAAAAAGAAAGTTATAATATAAAAAATATTATATTTTATCTCATAGTGGTAAGGTCTACGTACATTGTACCCTCCCTAGACCCCCGCTTGTGGGATTCCACTGGGTATGTTGTTGTATAATATAAAACAAATCATAAAGTAAAAATCCTAGAAATAAAATAAATTTAAGAAGAAAAATAAATAAAATAAACAAGGAAATAAATTTAAAAATAACTTAGTACAAGCAATTTTCAACCCCTTGAGAATTGATGATTGGAATTACTCCCCCTCAATTTAATTACACCCAGTTACATGCTGATCAAGTAATTACTTGGTTAGACAAACATACTAAAATTGTGTAATTATACCCAAATCCAATTACAAGGTGACTTTCCAAACATGTTTTGCCCGTTTTAAGATTTCATTTTGTGGATAGATAATTTTTCTGTTGTTATGTTACCTTTGGAACACTTAGTATCTTGCAACCTGTTAGCATAAAGTTGCACAGACATCTTTTTGTAAATTCAGTGGTAAGAAGCTAGATCATGACTCATTAGAATAGAAATGTTTTAAAAAAGAAGGTAGCTTGGATAAGTTTTATATTTGAATGTCGAATATGATTACACATGCAGGTGGTTTACTGCACATTAGTATGTAATTCATTAGAATAGAGTTGAAAAGCATACATCTCCTGTAAATTAAACCATGTGCATGCATAAAAAAGAATTCTGCATTGCAACTCATTTGAATAGAGTTGAAAAGAAGATGGCCCCAAAACTCAAGTCTACTGGTAAGAGTGGAGTGCACGATGCTTGGGTTAGATGCACGTCACAGTTTGGACCTTCCTATAGAGAAAAGCTTGATATTTTAGTGGAGAAGAGTAATGGGTCTGGCCCGTTATCTACCAAGCTCTTTAAACGTTGTGGATAAAAAAAGAGTTGAAAACAAACCTTTTCTTGTAAATTCATAATAGGAAGCTAGACCCTGCACCTTTTCTTGTAAATTCATAATAGGAAGCTAGACCCTGATTGTTGGAAAGAGAAAAGGTATATTTGGGTGCAGAGCATCTTTATGCATGCATGTAACATTAATTTTACATTATATCCTGTTAGGAGATGCGAGAGGTTGGATTTAGGAGTTACAAGGAGGAATAGAGGTTGGCCGAAGAAGTATTGGGGGGAGGTGACCAAACAAGATATGTCGAAACTTTGATCTTACCGAGGACATGACGCTAGATAGGAAGGAATAGAGGTCGCGGATTAGAGTAGCAGGCTAATAGGTTAGTAGGCTTAGGTTGATGTTTGACTGAGTTATAGTAGGGTAGTAGCTATTGTCTTGTCTTTATATCATGTGTTGTCATTATTTGTCTTATATGTGTTAGTTTTATCGTATTTACATACTATCATGTGTTTTTCATTATTAATCGCTCTTTCCATTTCCTTTTCTTTTCCTTTCTTTTTGCCCTATCTAGTTTATTCTGCTTATGGGTTTTTGAGACGAGAGTTCCTAGGAAACAACCTGTCTACTTCTATGAGGTAGTGGTAAAGTTTGTGTGCATTCTACCCTCTCCAGACCCCACTTGTGGGATTCCTTTAGGTATGTTGTTGTTGTTTCCTGTTAACTATCACTTATCATCTTTGTTCTCAATTTTGTGGCAGTTGACAAAGTGGAAACTCTCAAGCGCTTTAAATTTAGCTTAGCTTTTGAGAATTCTAATGAGGAGGATTATGTCACTGAAAAATTCTTCCAGTCTCTCGTCGCTGGTATTAACTCTTGTCTGTTAACTTTTAGTCTGTTTTGTTCGCTTAATCTCCGCTGTATCTATTATTTTTCTTTAAAGCCCCCATCTTTCTATATTGATTCACTTTTGATTTGTTTTTCTGCTATGCCATACTTTTCACAAAAGACCTTCAAGATATTAGCTTTAAAAAGTATGCTATGAAGAACAAATGTTGCAAAAAGCACAAACTTATGAATACCTTTTGGTACTTCAATTATGTTTTGTATCTGGATTGCATATTCTGGTACAGCACACTGATGCTCAGTTCTTACTCATTTTGAAAAGTTTTAGGAATTTTTGTTGAAATGATTTTACATGAATTATCTTGGCTTAAATATTTTCTTTTTCCTTCTGTTCAATATAGTAGGGTACTAGGGATTAGTCGTGTCTTTATATCCTGTGTTGTCATTATCCGTCTTATATATGTTAATTATATTGTATTTACACACTATCATATGCTTTTCGTTATTAGTCGTTCTTTCTGTTTCCTTTTCTTTTTCCTTTTTTCGTATCTAGTTTTTTCTGCTTATGGGTTTTTGAGATGAGGGTTCCCCCGAAACAACCTCTCTACCTTTGTGAGGTAGTGGTAAGGTTTGCGTACATTCTACCCTTTCAAACCCCACTTGTGAGATTCCACTGGGTATGTTGTTGTTGTTCTGTTCAATATATTTTAGGCAAGATTTGTGCATATAATCCTATGTTTATGATTTTTCACAAATTACTACTTGAGATTCAAGATTTATGGTGCTCAACTCTATTGTGCTTATCAAAGCAAGTTTATGTAAACTTCCAGGATCAGTCCCCGTGGTGATTGGTGCTCCAAACATCCAAGAGTTTGCTCCTTCTCCAAATTCACTTTTACACATTACAGATTTGAAAGATGCTGAAACTGTTGCCGATACTATGAAGTACCTTGCAGAAAATCCTAGTGCATATAATGAGTTGTTAAGGTATATGCTCAAAAAATGGTGCTTTTCTTTCATCAAATTCTTATTTTATAGTGCTCTCTTTGATTATTACTCTTTTTTCTGTCCCAAATTAACTCCTTTTTTATTTGTTATCCTGAAGATTTATCTGCTTTAAAGAAAAACCTCTTTCCAACATCTTCCTATACTTTTTCAATATCCTTTCACTTCCAGCTTGTTTGGATGGTGGTTTTTTGTGGTATGGTATGGTATGGTTATTAAGAGAATGATGTTTGTTTTGATTGTTTCACTAATTTTATGGTATGGTATAGTTTGGTTTCATGGTTTTGTAACTATGAAAACTCCCACTTTTTGAAACCACCAATTTGGTGGTATCCCATGGTTCTCCTTTTTTTTTTTTCTTCCAATTATACCCTTATTTAAATTTAAATAATTCTAATTTATCTTTTATACTTTATTAAACTTTAGTCTAATATATGTATTATTTTTGTATTACTTATTTCCCTCCGCATCAACTTTGAAATTCCTTTTCCGCCTCCCGTCTTTTCTTTTACGCTTTAGTCTATTTTTGTGAGGTTCGTTTTTTAAAAGTTATTTTTTTTTTACTTTCTTGTGTTGTTTGTATGAATTGGAGATATATTAGCTTGTATGTTTCCAAACTTAATTCTATGTATTTATTTTTAAAAAATATTTTTAAAATATTGATAAATTTAATATTTGTAACAATTAAGGAAATTTTTATAAATTTATAAGTTACGATTTAGTACCATACAGTCAAATCAAATAATAAATTATCATTAAACATTAGCAACCCATATAGTCTATCCAAACATTGTATGGTATTGTACTGTACAATACTATACCATACCATACATTATGAAACCTTGGCAAAGCACCATCCAAACAAGCTGTAAGAAAATCACAAAGACTTAGTCTCGATAGTTAAAAAACTTTTTCTACCTTATCCTAGTTTTTAACGTAGTGATATATTATTTTGGACTACTTAGAACTCCTGAATAGGGCTGAATGGAGTCTGTCTGCCTCTCTCCTTCTGCTTGCTGGAAGTTTCGATTGACCCTCCTGTCAAAATTTATTTAAGGTTCCTTAAATTTCCTGGTTCTTGCTAGCAAATGGCTTGTTTTGATTATTTAGGTGGAAGGTTGAGGGCCCATCTGATTCTTTCAAAGCCCTGGTGGACATGGCAGCAGTTCACTCTTCCTGTCGTTTGTGTATCTTCTTAGCAACAAGCATTAGGGACAGAGAAGAGAAGAATCCAAAATTTAGCAAACGTCCTTGCAAATGTACCAGAGGTTCAAAAACTGTATATCATGTATATGTACGTGAAAGAGGGAGGTTTGAGATGGAGTCCATTTTCCTAAGGTATTTTGTGCCATGACTATAACCATATATATGCATTTTCATCAATTTCTTCTCTGATTCTTTGATGAAAACGTCTCGAAATTTAAGTGGTTTTTCTCTAAGTCATCACTCAGTTGCATTGTTTGTCCACCATCGTAGCATTAGTGATGAAATCAACTTACTAGTCAATGCAGTGTTATCAAAGGAATGCTTAAGCCCCTAAGGGAGGCTCAAAACGTGTTGAACCCTTGGCGTTGAGAGTCGTTATCAAGGTTAATTCTAAGGCATATTTTTCCTTGCCAATGAACCTCCTCTGAAGAGACAACAATAAACAAATCATATTTCACTTCATCGTAATTATTTTTTCATTTCTTTGTTCATATATTTTGAAATCGTTGACATTATGTGAATTCTCTCTTGCACTTCTCGCATATACAAGTGTTTTGAGGTCCCCTTGTTGTAAGCTTACCTAACTCCTGAGGTAATATTTCAATGACCATCATTACTGGAATCTTTGCAGGTCATCTAATTTGTCTATGGAGGGTTTTGAATCTGCAGTATTATCAAAGTTCAAATCTCTAAAGTATGTTCCGATTTGGAAAGAAGAAAGACCTCAAATACTACGCGGAGGAGATGAACTAAAAGTGTACAGATTATATCCTGTTGGCATGACACAGCGACAGGCATTATACAATTTCACATTCAAAGGAGATGTTGACTTTAGGGATCACATCGAAAGCCATCCATGTGCAAAGTTCGAAGTCATATTTGTTTAAAACAGCAGCTTGTTTGGAACTCATCCTACATTGGCTACATAATTCTGGTAATGAATTTTTGTCCTGATTTGATTATTACAAGGAAGCAGTCTAATGTTTACATTTTGAAAATGTGGTTCAGAGGTTACATGTGATAATTTTGTCAAACTAAAAGTAGTGGAGGTGTGGATAGAGGATCCAATCACTACAAATTCTCCAAGTCAATGGTTGATGACCTTGCCACCATACTGAAAAAATGGTCTCCTTAAGCTGGTATATCTGGGAAAGAAATCCATGTAACTTAGTAGTTGTCACATACGCCTCAAACTATGAATACCTTTCCTTGGCCTTCACATAAAAGGTTGCAGTAGAAATGAAGAAAATTAAGTAGCACTTTGTACCACATAATATGCTTCTAACCACGAAGGAAAAAATAATGCCGAATTGCAATTTACTCATTTATATTTTAATTTTTGAATTCGACACTTGCTATTAACTATCTTATAAGAGGCAACAGGTAGACATACTTGCTTTATGCGAGATCCATAAAAATATTTTTGAGATTTCTAATTGAATCTTTTTAAAGTAACGACTTAGTGATTTTACAATATTACCCTTAACCACTAATTTTCATCATTGAAGGGCCCATAAAAATATTTCGGAGATTTTTTAATTTAACTTATTAAAAGCGATTGCTTAGTGATTTTACGATGTTGCCCCTCATAAATAATTTCTCAGCTACTTCAATTGTTCAGTTATTTTAAATTAATGGAATCCACAAAGTAATAACTAATTTTCACAATTGAAGGGCCTATTTTTCATTATATAAAATGCTGCTAATCATGATAATTAAAATTGCTCAAGCAGGCAATAAGTCGATATACCTGCTTGAGCAATATAAAGGTATATCCATAATTTTTATGATTCTTTTATTGTAATTTAAAATAAAATAAAAAAATTAACAGACATTGGGTCTGCAGTAGCGCGGGCTCGGATGTCTAGCTATGAAAAGAAAAGTTAGTTGTAGTTTGTACAAAGTGCTGCGAACCCCTATAAAAGAAATTCAACTGAGAAATTTGAGATATAAATTTTTTGGCAACCCCTTTTGATTTTATGGCATTTAAAGAGTGTTCCACTGTTCGATACACGTTAGTCAAAGTCAGATTATATTAACGTGCAAATATATTTGAGAAAAATAAAAATAATTCCTTTTATTAATTAATTCTCACAAAAGAATATTTCAATCCAATCAAACAATTATAAAATTTACGTAATCTAAGTAAAAATCAAAACATATAACTCTAACTAAACCCTGCATAACTATATTATCGCTTTTTCTTGTTCGCTAATCAACTAACTTTATGATTTTAGACCTTTGATTAGCTTATATTTAGTAAAAAAAAATTATTATTATCTATATTATAATCTACAATATATTTGACTATATATGTAATTAAAAATCGCATGTTCAGAAAATGCACGTTGCGGAGATGGGGATGTTGACATGGATGTGTGGACATACCAGGAGTGATAAGATTAGGAATGAGACCATCCAGGAGAAGTTAGAGGTGACCCTTGTAGCTGACAAGATGAGGGAAGCGAAAATCCGTTGATTTGGACATGTACAAAGAAGGAGTACCGATGCTCCTATTAGGAGATGCGAAAATTGGATTTAGAGGTTACTCAGAGGAGAAGAGGTAGACTGAAGAAGTATTTGGGAGAGATGATTAGATAGATATGACGAAACTTTATCTCACCAAGAACATGACCTTAGATAGAAAAAAGTGAAGATCCCGTATTAGGGTAGAAGACTAATACATTAGTAAGAATGGGATGATGCATGACCTTGTGATATAGTAGATTAGTAGGAGTAGTTATGTCTCTACATCCTATGTCATCATTACTCGTCTTATATTTGTTTACCTTTATCATATTTACATACTATGATTTCCTTTTCCTTTCTTTTTTTTTATATCTAGTATCTTGTGCTTATGGGACTCTATTCTTTTAGACAAGGATTTTTCAGAAATAGTCTTCCTATCTCTATGAGATAGTGATAAGGCTTGCGTATATTTTACCCTCCCCAGACCCCAAAATTCCACTGTATGTGTTGTTGTAATTTTTTTTTTGGTCGATTCCAATTCAGCAACACATCATACGTCAAAATATCCATAATCCTAGATTATGATAGAGATTACTCAAGATTTTGGGAAGAAATTTTGATTAATAAGAAGAAGAATCTAATTCAACCAATATGCATGTAACATAGAAATCACACTTTCTTGGTGGACAACTAAGCTAAAACAGTGGCTAAAATAGCTCCTTCAAGACATGATATCCCCTCCTTCGTTTCTGATAATATACGAGCAGTAAGACAACCTAGAAAAAGTTTATGTGAAACCAGACACAGAAAAAGAATAAAAATAAAAAACAATATAAAAGCAACACGAAACAAACTAGTTCAACTTGCTAAAAGATCATGAATTCTTCATATCCCAAGCATGACTATGACCAGAAGGTTTAGCTTTTAGCACTCGAGACAAACTTTAAAATCTTCAGACTAAATTGCATCCACACGTGTCTGTAATTGAGACAACAGAGGGCTCATATAGCCATTCGAAAGTAATCTGGAATGGAGGTTTAGTCAATTAACTGAAGAGTATAAACATAAATCGAGTCAAAGCTTTTTCAGCAACACACTTCTCTCATTACTATTTAAATAATCAACTGGCAAGATGAATGCGAAAAAATAGAATACAGTAAAACGGGGAACACATTCTGGTATGCTTTCAAGGAAGAAAGATTGGGAGACCAGATTTCGTTCATCAATGATTTTATCAACAAGAAGAATCCCAAGTCGATGTATAAAAAGTATATCAAATAATCAAGGGAATAAAAAGAAACAATATCATTTATTTCTAGAACCCTGGAATATAATCATCATCTTCAAATAACACCGGCCTTGATCTTCAAGAACTTGTTTGCACAGTGAATGTAGTATGGGGGCATCTCCCTTTTAGCTGACTCCAAAAATTGTCAGTCTTCAACATCTTTGCACTTTAAAGAATTCTAGAATTCTATAGGGAAAAAAATCTCTTCAAAGCTATCATCAATGTCTGCTAAGGTTGGACAAAAAAGTGCATTAGATATTTAACTTCTGTCAAGGTGGTTTTCCATTATCCAAATCCTCCATAACATCGATATCCTTGCGTGCTGTTATCTTCTGCACATAACCTGTAGTGACAAAGATGTATGTAAAAAAGAAAAGATTGCTCCACTTAGACTACATCCTTAAAGGATCACTGTAAACAAAGAACATCCTTGAAGTTTTCGGAAATGAGCATGTTTCATTCTGCCATTACCCATGGTAATAAATCCAACAGAAACAAACAAAATCACAGACAGGGCAGGTGACATTCGGAAAAAATAATTACAAGCTTTGCAAATCCATTCCAAATACAATGATCCTAAACTATAAAAAGAATTCTTCAGAGATGTTTGAAGTTGGTACCTATAACACTGGTAAGACCACTTAGATCATGCTTTCAACTGATCCTTATAAGTATTGAGACTTAATTGAGCATGACGAAGGTGAGACTTCACGAGATTGACCTTTCAAATTATTCCTAGAATGTTACTGTAAATTAATAAGTCCAGCCAAACTGGCCAAGTAGAACAATTAGTACATGTGGCAGAAATGCAACATAAACACAAAAGAAAAATGCCATTAACACATTAAAATCCACTTCACCAGTATTATTCACCAAAAAGATTCACAGTTAAACCAACAAACAGCAACAAATTTCAGAAGTTCTGTAACAACTTATTCAACCGCATTCTATTTTTTGGAAAAAATTATTTGAAACTCCAGAAATGCAAAAGTGCCTAAAACATGCTAGAATATACAAAAACCACAAAATTAATTTCAGAGCCTGTCGAGATCAAGTCTGATAAGAAATAACCCTAAATAGTATTTCATATCATATAGTCCTAATCAGCAATATTTTCTTCTTTGCAACTACAGCAACTCTTTCTTCCTAATTGATGGTGTGCCCATAGTTTTTCTTTTCAATAATCCTCCACACACCCCACTTGTGGGATTCCACTGGATATGTTGTTGTTGTTGTAAAGGAGGCTAATGTTTTTGGAAAATGTCACGTGTCATGCACGGGCTTCTGTGGGGGTCCATTAGTTTTTTAGTGGTAAGGTAACTAAAGGATGAGAACAGCTCAATTTGGAGTTTGGAATACAAGGATGTTTTTATTCATAAGTATATATCAACGTTGTAGTCTAAATAGTGTTTATAATACTATAGGGATGATTGTGGTCGAAAATTCGATATAAAGTTCTCATTATGACAATCTGTAACTTGCCTGTTACTCTGATTGCAAATTATAGAAGTCCCTGGCAACTTCAACCTTGCTCTTTCTCAATTATTTTTCTCTATCATGTACTCTGTTTTAGCCCATAAAAAGATAGCATTTAAAGATTTTAAGGAAAATGAGGTCGTACCTTGTGGGTACTTTATAACTGACATTCAATCTTTCACGGAGTTTAAACTCACAAAAACCTTGAGAGGGGTGTTGTTATGAACCTTTCATCTTCATATTCATCAAGGGATACGAGTTTCAGTCTTACAGAAAATAAAGAAGTATCAATGGTCCGTTTTTCAGTCAGCTATTTGTATCCATTCTTTACGTTCTCATTTAAGCTGGTACAAAAACAGAAGAGGCAAATAAAGGAAAAAGAAAGAAGAGAAATTATTTATTTAATTTTTCTATTGGTGTTGAAGAAAATGCAACTTTTCTTCATAAAATTTATCTGCACTAAAGTAATGGCCACGCCTTAAATCTACATGCGGAGCAATATATAGGTGCAGGGCTATAATGATTGAAGGTAATAAATAGGGAAAAAATAAACCTAAAATCACATGAAAGTTTGGTCAATCACATGAAAGTAAGGTCATTCTTTTTGTTAGACTTATATTAGCTTTTTGTTTGTCAGGAATCTTTCTAGTGAGATTAGAGCAAGTACGAGATTTAGAGAACTAGCTACATTTTACCTTAAAAATTTAATACACAAAATTAGCTTAATTAGTCATGCATTTTCATAATAATACTGATTTATTTTAAGGATTACTAAAATTCTATTCTTATTCCACCAGAAAATTTAATGTGTAAATCACATCTAAGATATTCCTAATGTTGGAATAGGAATATGAATAAGAATAATATCTATAATCCGACTTAGAATAGGATTAGGAATAGTATATGGAATTCTACTTGGAAAAGGATTATATTATATAGTATCCTAGTTGGAAAAGGAGTCTAATATAGTATCTATAAATGGGTCTTAATGTAATAACATAGACAACAATTCAATAATATTCTTCTCCAGTATTTCTCACATGGTATCAGAGCTTCTACGGTCTTTGTAGAAAATCAAAGAGCCCGGCGGGCGGCTATGACCTATATATGTTGCCCGTCTGGCCAATGATATGTTAGCAAAAAAAGATTAGGTCATTGTGCGTCAATTTTCGTTGAATTTCTAGAGTTGTTTTGTGTTAACCCCACTTCTGTCAATGTTTTTGTAGCACCGTGTCATCATTCCAGTAACTACTTTTTTATATTTATCATGTGTAGCACCGTGCCATCTTTCCAGTGACTATTTTCTCATATTCGATTTATGTAGCACCGTGCATCTCTCCGATACTTCCCATATTCAATTTGTGTAGTACCGTGAATTTTTCGAACTACTTTATCATATCTGAGTTGCATAACACTGTGTCTTTTTGGTGACTCAAATTTGATTTGTGTAGTTCCATTCGACTTTTCGGTGGCTCATCAAATCTACTCTCGGTAGGGTCGTGCCATCATTCTGACCCTATCCATACAATTTCTCTTTTGCAGTAGGCTCATGCCGTCAATATGATCCCACCTATATAATTTCTATTTTCCAGTAGGGTCGTGTCATCCTTGCGATCCTATCCATTTATTTCTCTTTCTCAGTAAGGTTGTGTCATCATTCCGACCCTACCCATATAATTTTATTTCTCGAATTATGACCACTTTCAGCCATCATATCTAATAATCCAATGCATGATTTTTTTATCAATTGGACATTAAGAGTGTCTTTTTTATGATGGTCTCAAGGAAGAAGTCTATATACCGCAATCACCTGGTTTTGTTGCTCAGGGGGAGTCAGGTAGATCTGTATGTCAATTGTGTAGGTTAGTCTATGATCTAAAACAGTCTTCTCAACCTTGGCTTGGAAAGTTCAACGTTGTACTTTAGGAATTTAGCACTGTGTTTTATCAACATTATGCATCAAATTCAGTATTTCATAAGAAGACCAAACACATTGAGATTGACTAGCATTGAGTGTTGGATAGGAATAGGAATAGGAATAATATTTACAATCCTACTTAGAATAGGATTAGGAATAGTATATGGAATCCTACTTGGAAAAGGATTGTATTATAGTATCCTAGTTGGAAAAGGAGTCTAATATAGTATCTATAAATAGAGTCTCAATGTAATAATGTAGACAACAATTCAATAATATTCTTCTCCAGTATTTCTCACACCTAATAAATAACTTTTTAAAATTATGTAAAAATAAATAACCTTTCTTTAAAAGCTGGCAAACAAATTGTATTTAATATCAATACTTAGGTAGCAGTGATACACCTTATTTACAAGAGGAAGATTAAAAATAAAATAAAATAAAATACAAGACTGATACTACAAACCTATACAGACCCCAGAATATCTAGAATTGGTGCAGTGTCATCAGCAGAAGTCTTTGTACACCAAAAACAGAAAAAAAAATTGAGCTTAACATCCTGTATCTACTCTTATTCTCGAAACATCTAGCATTCCCTTCTTTCCAAATTGTCCACCAAATACATGGTGGAATAGTCCTCCATCTAACCCTAGCTCTTGCCCCAGTTCCAGCTTCCTCCCAGCAGAAAAGAATGTCAGCAATTTTTCTAGACATTGTCCATGAAATACCTTTGAGATTGATAAAATCTTCCATAGTTGGTCAGTAACACAGGACAATGTAGAAACAAGCGGTTGACTGTCTCAGCATCCTTCCACACAAAAAGCATCTTGAACAAAGAGATATCCCTCTCTTGACCACATTATCAAGTAAAAGAACAACCTCGTAGGCTAAAATCCAAATGAAACATGCTATTTTATGAGGCACTCTAACCTTCCAACTATGCTTCCATGGCCAATCCACGGCTCAATTTGGTTCAGAATCTTATACCCATCCCTCACCTTGTACACACCTATGCAATGTCCCTTCCACCATAAGCAGTCCTCTCCATTTCTGAATCCTTAAAATGTCTCCAAGAACTTGTAACATTCAATCAATCTTAGAACCTCCCAATCATTGAAAGTTCTTTTCAGTCTTAATCCCAACCCTGACGATTACACATATCAGCCACTGTCTAGTTCTATTGTTGGGACAAGATAAACTATCTGGGAACAACTCTTTAAGCTAGTAGAACCCATCATCTGTCTGTCTTCTAGAAAAGTGTTTTTTTACCATTGAAAACCTTAACAGCAATGTGACTATTCTGAAAAGGCCATGGTTCTCCAAAGACCAACTCCATAAGGGGTGGTAACTTATTGAGAGACCCACTCATCCAACTCCCCATATCTAATCTTAATAGCACTACTACAAAGATTTTCAGAATCCTGGGAATACCTCCATAACCACTCCACTTTGAAGCTTTACTCTTATACTTGGAAGTTTTGATTCGTAACCTCCCCCCCCCCCCTCCCC
>JAPFFP010000002.1:11021516-11032798 GCA_026153255.1 Solanum medicagineum
AGCTCCGTCTGAGCCAGCCATGATTCATATTTGTCCTTCTTTAGATCCGACAGATTCTGCTATGACTTCTATGATTCTGCCACAAATATCTAAGCTGACTTTAGGTTCTCATTTCTAGAGTCTGATTGTTGCACTATCTATGGCACCTCCCTTATTTATGGTGCCACCCTCTTCTAGCAGCCCATCTATGTCCATAGTGGAGCAGAAGGGCTTTGTATGTTTGGCTCCCCATGATTTAATGGCACCCCTGGTGATAGAGCCTATGCTTTTCTGGCAGAGTTCTAGGACCGATTATGTAACCTGGCTATTCTTCCATTGCATGGGGTTGCCTATACATCATACTCGTTCACTAGCCTCACCAAAGAGTGGTGGAGGTCAATTGTAGCTCATGGACCTTTTGGATCTCAAACGATGACGTAGGGCAGTTCACAGAGATATTTTGGAGTGGTTCGTGCCATATAGCTTATGATGTAGTCATCGGAATGAGTTTCTTAGGCTGCAATAGGGTTCTATATCCGTTTATGACTACGAGGCTAGATTCCACACATTTTCCAGGTATGCTTTGTCTAGCATCCCTACCGCGTTTGAGAGGATTTGATGCTTTGACAAGGGTCTGGTAGGGTATCTTTAGGAGGCTATAGCTTCCCTGGTTATGGCTAGAGGCACTTTTAAGAGTATTCTAGATCATGCTCACATGATAGAGTGCATCAAGCATGATAGAGCGCATCAAGCATGCTTACATTAGCATGGGTAGTTTAAAGGGCCCCTGCGTCGTGATAGAGGGTTTCAGAGAAAGGGCCATTAGGGGTAGGTAGTTCAGGCAGCTCTTCCAGCATTTGATAGTGGTGAAAAAGGTCTAAGTCTACTCAAATAGGTTGTGATAGCTCCCTTGGTTCAACTAGACATGGTGGTTCTTCAAGACAGTCATCACAGGGGCAACACCCCATGGCTTTTTATGTTTGTGATGAGATTGGGCACTTCGCTAATCATTGTCCACATTAATTGTTTCCTACTCAGACTTCAAGACCTCAGACAGTAGCTAGAGACACCTCTTAGAGCATGAGAGGTGGTACTAGAGGAGGTCATGGTACAAGGAAAGGTAAAGCCCGTTGAGGCCCCACAGGCTAGTGATGGTCGTAGAGTTTGTTATGGTATTCTAGATAGAGCTAAGGCAGAGGATTCTGATAGGTCATCACAGATATGGTTCTAGTGTGTTAGCATTTAGCTTCAGTTTTATTTGATCCAGGCTCTACTTTTTCCTACGTGTCGATCTATTTTGCTCTGATATTGATATTATATGTGAGCCGCTAGCCGAGCCTATTTGTGTTTCCATCCTGGTAGGCAAATCATTAGTGGTGAATTAGGTATACCGAGGTTGTGTTGTGACTTTTATGGGGAGGGATATTGTTACTGATCTGATATTGTTAGATATGGTAGACTTTGATGTGATATTGGGTATGGACTGATTGTTGCTTTATCATGCTATTCTAGATTATCATGCAAAGACCGTGATCTTATATTACCTTGACTTGCCTCAGTTGATATTTATTGGGGCACCTATTTCCTACTGTTAGTGTTTTATTTCTTATATGCATTCTTGTTGACTAATAGGGAAGGGATGTTTGGCATATCTAGCTCATGTTCGAGGTATTTCTCGAGTCCCCATCATTGGAGATTACCAGGGTATTTAGAGATTTTATGAATGGATTTTTGACAAATTTTCCTGGTGTTCCTCTATAGAGTTATATAGACTTCATTATTGATGTAGAGCCGAGCATTAACCCATATCATCACTCCTTATCGAATGGCCCTAGCTGATTTAAAAGAGTTGAAGGAAAAGTTAGAAGACTTGTTGAAGAAAGAATTTATTCATCCGAGTGTATCTCCTTGAGATGCTCTTATATTATTTGTGAAGAAGAAGGATGGCACTATGCGTATGTGTATTGACTATCGTCAACTTAACGAAGTGATCATCAAGAACAAATATCCCTTGTTTCACATTAATAATCTTTCTAACTATTTGTAGGGTGCCTCAGTAGTCTCCAAGATTGACTTGAGGTTCAATTATCATCAGTTGAGAGTTCAGGAGTCTGACATCCCAAAGATAGCTTTCAGGATTCGTTATGGGCATTATGAGTTTGTAGTTATGTCATTCGGGTAGACTAATGCCCCAACTACTTTTATGGAGTTGATGAATTGAGTGATCAATCCCTATTTGGACATCTTTGTGATTGTGTTCATAAATTATATCTTGGTTTATTCCAAGCGTTAGGCCGATCACGTTTAGCACTTGAGGACCCTTCAGCAGTTAAGTGAATACAAGTTCTATGCAAAATATGCAAAGTGTGAGATTTAGCTTGAGTCTGTTACATTTCTTGGCCATGTTGTGTTGAAAGAGAGTATTATGGTTGATCTGGCCAAGGTAGCCTTTGATCGTTACTAGGCTAGGCCTACTTCTATGATTGAGATTCGGAGCTTCCTTAGTGGGGTGGGGGTAATATCGAATTTTTTTTAGGGTTTCTCCTTTATAGCATCCCCATTGACTAGATTAACTCAGAAGGCTGTGGCTTTTCAATGGTCGGATAATTGTGAGCGGAGCTTCCAAAAGCTCAAGGATTTGTTAACTTTAGCATCGATTCTTGCCTTACTTGAGGAGGAAGCTCTATTTGTGGTATAATGTAATGTTTCTAGCATGGGTTTGGGTGGTGTATTAATGCATAGTGGGAAGGTGATAGTCTATGCTTCAAGACTTTTGAACGTGCACAAGAGAAACTACCCTACCTATGACTTAGAGTTGGCTGCAGTTGTGTTCGCGCTGAAGTTATGGCCACATTATCTTTATGGGTGCATTATGAGATCTTTACCATTCAACGGAGTCTCAAACGTAACATTTCTGAGCCTGATTTGAACATAAGATAGAGTAGGTTGTTAGAGTTGCTTAAGGACTATGATATCTCTACATATCCCCTAGGGAAGGCCAATGTGGTGGCAGATGCTTGGAGCGGGAAGGCTACTAGTATGGGGAGCTTGGCATCCTTGAGGGCTGAGGAGAGGCCTTTAGCTATGGAGGTTCAGTCGCTTGCTAGATAGATGGTTCATTATGATATTTCTCCTACTCAGAGTATTTCGACCTTTGTTGAGGCTAGGTCTTCTTTGTTTGATCAAATATGTGCTCATCGGTTTAAAGATGCTAGTTATGCATGATTCGCGACAAAGTGCTGAAAGGTGAAGCCAAGGTTTCTATTGTTGATTCTGACGGTGTTCTGAGGATAAATGGTATAGTTTGTGTGCCAAAGGTTAGGTACTAAGAGAGATTATATTGATATTAGAAGACGCCCAATGTGGTATATATTCTATCCATCCGACTATGGCAATGATGTGGCATGACCTGAAACAACATTATTGGTGGTTTAGTATGAGAAGGGACATAGCTAAGTTCATGGACAAGTGTTTGAATTTCCAACAAGTCAAGTATGAGCACCAACAGCTTGGTGGATCAATCCAAAGGATGCCCATTCCCGAGTGAAAGTTGGAGAGAGTGGCCATGGATTTTCTGACAGGTTTGCCCATGTCCTTGGGCAAGTTTGATTTAGTTTGAGTTGTTGTTGATCGATTGACCAAGTTGGGACACTTCTTACCAGTGAACACTAGCTATAACGCGGAGCAGTTGGCTAGGTTATATATCTGGGACATTGTCAGATTGCAGGGTGTGCTAGTTTCTATAGTGTCAGACAAAGGGTCTATGTTTAGTTCCCACTTTTGGCAGGCTCTACAACGTGGTTTAGGTACTAGAGTGGATCCGAGTTTAGCTTTTCACCTCAGAATGATGGTCAGTCCGATCGCACCATTCAGGTATTGGAGGACATGCTTAGGGCTTGTGTTATTGATTTTAGGGCTCTGTGGGACTTGCACTTATCAATGGCAAAGTTTGCATATAACAACAGCTACCAACATCAAAATGGTACCATTTGAGGCCTTATATGGCAGGACGTGTAGATCACTGATCAGATGGTTTGATTTAGGTTCAACTGAGGTGTTGGATGTTGGTTTGCTTCAAGATGCCATGGACCAGGTCCAAAGAATTAAGAGTAGACTTTTAACAGCTCAGAGTCGCCAGAAGAGTTATGCTGATAAAGGGGTTTGGCCTTTTGTGTTCTCTGTTGGTGACAGTGTTTGGCCGAAAGTTTCACCCATGAAGTGTGTGATGAGGTTTGGGAAAATGATAAGCTTAGTCCCAGATTCATTGGCCTATTTGAGATTTTGAGGAATGTTGGTGCCATTGATGATATGTTGGCTTTACCATAAAGATTATCATCAGTGCATCCAGTTTTCCATGTTTCTATACTTCACCAGTACATACCCGATGAATCCTATGTGATCTCTTATGATTCTGTTGAGTTGGGTCTACATTTATCCTTTGAGGAAGAGCCCATAGCTATATTGGGCAGGCAAGTCCAAAGGTTGAGATCCAAATATATACCTTCTGTGAATGTTCAGTGGCGGCTCCGTTTCGTTGATGAGACTACTTGGGAGTTGGAGTATGATATGCGTGCCAAATATCCCAACCTTTTTGAGGCTTCAGGTACATTCCTTTCTCTTATGTTTGAGGACAAACATTATTTTTAGTGGTGAATGATATAATGACTTGGTTGCTCATTTTTTTGGTCTTATCTATGAAAATTAGTCTTTTGCCCTTTTGTAAGTTACATTAGGCCATTTTTGAATTATTTGTATTGTTGAAACTGAAATCTTGAGTTTAAAAGGTTGAAAACATGAGTTTTGGCATTTTTGGAAGCTTAAGTTGTTAAAAAAGTGAGTTTTTGTTCCATTCTGAGTGTCAGGTGTCGAATTGAGGATTCAGCAATTCCATTAGCTCTGGAATGTCAAAATTGAACTATGAGAAGTTACAGAACCGATTCAAATTTACAACGGGATTTCTAGGCCCAAAGTTGTTATTTTAGTTGTTTTCGGAATCAAAGTTTGACTTTTTGTTAACACTCGTACTTTGGAAGCTCGAATTCAAATTCCAAAAGTTCTAGTAGTTCTAGATAATGAAACCAACATTAGAAATGGTCTCATAATAATTTTTGGAGTTACCGAGGGCTATTTTTTTATTTTGAGTTTTAAATAAGTTTATGGGGTTGCATTGGTAGAGTAGTGAGGAGGTCTTGAAATTGATTGTTGATAATTCCGTTGAGTTTGGATCGCTGTTTCTAGTATAGATACATATAAAGTTTGTGAATTTCTGATTTCTAATGAGTTCCCATAGTCCATTCCGAGTAGGGAATTGGACTTCTTTTTGCTAGTTTTTGCTTATAGCTAGTGTGGGTACTTTCCTTCTCTGGTTCGCGGAGGTCTTTGTGATGTTGTGCTCCATGTTTGCGGAAAGGGTCACATATTCGTAGAGTGAGGCCTGCTTGGGATCCGCATTTGTGTGATGGGCTCCGCGTCACATAGTATATTTTCACTGTTCAGTTTTATAAATCCGAGAGTCAGCATTTTTCTTCTATTTTCGAACTTATCAAGCTTTTTGAGCGATTTTGAGAAGAGATTTTCGTAGATATAATTAAGGTTTGTGTTTCTAACAATATATTAACCATTTTCCACTAGTTTTATCTTGATTTTGTCCTTAATTTCATGATTTTGAATGTCCAAAATTGGGGATTTTTAGACTATGATTTTCAAACTTTAAATGTTAATTTCTCATTCAATATAAGTTTGATATTACTGGGATTTTTCCCACAAATATTATTTTTTGTGTAGAACTTGGTTTTAAAGTTAATTTTCAGATTCGAGAACTTCAAATATTAGCCCTAAACTTGACCATTTGGTCCCTAAGCCTAATTTATGCCAATATGGGTATCAAATGCTCCTTTTAATGCATAGTATCTACTGTTGATAGTTGTGGATCAATTTGAAGATCGTTTTGTGGATTGAGTTGACTAAAAGCTTGTCCAAGCAAGGTTTCAGCATTGAGGTAGGTCCGGCCAAACTTTTGGGACTAGATTTGAGTTGTAGATCCTGTTTATGCGATAGTTGTGAGATCTAGACTGGTTCATGAGTAAACATGTCGATATAATGAGATATTGATAGTATTCTGATTTGGGTTGAGCCAATTATTTTGTAAAATTTTGAATCTATTGATGAACTAAGATGAAATCTCGTGGTTTATGATAAATTGGGTTATGAGACTTCAAAACCCATTTGGCTAATTAATGTGGTAATTGATAGCTGTTGAGATACCTATGAGATGTATACATATAATTAGGATAAGTAAGATCCGGTACGATTGATATTCTAGTATAACTAAGGCGAGTAAGGTTCGATATCACTAATATTCTCGCATAATTGGGACGAGTAAGGTTTGGTGTTGTTGATATTCTTTACTACTAAAATAAATATGATGACCTGAGACATGATAATGGTTTAGGCATTAGCTGAGACTCTCGATATTATTCCTTATGTGCATACGATTATATGAGATTTATGTATCGGTATTCTTGCTTTGATGCCATTCCATATGTACATGCATTTCTAGATTGTCTCATTGATTTACATCTGTTGTATATTGCTTGTGACATCCCTTGAGCTAGGTAGGAGGAAAGAGTATTACTCTCCACATTAGTACCACCCTCTTGATTAGAGTAGGAAGCAAGGGTGCGATTCATATGCTTTACTTCCCTTGACCACTAGCAAGTGGTAGGGACATGGCACAGTGATATCCTTGACCATGGGCAAGTGGTAAGGTTGAGGCATTCTGATAATACCTTGATCACGTCAGGTGGCAAGGCTGTTAAATACTTGGCATATGAATTGATGAGTTTGCATCGCATTCATATTTATTGATGTTTGGTACCATGGGTTATTGAGGATACGTTAGCTCATTATCATGTATACATTCAACTATGCACTAGCTTTTTTGGATGCAGGGATAGGATTCATCTTTATTGCATACTTGTTTCAATTTCTCTTACCTTGTTGGTTGAAACTACTGGCCACATTTTGGTGTATCAACCGCTACTTTGTTCCTCCCTGAAGATGGAGCAAAGGGACCCACACAGGTGTAAACTTCGGTTCACCATGGATCATTGGGATCCTCTTTATTGCTTTCTTTCAGACTTGAATGAGATTTTATGTAACAACTTTCTATTTCACTTGAGATAGTTGTATATATTCTATCTTACAACCTTAGATGCTCTTGTAATCATGACTTCAGGTTTTGGGAGATTCTTATGTTATATGAGTTGTTTCTGCTTTACTTTATCTTTCTTTAGTTGTGGTCTGAACTTGAATCGAGACAAAAAGGAACAGGTTGACTTACTCTATTTTGTCTAAGAAGCCTCTAGAACAACATGAAAGATTCACTGAACGTCTTAAAATATAGTAACATAAGACAATTCACTGAATGGTTGTTGGCTCTACTAAAGAAGTCTAAAATTAAGAACATGTAACTCCTTGGGCACCCAGTTTATGGTGTCCCTGTAATTCTCGACGAATTGTAGGCCAAGAAAGTTATTGAACTTCTAGAGTCAAAGCAGCCTGATAAAGTCAACAAAGTTGATGATCCCAAGTACTGCAGCTATCACCGCATCATCAGTTACCCTACAACAACACGCTTCATCTTAAAGGAGAAGATCATGCTATCACCCTAATAAAAAAATGATTTTTGTGATAGGCCCTGTCGCTTGTAAAAATATATAGTGAAATAATCTTCCCTATTCTGTCCTTGGACCCTACTACAAAGAAGGATGTTCACTTTCAAAAAAAATACTCACAAAAAGGTATCAAGACAAGCCAACGGCTATCTCAAAAGAACTACTAAAATAAGAAAAAACAACTTAAATAATGTATTCCTCGAAGTCTCAGCAAATGTTTGAAGAAATTGATCTGCAACATAGAGCATGTTAACGATCACTAACACCTATTTCTACATTATGAAATGATGCAACGTCAAAAGATGTTAATACTTGGAATGTATGGTATGTAAAATAACTAAAAGAAAACATAATCAAAGATACTGAAGTACATAAATTTATCTAGTTCAACTCAATAAAGCATGTAAGTTTTAAGGATAAGCAATACTTTACCACTATAATCAAATAAATGCAACTCAGTAAAATAATAAATATTTACTCTTTGTGGAATTTCTACAACCGACAACCATCAATGATGAGCTATTGATGATACAACAAAGTATTTTTATTTCCACAGCCATCCAATACCTTGCTAGAGTAAGGAATGCAACATCACTGGATCCATAATAAAAGTCTTGGGAAAAGTGAGAATTTATTGGAACCAACAACATGATCCTATCCTACACTCACTACATAGTTTATGAAATTTGAGTTTCCTCTATTCTTACCCAAGCTGGTGCTCAATACTACTCTCGAAAATAACTTGTTATGCTCATATACCTAAATTTAAATAAAATGCACAAAAAATCATCTCGTCTAATAAGTCTACTTAAAGAAAGTCAAACTTTCCTCAATTGTTCATGCTCTTTCATAAAAATAAATGCTTTTAAGATTCCTCGAATATCATCAAAAATATTTTTCAAAAATATCATTTAATATCAATTCTCATTCTCATTTAGACAAGGTAAAATAATTCGTATAGTTAATAATGATTGTATTTGGGACATTTATGTTCTCTAAAAACTCACACTTCGTACCGATGCATGAAAGTTGTTATCATTAACTCAAAATAATTCATAATAAAAATAATGATCATCAACTAAAGTAGGGTTGTGTGATACTTGGCATGAACAAAAATTTTAGAATAAGAGTTATGTGTATAAAACTATCTCAATAAGTAAACATGGATCTAAATGATAGGAATCATAACTTATTCAAAAACTCAAAAGAATTAGGCTAAAACTCGATTCAAACTTAGATATAGGACACATGTGCAAGCTCAAACAAGTTCTATGAATAATGTTACATATTTGTAATATCGTGTTACAATTGAAACTCAATAATCATGGTGGGAAACTCTTGACCCCTATCATTTCACCTCTCCAATCCATGCTCTCACATATTCTAAGCGTTAGTGGGGGTAAAGGAAGGTAGAGTACTGATAAGAGACTCAATTTAGTCCCAAAGTGTCATATTTTATACTTGGGAAAGGTGAAAAGAATAATTCTACTCCTCATTAAAACTATTATTTGGCCATCTATGGATCACTCTATAGGTTGTAGAACTTTGTACAGGCCATCAAAGAACCTGCGTAGAACTCAACCTTCAGGGATTCTGGTCTGCGAATATCTATCTACAAGTCATAGACCAATTTATGATCCATACTTTTAATTTGTATAAACATACTGAGATTTGATTTTTAGGACTTGGAATTCATGAAACCTTCCTGTGACTCATAAATGGTTCTGAGTAATAGACTTAATTCGTAAAAGGGTCACTTGACTCTTCCTGGAGTTGTCGGACTATGGGAGTGCTAAAGACTCCATATGCATCTTCTATGATGTGTCTTTTTCATTCATAGAAAACTTATTGAGATCGCAACATAGGGCTTAGGAATCATGGGAACTTTTATAATATGTAAATGGTTCTATGGACCATTAAAATTGATTTGTAGTAGTTGGACTTGGGACTTCAAATTTTAGGAGTTGTATCTCACGAGCCCTATCTACGGTCTATGATACTTTTTGCCACACTGCAGGAGGGTACCCTAGATGTGGCCAATATTCAGAGACTATGACTAGTCCTCAAGTGAACCACTTGGCCTCATCACATCTATTCATTCAATAACTAATCAATCAGCGAAAGATTAAAGGTAATTAATGGGCAATCTAAGTCTCAAACAATATAATAAAATAGGCTAGCCTGAAAAAAGCTACAGATTCTCAACTTAACAACTCGACTCTAGTCTATGAAGCCACTATCACTATCAAATGGTGCCAATGAAAGACTCATGGCTACCTCAACTCAAAAGTAAAGCTAGTCTAATCAAGTCTGACTCTATATAGCTAGATAAAAATAGGCTCACCAACTCTGCTGATTGCGATAGATCCTCAATGAAGCGCCTACTGACGATCTCTAGTACTTGCCTCTACATCATAAAATGATGCTTTCCAAAGGGGACGTTAGTACGTGGAATGTAGGAGAATGTAAATTGGCTGAATGAAACATATACATGTAGAATAATATAAAAATAACATCAACTCGGAAGATACTCAATCATAGTGTCAAATGTCTATCTAAAGCAAGAATAAAGAGTAGACAATTGACCCATCAATACCAATCAAACCTCGTCAATCAACTCGACTCAACTCAACTCAATTGAACTCAGAGTACTATCTTATGGGACCTATCTGGAAGTTTCTTTTATCCGACAATAATCATTTATGAGCCAGTGATTGTACAACAATCCTACTAATGTTTCCACAGTTTCTCTATACTTGCTAGGTAAAGAACGAATCGGATCCACTAGGGATCTAGCCTCCTTATGTCCTCAATTGCTTTCAGGGACTTTAACTCAAGAGGGAACTTCAATGTAATTATTCTATCCTCACCTATGCTTGGCGATATAGTTAATGAGTGTAAGTTGGATTTACTTTCACTCAATTCGGTGCTCGATATTCCTCCCAAGACACAATGCTCATAAGACTCCTCATCTCAATCATTCATCACAATTAGCCTCATGGAGGCTTTCATCATCTCGATTAATTTTATAGAGACTCTTATGATCTCATTAACTCAAGTAGGCCTGTCAGCTTAACATCACAATCAACTCATCAACCTAGTTATCATTTAATAGCTCAAGGACTCAGATCAATCATTAAGAGGAAGTCAATCTGACAAAACTCTACAATTCAATTATGAATACTCATGGGATCATCAAGATCTATTGACTCAATATCATACTCACATCACAATCACAATCAACATGCTCAAGTCAAGATTCTAGACTCCATCCCTAGGTTCATTCATGTATGCTTTCACAAAATAACATATAGGGTTATGCAATGACTCATGAAAAGTATTTATTTTGGGAAATCAAGTTTGTGATAATCATCAACATGTGAAAATACTTGTAATATATATAATTTGCAAAACAAATTCAAGAAACATGTATCTAGACTCATTATACTCTCAGCTTCTCTATTACCATTAGTGGGGGCACATGGAAAAACATTCGCATAATTTTATTTAGCCTCACATACCTGGTTTGAAGCTTTGATACTCAATCTCATAAGAACTCGTCTCAATCTTCTCGAATTTCGCTCCTCTTCTCTTCTATTTATCCATAGTCTTTGTTAGAATTAGAAA
>JAPFFP010000002.1:11032898-11058397 GCA_026153255.1 Solanum medicagineum
TCGCGATATCAGTGCTAGTAGTTCCAGAGTTGAGGAGATGTTTGACCACTTGTTGAAGAAAGCTGAGACACAGTATGAGACCTTGAAGGGGATGAAGTCTGACATCTCCAGCATAAATAAGAAAATCGAGTCTCATTCAGTTGCTATCAATCAAATTAAGCAATAGTTTGGTCAAGTATCAACTCAAGTCAACCAACTTTAGAGAGGTACATTACGTAGCAACATAGTTCAAAACCCAAAGAATGAGGGCCAATGCATAGTGGTTACTACTCATGGTGATAAGAGTACCATTGATCCTCCTATGCCAACAAATGATGATGTTGTTCGAGAGGAAGCAGTTGAGATCAAGGATACTGATACTGAAGATGATCGTGTCAAAGATAGGGTGAGTGATGTTATTGAGGTGCCACAGAAGCTGAAGCCCATTCCTCGACCTCCTCCTCCCTTCCCTCAAAAAATGATAAAAAGGAGGAAGAGGTAAAGTTCAAACACTTCTATCCATGTTGAAATAACACTACATCAACATCCCTCTCATTGAGGCATTAGAGAAGATGCCAGGATATGCAAATTTTATGAAGGACTTGGTTACAAAGAAGTGCACTGTGAGTCAGGAGCTCTCACAAGAGCTACAACATTACAGTGCAATTGCCATAAGGTCCTTGGTGTAAAATTGAGATGATCCCAGTGCTTTCACCATACCCTGCACTATTGGAGATATGGAGTTTGCAAGGGAATTGTGTGATCTTGTGCTAGTATAAATCTAATGCCATTTGCGGTCTTCAAGAAGCTAGGATTGGGAGCTCCTACTCTGACGAGCATGTGGTGGTTTATGGCTGACCACATGGTGAAGAAGGCTGTGGGGATACTATATGACGTACTCGTCAAAGTTGAGAAATTTATATTCCCCGCAGACTTTGTGATCCTAGATTGCGAAGTCAACTTCGAAGTCTCAATCATCTTAGGAAGACCCTTCCTAGCCACTAGTAGAGCACTAGTGGATATGGAAGCTGGCCAACTCAAGTTTATACTGAATGGAAAATCAGTTGTATTCAATATCTTTGTCAGTTAATGAAGAGGCCAGACGATACGAAGAAGGATGTTTAGGCACTTAGTGAAGTCTGAGTAACCAAGTTGTCCAAGTCATTCCGCGACAGTAAATCAGGTGCTACTTGGGAGACAACCCAAGATATTTGATGTAAGTAGTTATGTTTTGTTTTAGCTTTTGAACTTTTAGGTAGTTTAATTTTTCGCATTTTGGTTGTACTTTTTGAAACAACCCCAAAAAGTACCCAAAATGTATCTAGGAAATACTCAAAATCGTAATTTTAGAGCGACTGAATCACAATTTCAATTTTCTAAGTTTGCAAATTCCACCGAAAAATTGCGTCCCCGACGCGACGCTCCAGGGGCGCGCAACAGTGTTAAATTTGCCCAGTTTTATTAGTTCGGTCCAAGACTTTTGGGTCTTGGTCCTAAGTCTTCCTATGCGTGAAAATACCTATACTTAACAATATTTCACCTTAATATCATATAAGACATTCCCCAAAACTCCCTCAACCACTTAGACAAATATTTCACCCCAAATTTCAAGTCCTAAAACTCATCTGGATCTCAAGGATTCTCTCAAGCTTCAAGTTCTCATCTCCATCTTGACCAAGGAATTCTCCAAAGTCAATATATGTGGGTTTCAACCATTGGGTCCTTTCACCCATGGTGCCCAAGCTTCCTTTTTACACAAATTTCATGTTTCTAAGTTGATTTTACTTATGGGTCTTCTATTATTAATTTGACTATGAGCTATGTTGGGGTTTTGTAAAAGTGTGACTGTTTTAGAATGTTTTGAGCTATGAATCTTTGATTTATCTTGAAATTTGATGAAGGTTTTTGATGTATATTGTATGATGTGTTACCAAGTATTGGTGGGATGATTTACTTCAAGATTTCTTGCATGATTTCACTCTTTAATTGCATGATTTTACACTAGCATTACACACCCAACAAGTGCTTGATAAAATGCGCGGTTTAGGGTTCCTGAGCCATTGATGTTCTATTGCATGACCTATGAATTGTATGACTTTATAAAAGATGGTATAAATATGTTTGATTTCATGAAAAGTGTCTATAATGTTGGAAGTTGATCAATTGCCTCGTTGGGGAGGTAATAGGCTGGAACTACCATGTTGGGGGGTATGTAACTCAATTGCACCTCTCAGGAGGTAGTAGGCCCATGCAACCATGTTGGAGGGTTTGTACCTCAATTGCCTCGCTCAGGGGGTAGTAAGCCCGTGCAACCATGATGGGGGGGAGGGGTTTGTACCTGAATTGCCTCACTCGGGAGGTAATAGTCCCATGCAACCATGTTGAGGGGTTTGTACCTCAGTTGCCTCGCCAAGGAGGTGGTAGACCTTGGTTACTTGTGATGGTCTCTTCCTACACATATAATATGTTCTATGTAAGCATGATTTACTACAAGCATTATTCATGCATGCCATATTTCTATATGTTCATTTATTTCCTAAATATGCATTTCGAATATGTTGCCTATCTCTTATTGCACTGCATACTACATACTTAGTATATGCAGACGTACTAATGCATACTCTATGCCTACATGATATTACCATATAGGAATCGAAGCTCTCATTGATTCCTCTTCAAATGGCTAGATGGATTGTTCAAGTTAGCTTTGGTGAGTCCTCATATCCGAGGACAATATCTATCTTCTTTCATGATTATGCTTAGAGTACATCTTGTATATTTTTGAATACTTATGGTTATTACTATGAGGGTGAGCCCGGTTGCTTGTCTTGGGCCCCGTCTAAGTTCTATGTCTAGAGGTGTTGTTGGACAAGTTATGTATTATGCTTGAGTTTTGACTCATCCATGTTATTTAAGTATTAAACTCTCTCCCTTAGTTCCTATTTCCCTTGTTTATGTTTTCTCTTGTTTATCTCGCTTCTGCGACAAAGAATGTGTGTATGATATGCTAGGAGGCTCGTTTGGGGTCCCTTCGGATTCTCCATTCGTCATGTCACGTCTAGACCCTAGTTTGGATTTTGACAAACACTAAAAAAAACTTTATGTTTCACGATGGATGAATTCTGTCGCTAAATAGCAATTTTTCGTAGCTAAAATGATTTAGCGACGGAATATCATCTGTTGCTAAAATGCTCGTAACTAAGCACTTAGTGACAAAAAAATTACATCTGTCGCAATAATAACGACAAAATAACAACGTAATATATCAGTTGTAGTTTTTAGCGACAAAAATTAACTGACGCTAATTTAACATTTTTGTCATTGTAATTCATTGTTAATTTACTCATTGGTTTTTATTAGCAACGAATCATCTGTCGCTAGTCCGTCACTAGCAGTGAGAAAAATATTTTGTAGCAAATTCATCGTGAGATTTAATTTTCATATTTGTTTTAGCTACAAAAGTTATCTGTCACCAATTTTTTCAATCATTCATCGCTAATTTTTTTAGTCATTCGTGTAAAAATAGCTTGCTCAATTGGATGCAATAGAGAGGACAGTAGCTGCAACTTATAAAACACAATGCATTGAAAATAACTAATATTCATACTAAATGTTTCATAGAGGTTCAAAATAGACGGCATGTAGTTGTGCCTTTAAGTACAAAACATCCAAATACATAATAATAAACTCTAAACAAATAGTGTAAACTAATGTGAGGTTGAAGAGTCACGACCATTATCAGATTTTGATGCACGGATCTCATCAGTGTTACCAGTAGCAGGTTGATGCGAAACTGAAGAAATTAACTCAGTCACCCGCTCTACCAATCGGGGAAGCATTTTTTGTGTCTACGCAGGAAGCATATGTTTTGTCAATGCAGGAACCAATTGAGTCACTAACTCATTCATATTTTCTATCACTTTTGATTGCACTGTTGAAGTTGACACATCTAACGAAGAAGAGTTGTTATTTACTACGCATTAGTCACTATCTATTTTTTCTTCAAACTCTTCCTCACCATCAGTTTCATATTCTGCTTCAGATTCATTCTCTTCTTCCATTTCTTCATCCTCCTCAGATTTGTACTCTTCTTCAGTTTCATCCTCTTCTTCGATTTGTACTCTTCTTCAGATTCTTCTTGACTTTTATGCTGCTCTGCCAATAATCCATCATCAGCTGGTGTACCTATTTCAATCACATCTCTATTTGGATCATGTAAGGGTATATCTTCATCAATGGAAGTATTTATGTCTATCTCATGGACTTTAACTTCTTCAACTTGGAATGGAACATTCAGCTCTGAACTTATCCCCACTTCTTCATAAGGTAATTCAACAATATTACGACGTTTGACCTTCAGTATGGCTAGCCAATCATCCTTGTCTTTTTTCTTGCTAGGATAAGGCACATAGCACACTTGAATTGCTTGCATCACAAGAATAAAAGGTTTATATTTTTTATATTAATGATGATGGTTAACATCAATCAAATTATATTGATTATGCTTCTTAACACCAACATTCACAGATGGGTCAAACCATTCACAGTTGAATAGTACAGTTTGCTTTAAAGGCTCTTCTTTATATTCAACTTGTATAATCTCTTTTATTCGTCCATAGTAATCGTAAAATTTTGGATCCGAAATACAAACTCCACTGTTCATTGTTGAAGTTGCAGTACCATGGCGATCAGTGTGAAATTTATATCCACTAACAAAATACACTAAATGACACATAATGTCTATTAATGGTCCATGAGCAAGACTACGCAAGAATCCATTCTCAATGTGGTTGTATCAGACCTATTTAAAAAGTTTGTAAAACTTGATTATATTTCAAACACCAATTAAGTATATCACAATTTAAAAAATAATGACTGTTAGAGACTAACATATTCCTTGAACCATGTAGAGAAATTCATTCCAAGGCTCTCATCTATTTGATCTTGAGATAGGTTTGGGAATTCTTCTTGCAACCGTTGTATATACATACTTCATTGTAACATAATAAATTAAATAAGAACTCATAATATGTGCATATCCTATAATATAAAGATAGCACATCTTTCAAATCTTACTTCACAAATGGCTCAACCTCTTTACAATTCAATAAATGTAGGTTTGAGCAGCCTTAATTTCCTCAAAGGATAAAGTCTTTTTTTAACTTCTCCCCGTAATTAACCTGGATGGCTAAATATTGATAAATTTCATTCAAGTTCTTTCACAACAGCAGCATCATCATTACGATCCACATTATGATTACGTGTCGTGATATGTGGTTTAAAATAATGAGAAAATAGTTGTGTTGACTCTGCCATTAAGTATGCTTCACAAATAGAACCCTCAACACTTGCTTTATTCCTAATCATTCTTTTGAGAGTTCCAAGATACCTAAATAGATAAATGGTTGGATCATTATATTAAAAAGTTTATGTAGAACATATTTTATAATTTGGATATGATTTTCATATTTACCTTTCAAAAGGATACATCTATCGATATTGTACAGGTCAGCAATTCTTGCTTCATATGACAAGTGAACAGGCAAATGTTCCATTGAGTCGAAGAACCCTGGAGGAAATATACGCTCTAACTTAAGATTTCTAGGATGTCTACCTCTAATCTCTTCATTTCATCAATTGGTAGAGTAGTAGAAGTAAGATCCTTAAAAATAAGCTCAATTTTGTAAGTGCTTGCCACACATTGTTAGGAAGTAGCTCACGAAAGGCAATAGGCATTAGTTGTTGCATGAACACATGGCAATCATGATGTTTCATACCACATAAACCTTTTGCATTAGTGTCTGGACATCGACCCAAATTTGAAACATAGCCATTTGAAAACTTCAAACTTTTTACCAAATTGAACAAGATAAATTTTGCTTCCTTGTCAATTGTATATACAGCTTTTGGATATTTCCACTAGCATCTTTTGCCAACTCAGGTCGATTGCAGTAATTAATCATATCTTGATGTGATTGTGGATTGTCTTTGGTTTTTCCATCAATATTAAATATTGTGTTAAAAATATTATCAAAGACATTCTTTTCAATATTCATAATGTCAAGATTATATCGAATCATGTTAGAACTCCAATAGGGAAAATCCCAAAAGATGCTTCGCTTTTTCCACCATAAGACTTGCATATTGTCCTATTAACTTCTTCAGCATCTAGATCTGTTACTTTTTTTATTCCTAATTCACAAATTTGATTCAAAATCTCATCTCCAGTTCTAAGGGGTGTGATGGTCTTTTGACAGTTTGACCTTTAAGAAAGTTTTTACGATCTTTCCTAAAAGGATAATTCTGGTCAAGAAACATTCTATAGCTGTCAAACCAAGATGTTTTCTTTCCATATTGTAATCTAAAGGATTGTGCTTCCTCCATACAATATGGACATGCTAACTTCCCTGCAGTAGTACTCCATCTTGATAACATAGAATATGTTGGAAAGTCACTATTGTCCACATCAAAGCTGCCCTTAGTTAAAAGTTCTGCTTTTTTTGATATGTCAAATGCTTCTACACCTGTCTCCCACAATAAGGTCAACTCTTTTATTAGTGGTTGCAGATAAACATTAATTTTTCATTTAGGATTGTTTTGTCTTGGAATAATGACAGTTAAAAACATATATTCCTCTTTCATGCACATTCCTGGAGGTAAATTGTAAGGAGTTACAATTACTAGCCACAAAGAGTATGTCCTTCCAAACTGACCAAATGGTTGGAAACCATCTCTGCATAATCCTAACCTTATATTTCTTGGTTTAGTAGCAAAAAAAGAATGAGTTTCATTAAAATTCTTGCATGCCTTAGAATCTGATGGACGACGTATTACTCTATCCTCTTGTACATGCTCGTGATGCCATCTCATGTAGCAGTTGTAGCATGGGATGCATATAATCTCCGTAATCTGGGAATCAAAGGAAAATAATACATTTTCTTGTAAGAAACCAACTTTCTGTTACGAGAACCAACACGATTCTTATACCTCTGATAGCCACAAAATTTACAAGATGTAAGATGCTCATCATCACCCCAATACAGCATACATCCTGATTCACAACAATCAATTTTTTCAACTGGTAACCCCAAGTTACGTACTAGCTTCTTGGTATGATAATAGCTATCAAGCAAAATATTATCTTTAGGTAAAGCAGCTTTCAACAATTGTATCATTTGGTTATAACCTCTTTGTGACAAATTATTCTCCATTTTAATATTTAACATATTGGAGACTACTTCGAGTTGAGACATAGATGAACCAGGATACAATTTTGCATCTGTTGACTGGAGAAAATCATAAAATTTTTGAGAGTCGGGATTAGGATCCTCCTCCAATGTTAGATTGGGATCCTCATCCACCGAAGGTTCATTTGGATAAGATAGCTCAGCTTCATTATTGTTATAAGATGGCCAATTTAAATCCTGATCAAAGTTGGATATACCTGCAGCTAATACCATTCGTCGATATAGATTCTCACATCCTAATTCTTCTTGAACACCACCACTCAAATCACCACTAGAAGACATATCATTGGTTATATTTTCTTCCCCTTGATAATGAAATATCTCTCAACAAAGTCATGCTAAAAAAGGTGCAATTTAACGGTTTCAACATCCATATATTTAATGTTTCAACATTTTTTACATGGACATCTAATATTCTCACCACTCATGCGATTGCGATGACAACAAGCAAACTTGATGAATTCATTCACACCATTTATGAAACTTGAATTAATAGTTGCTTTACCATCCAACCTTTCATACATCCAAGCTCTAAATTATTCATATTCCTCTTTGATATCAAAATAAACAAGACAATTAGATTTTTTTGTAATACAATTAAAATACCATCTAAAGAGATTAACAAGTTAACCATAAGACTATTACTTTGTACCACATAACAAAAGATCTATATTAAGTTCTACTAGAAACTTTGTTGCCTATAATCAATTAGATTCTAAAGAATAGAATATGACATAACATTTTAATTTCAAAAAAGGTTATGGTGCTTTCAACATTGACATTTTTTAACATCTTAAAAAATATAAAATGGTCAAACAACTTTCTAAATAAAATTTTACATTGTAGAGGTAAATAAATATTTCTATAGAAATTAAGACATTATACCTGGACTGAATGATAGCTACGTTGGAATAAGAAGTACCTTACTTATGCTTTCCCCTTGTTGTTGGACCAAAGAGCAATGCAATTCTTCCGACGGAAGACATGACACACAACCAGTCAGTTTACACTTGTGACAAACAAATAACTTAATTTCACATGTAACCACATAAAATCTGATTTTAGTCATTTATTCAATAAAAAAATGTTTCCTAAACCAATATATATGATTCTTCTTAATTATCTAAAGGTTCTAGTATTTGAATCAGGTCCTGTGAATATGTTATGTGGTTTCACTCTTTAACATATCCCGTTTGTACCTAATTTTCACTACAATCTCTTAACTGTATGCAAGTTATATTGTGAGGTTAATTCTATCCTAATCGTTTCTATTTTTGGTGCTAAATTATAGGACCCTTCAAAAGAAGAGGCCAATAATTCCACATGTAACCACAAAGACAAAGGTTGTAACTTCTGAATTGGGTGATGACAGGTGACATCTAAAAAGCAATTAGAGATAAAGTGCAATACCCTTTTGCTGATGACAAATTACAGGTTTGACTGAAGCACTTAATTTAAGGACAAATTAATGAGTTTAATATACAAGTTAAGCAATCAAATAATTAAAGTCATTGTATAGTACTTTTGCTAATGACAGATGCAAGTTATAGGGGCATTCGTGTAATGTTAAATAAATAATTGTATATATTTAAAAGAAAAAAAAGGTATTGTTATGTGTTTGAGCACATGAAAGGTCATGTATAAAAAATAAGAAAAGGGGAGTTCAGTACATATGATAAAAGAATCTGAAATTGCCAGAAAGTGTTGAATTATTAGAGTTAACTTGGTAAAGTCAGCAAAGACATATATCTTTTGCACTTAGCCTATCCTATCTCTAGCTTAAGCAATAAATTTTCTCATTTTACTTGTAACAGAAGTGCGGAAACACTAGTCTATCATTCAACTTTATTATACTAATTAGTTGAGTAAATGTAACAACAAAAACATGGCAGATCTATACTAATGAAAAAACAGTTCAATAGGTTCAACTGAAACTATTAATTGGAATATGACATATAAACTATATATATAAGAAAATTACTATTAAAACTTTCAACAAATACCAAAAGTACAAGAGGTTAAGCATTGAGAAAATCAAATATTGAATCCATCAATTAAATATTTGAATCTGCCTCCAACTTTCGCAGTATATCTCTATAATGATCTATCAGTTTAGGGAATCATATTATCAAATATCAATGTTTCGGATGTGAAAATACAAATAATGATAGATCAGTTCTATTATGGCAAAAGAAAATACATTAACCACACATCAGCAATAGCAATATCAGGAGTTTCATATCAATCCATAAAAGGAATTTATTCACATAAACCAGTTCATTTTGAATGTAGTGACTTTGTACTATGCATAGGAGTTTCCTTTGTAGACAGAGAACTTAAATCTACATAAAAAAGGCAGCACTTTTAAGGACCTTAATTGCTGGGAAACTTATGGAGAATTGAGAACAAAAATTATCCCTCCTATTGATTATATTCGACATGATAAAATAACTACCGACTAATGTTTGCTTTAAATATTAGAACTAATTTACATCTACATCAAAACATACTAATTTCAAACAATAATTTCACTTGAAAACTCTCTAACCTATGAAAAAATCAAAAATCGAAGTTGAAATTCATCTTTCAAAACTTAATTGAACAAAAAAGCTACCTATACTACCCGATGAAAATCTTTGAGAAAGGTTTCTCCTGAGAGAGATTTCTCTGAAGTGAGGAGCTGCTGAGAGGTAGTTCGTCGGTGAGAGAGTTCACTTGAAAAAGGATGTTCGTTGGAGATTCACTGAGAAAACTAGTCCCTCTTATATCTGGAAAGTTCTATCTCCAGAGAACTTTGCTTATATTTTACAGAGAAAAGAAATATGTCAATGCTAAGAAAACCCTAGGTATTTTAGTTCTTCTTTTCATTTTAAAATGCCTCTTACGGTTTATGTTATGCCGAAAAATGACTTTTATTTTTTAAAAAAAAATTCGAAAATCAATAAATCGGTTTAAAACTCAATTAATTTGAGAAAAATCAATTCTCGAAATTCGAAAGAAAACAGAGCCGCCACCTAATTTTACGGATAATTAGGAAACTATTAAATATTTTAAAAGATCTAACAGAAAAATCTTTTAAAATCCAGAAAACAGGTTCGGGTTCACATTTCCACTTCGAGAAGGTTTTACGCACTCGAAATGGCCGCTAAATGCGGTTACCCGGCGATTAGGAGATTTGACTAACTTTTGACGTGAAAAAAATTGACTGATTTTTGAGATTGATTAATTTTGAAAGACTTTGACTAATCTTGAAAAATTAAATTTTAAAATTGAACTAAAAGTGTAAAATCACATTTTTATTTTTTTATTTTATATTTAACTTTCTTATTATTATTTTTTATATTTTAATGCAAAACACTTTTCCAAAAATAAAATGGAATTAAATAAAAATGACATGAATGATTTGGCATGTTGAGGAATTTAAGTAGATTGAAACCAATAGAATAAAATGTTAGCATCCAAACATATACAAATATATAAACGAAATAAAAATAAAGAAAAGAGTTGAAGTAATGCTGAGTCTTTGTCCCATTCATTTTCATATACACTTGGTGTATATATATTGTATATCAACATCAAAACCTTGTACATCATAACTTCCTTTCCTGTGTGACAAGCGGACTCGATTAAGGAAAATGCTTGGGCCTCCATGGCCCATCGAGAAATGCAAACGAGGGTGGAGGAGTTCCCAATGGGCTCCCGAAAAGGAATTCATGCAAAGAAAGGATAAACAAATTAGTACGATGAACAAAGATATTATTTGAAATACAATTAGCCTACATCCTTCCTTTTGACTTTAAAAGGAATTTGCAATAACTTTCAATGAACAAAGCTAAGAAAGAGGTAGATTCCATATCCAAACTTTAAACAGGAACATGAAGTCTTAGAGATTAGCAAGGAAAAAAAAAATCATATCCGCAAGCCTTATTTTAGCAAGAATAAAGGACATGGTCATGTAGCAACACGTAAAACCAAGACATAACAATCCTTTTATAGTTAAACAGATTCAATCATCATACAAGGATAAAATTATTTAAAACATATGGAATAACAACACCCAAATCCTATCAACGAGCTCCAAAGTTTTAGAATCATTTTAGCCCATGCAAGCAACTACTTAGAAGCAAGCTTTTGGGGGAAATAAGATACAATTACCGATGAAATACAACATTAGCAACTTCCGGTAGACACAAGCAGAGAAAGCCAAAATACTTCACGGTTTACCAATGACAAGCTGAGATAAACAGATGTATAACTAGATAACAATACTAGGCAATAAACAACAATACAAACAGAAACATGCTTACATTGATCTGAACAAACTCAATTGCATGAACCATATAATTTAAAGTTGTGGAGAAGGTAAAAACGACATATCAGCAGCAGCCTCAAGAAGGAAATCAGTAAAAAAAACATGCTTTAATATTTTTCAAACAAATTTGACATAATGAAGACAATGTATATTATCCTTTACGATTGAAGAAACTAAGATTCTAGGAGCATCTTTAATAGAAGCACAGACAACTTACTGTACAGTAAGACAACAATTATAATGGATCTTAAATACTAGAAATCAGATCTAGAGCAGACATGAAGTCATTTGATGAGGAGCAGAACAAATTACAGTGAAAATAGGGAATAACAAAACGGAATTACAACAGTTTGTGAGGCATCCGAACATCTACCTTATACATATATGACACATCTGATCAAACAAACTCAGAACAAAACTAACTACTCAATAGCTTCATGCAGATGTGAATCATAGTATGGATTTAAAATGAATGAGCTAAAGATATTATAGCAGTTCAAGGAGTTCAGGTTACTAACAAATTAATAAGATTTGAGTACTGCAGCCTGTTTTGAAGCAGGATCCACTTGTCATTAGTTTCGGTTCTTAACAGCTTAAAATGAGAAAAACGACAACAACAATATCCCCAACCAATACATAGTACCAGAAACATATATCTTTTGATCTAAATTCAACATCGAAACTGTTTTTTAGCAAAGAAAACAGGACTCACATCGAAGAGTTAATTCTCAAACCAGAAAGCAGTTAAGATGCGTCATTTAAAACCTTTGAAACCAACTATAATCTGATATTATCAATAGCACAACCCGCTACATCGACTTAGCAGCATAGTCTAGTCAGCTAACAACATTGCAAACGGTCACAGAAATGTATTAACAACCAAATAACGACAGCATCACAATATTGAATTAATCACAGCAAGATTTTCGGTCAGTACAAACAAGATGTATCATGACAACTTTGATACAGTTACAACATTTATGCTCAAACACAGTATGTAAAATTCTAATTCGAAGAGTGAGATTAGAGTATTACCTTTGTTAGAGCAACGAAACTGAGACGACGAGCTTAACAGTGGATTTCGACACCACAACGAAGCTTGTTTTGGATTCCTCGACTCAAAGACCAGATGCTATGGTTTAAATCTTTGAATCGACGAAACAGGATAGTCACCTATGGGAATTTTTAGAGTTTTAAACTGATGGCTGCCGCAGCGATTGATTGGAACTGTACGATTTTTCAAAAATCAAACAGCTATGGAAATCAGTCGAGTTTTCTACTCTGGTTTTTGGATTCTCTTTTCTGTTTTCGTCCGTCGCCCCTATTGCTAGGTTTTTCGAGGTTTTTCGCTGGCTTTTTTTGGCTTACTACCGATTGGGTTTCTTCGGGTTCTTTTCTTATCGATGGCTGCTTTAAAATTAAGAAGAAGAAGGGATTATATAGAGGATCAATTAGGGTTCGAAGATGGTGGAAAATAATGGAATTGAATTCAATCGATTCCTCAATCTCAATAAAGTTGAGCGTGATTTATGGGAGAAGAACGTTGGGGATTCTCGGGGTTGGTCCGGTTTTGGGGTCGTATGCACGCTAATTTTCAAAAAGAAGAAGATGAAGAAGAAAATGGGGAAAGGGGAAAAGGTTTGTGCTTGTGAAGGGGAAAGAGAAAGGGTTTGGGGAAAGGGAATGGGAATAGGGAAAGGGGAAAGGGAATGGGTTTGGGGAAGGGAAAGGGTTTGGGGAAGGGGGGTACTGGGAAATGGGGAAGAAGAAGGAGATAGGGATTAGGGTTTTCTGGTTTTGGGAAAGAGGGAATGAAGAAGAAGAAAAGGGAATGGGGAAGATGAAGAATTGGGGGCGGGTGGGGTGCACGCGCCCATCTTAATTAATTTAATTTTTTTAATGAAAATAATTATTAAAAATCGTTAAAAAATCAAAATAAAGGTCGATGACTAATTTGACACCGTGGAGGGTAAAAATTGGGTGTCAACAAATTAGACTAAAAAAAATGTAATATTTTTGTATTAAAAGTATAGCTACAAATACTTTTGGTAGCAAGTGTGCCTAAAAGAGTGGAACAAATGTCAAAATCCTTAGCGATAGATATTCGGTCGCTAAATCCATAGTAATCCTAATTAAATTATAGCGCCCTATCTATCGGCAATTTTATAGCTAAATTTGACGCACGAAAAATTCACGCCAATTTGTAGCAACAGATTTGATATTTTCATCGCAAGTTCATCATTATTTGTGATGCTAATTTACTTTTAGTTTTTTAGCGATATAATTGTAAATTCTAGCTAATTCGTCATAACACAACAATGAAAATCCATTTGTCGCTAAAATCCATCATTAAAAGCTGATTTTTTTTGTAGTGTAAAATTGGTATCCGAGCACTAGGTTATTAATGGTCCTCGGAGTCCAACACACTACGTCGATTAGAGTCTTATTTATGGTTATAAAGCGCGCCACGACTATGAATGAGAGGCTATGAGGCATTTTAGGAAATGTTTCCCTTCTTTTGATCTATGTCGTGAGATAGAATTTAGTCCCCTAAGGCTTATTTCTTATTTTAACTATTGCATTTCGGAATATGTCTCAAACTACTCAGGACTGTGATATATCAAATGCAGAGGTTCGCAATGCTCTATGGGTATTGGCCAAAGCGGTGGAAGAATTAAGAACTCACCTCAATCAACAAGTGAGTGCCACCAACACTTCAAGTGGTAAGATGAGGAAGAGAAAGGGTAAGGAGACCAAGAGGGCCCGTTTTGAAGGAAAGTTCCAAAGTCCCAAAGGTGGGGGTGGTGTGGTGTCTTGCACTAAGTACCCAAGATGTGGTAAATGCAATGATGGCCCATGCTTGAATGATATGGATGCTTGTTATAATTGTGGGGAGATGGGTCATAAAATAAATGATTATCCTCGTAAACGCCTCAAGGATAAAGGTGGTAACGGCGGAGGGCCCAAGCCCAAGTGCCCTATGTGTAGGAAGAACCACGGTGGCCCATGTTGGGGGAACTCTAGTGCTTGCTTTGAATATGGTGAAATGGGTCACAGGGTTATTGATTGTCTTCATGCTCGAAAAAGGTGTAAAGGTGGTCGACCTCAAGAACAAGATGGTCATGTTGATCAAGAGGCTCAAGGAATGGAGGTGACGCCCAATGTTATTACTGGAATGTTGAAGTTTCCTTTGACTTTGATGTGTGTGCATTATTGGGTCTGAATGCCACTATCTCTTTCATTATCCCCTTTGTTTGCTCATGAGCTTCATATGTGTCCCAAGTTATTGTGTGAACTTATTGGTTTCCACCCCATTAGTGAGTTTATTATTGCTAGAAAAGTCTATAGAAACTGTTCCGTGGTCATGTTGCATTTAGGCCTTGGCTTGTGATTTTGTTAAATTAGATGTGGTAGATTTTGAGGTCATTCTTGGGATGGATTGGTTACATGCATATTGTGTTCCCATTGATTGTAGGACCCGTAGAGTTAGATTTCAATTCCCAAATAAACCCATTCTTGAGTGGTAGAGAAGAGGTAAGCCCATTTCTTGTCTTGACGTACAATTGATCCCTAAGGGTGGCATTTATCATCTTGTAAGAGTTAGGGGAGTTGAATCTAAGTTATTCTATTGAGTTGTTCCGGTGATAGATGAGTTCCTTGATGTTATTCCTAGTGAGCTTCCCGGTGTTGTTTAGATTTTGGTTCCGTGAGAAAGTGTATTGATTGTCGGCAACTTATTAGGGTCAACATAAAGAATAACTACCCTCTTCAAAGGATTTATGATCTATTTGACCAACTTCAATGGGTTTGTCACTTCTCTAAGATTGATCTTAGGTTCGGGTTTTGTCCCCAAGTGAGGACGAGGGTAGGTGATATGCCTAGGTGCCCTTTCGGGCTAGGAGTGAGCATTTTGAGTCCTGGAGGAGTTGATTGTTTGACTTATGCACCGGCTATGTTTATGGGTTTAATGAATAGGGTCTTATAACCCTACCTTGTCATGTTGTGGCGGCCTCTAGTGATGAAGTATTGATTTATTTAGAGCTTGTGAACATTTGGGGGTAGTGTTGCAAATCATGGGGAAAGAGAAGTTGTATGTTACGTCTGAGAGGTGCGAATTTAGGTTAACGGAGGTTGCCTTTCTAGGTCCTGTGGTGTCGGAGAATGGTGTTAAGGTGGATCCTAAGAAGATGGATGTGATTAGAATTTGCCTATGCCATTGACCCCATCTAATATTAGGAGCTCCTTGGGGCTTAGCAGGTTACTACCGAAGGTTTGTGAATGAGTTCTTTTCTATTGCTTCTCCCATGACTAAGTTGACTAAAAAAAGGCTAAGATTTGTGTGGACCGATGAGTGTGAAAAGAGTTTCCAAATCTTGAAGGATAAGTTTGTCTCCGCTCGTATCTTGTCGCTACCGGAAGGGTTGAGGGATTTGTTATGTGTGGTGATGCCTCCCGAATTAGTTGGGTTGTGTTTTGAAATAAAATGGTAAGGTGATAGCCTATGCTTTTAGACAATTTGAGATGCATGAGAAGGATTATCTTAACTATGGCTTAAGTTGGCCGCCATGGTATTTGCTTTGAAAATTTGACGTCATATTATTTATATGGGGTGCATGTTGATGTGTTTACCGATCACAAGAGTCTCCAATATGTGTTCACTCAAAAAGTACATTAGCTTGAGACAAAGAAGGTGGCTAGAACTTCTTAAGAATTATGATATGAGTGTGCATTATCATCCTGGTAAGACTAATATTGTGGTCGGTACTTTGAGTAGGGTGTCTATGGGCAGCCTAGTTTATATTGATGATGGTAGCAAAGGAGTGGCTAGGGAGGTCCACCGGTTGGCTAGATTGGGGATTAGGTTGGAAGAGGTTGACTATGGGGGTATTGTGGTTTTTGGTGGTTCAAAAATCTTTCTTGGTTGATAAAATAGAAGTAAAGCGAGATCTTGATACCTTTTTGTTAGAATTGAAGGCTTTGGCGAGCGTTGGCAAGGTGGAGGTTTTCTCCCAAGGGGGAGATGGTGCGCTTAGGTACCAAGGTAGGTTATGTGTACCTAGTGTTAAGGACTTGAGAAACAGGGTTCTTGATGAGACTAATAATAGCTATCATTCTAGCATTGGTATGGCTCCTTTTGAGGCCCTTCGTGGTAGGCATTGTAGATCACTAATTGGGTGGTTTGAAATGGGAGGAATGGCTTTGTTGGGTACAGATCTGGTTATGGAGGTTATGGAGAAGGTAAGGCTTGTTAGGGAAAGGTTGAAAAAAGCCCAAAGACGTCAAAAGTCCTATGTCAATATGAGAAGAAGGGATCTTGAATTTAAAGTTGGTGATTGGGTCTATTTGAAGGTTTCAACCATGAAGAGTGTGGTCTGGTTTGGCAAGAGAGAATTGAGTTTAAGGTTTGTGAGTCCTTATAGAGTGTTGAGAAACATTGGTGAAGTTGCATGCGAATGGGAATTTTATATGGAGATGGACATGGTTCATCCGGTTCTTCTTGCGTCTAGGTTGAGGGGATGTGTTGGTAACTCTAGTGCTATAGAACTCTTTGAGGTTGTGGGTGTTGTGGGAAAAAGTTGATTAATAAGGATGTAGTGTTTGTCACGGCCCTTTGGAAGAATCGTCAAGTCGATAGTCTTTCTCGGGGAGCCTGAGCGGGCATGAAGAAGTAATACTTGTACCTCTTTCATTCTATTCAAGCTTGTGATAATACGTCAAGTTGTTTTTTTATGATTCCAAATCTTGTCTTTAATCCCCTATGTCATTCGGACACATTCGTGTTTATGTTGACAAGTTCATAATGATCTTGACACTTATGTTAAGATTGTGAAAATGGTGTTTGATATGTGTTGTTGCATGCTTGTTGGACTGATTTCTTCTTGATTACTCTTCTTATGTACACTCCTTTGACATTCAAGGACGAATGTTCCCAAGGGGGAGATACTCAAACGACCTGAAAAGGTGCCCGAAAATGTGCCTCGGAAGTGCCTGGAATCGTAATTTCCATATATCTCAAAATCCCTATGTGATATCGAAAATTCGACTTCATATTCTTCATCAGCGGGAAAATTGAGTGGGAAATGGGTCTAAGCTTGATTTAGAGCGACTGAATCACAATTTCAATTTTCCAAGTTTGCAAATTCCAGTGAAGAATTGCGCCCCAAGCGCGACGGGACACAGTGTTAAATATGCCCAGTTTTATTAGTTCGGTCTAAGGCTTTTGGGTCTTGGGCCTAAGTCTTCCTATGGGTGAAAATACCTATACTTAGCCATATTTCACCTTCATATCATATAAAACATTCCCCAATACTCCCTCAAACACTTAGACAAATATTTCACCCCAAATTTCAAGTCCCAAAAGTCATCCGGATCTTAAGAATTTCACTCAAGCTTCAAGTTCTCATCTCTATATTCACTAAGGAATTCTCCAAAGTCAAGGAATGTGGGTTTCAACCATTTGGTCCTTTCACCCACGGTGCCCAAACTTCCTTTTTACTCAAATTTCATATTTCTAAGTTGATTTTACTTATGGGTCTTCTATTATGAATTTGACTATGAACTATGTTGGGGTTTCATAAAAGTGTGATTGTTTTAGCATGTTTTGAGCTATGAATCTTTGATTTATCTTAAGATTTGATGCACTATTTGTGTATATTATATGATGGTGTTACCAAGTATTGGTGGGATGATTTACTTCAAGATTTGTTGCATGATTCCACTCTTTAATTGCATGATTTTACACTAGCATTACCCACCCACCAAGTGTTTGATAAAATGTTTGGTTTAGGGTTGCTGAGCCATTGATATTCTATGGCATGACCTATGACTTTTATGACTTTATGATGATGAAAAGACGGTATAAATGTATTGATTTCATGAAAAGTATCTATAGTGTTAGAAGTTGATCAATTGCATCGTTGGGGAGGTATGTTGGGTGATATGTACCTCAATTGCCTCGCCCAGGAGGTAGTAGGCCTGTGTAACCATGTTATGGGGTTTGTACCTCAATTACCTCACTCTGGAGGTAGTAGGCCCGTGCAACCATGTTAGGGGGTTTGTACCTTAATTGCCTCTCTTGGGAGGCAGTAGGCCTGTGCAACCATGTTAAGGGGTTTTGTGCCTCGGTCGCCTCGCCAAGGAGGTCGTAGGCCTTGGTTACTATTGATGGTGTCTTATACACATAGAATATGTCCTATGTAAGCATGATTTACTACAAGCATCATTAATGCATGCCATATTGCTATATGGTCATTTACTGCCTAAATATGCATTTCGAATATGTTGCCTATCTCTTGTTGCATTGCATCCTATATATTTAGTATATTCAAACATACTAACACATAATCTATGCCTACATGACGTTACCATGTAGGAACCACAACTCCTATTGATTCTCCTTCACGTGGCTAGATGGATTGTTCAAGTTAGCTTTAGTGAGTCCTCATGTCTGAGGAGAATATCTATCTTCTTTCATGATTATGCTTAGACTACATCTTGTATATTTTGGAATACTTATGCTCATTACTATGAGGGTGAGCCTGGTTGCTTGTCTTCGCCACTGCTAAGTTCTATGTCTAGAGGTGTTGTTGGACAAGTTATGTATTGTGCTTGAGTTTTGACTCATCCATGTTATTTAAGTATTAAACTCTCTTCCTTAGTCCTTATTTCCCTTGTTTATGTTTTCTCTTATTGTTTATCTCATTTCCGCGATGTATGATATGCTAAGAGGCTTGTTTGGGGTCCCTTCGGATTCCCCATTCGCCGTGTCACGTCTAGGCCCTAGTTTGGGTCATGACTCTTTTGGACATTAGACTGGTTGCATATAGATTAACAATGTGTTGTTTGAAGCATGTGCAGGTACATGACTGAGTCAGCCATCCTTGGTTGAAAAGGAATCAAGAAATGCTTCTACGATTGGTTCTACGGGCTGTATGTCCATCTACAACCCATACATTGTCTCGTAGAACACTTCTAGTGAGCAAACCGTTATGCACTTCAGTCCACAAGACAACTTTATGGTCCATAGATATAATTACCTCAGGTATGTTTTCTGATTAATTGACTAATTGTTAAGGTTTCTATGATAAACTTTACGAGCCGTATCCAATTCTACGACTTGTACATTAGTCCATGAAACTCAATCTGCGAAACTAGGGTTTGGACATTCTACAAACCATGATTTATGGGTTATAAAATTCTCTACAGCCTGTATTTGGGGTTTCATAGAGTCTAGGCCCATTAGTTTTGACCGACCCGGTCAACATATAAATAATAGGGTCAAATTATTTTGACCCCATTCTTCCCCTAAGTTGAATGTCAAACCTGACAACCCCTTCCCTTGTTCCTCCGACCACCGACGATCAACTACCCCATCGTTTTCCAGCCAACTTCTAGCAACGTTAGGGTTCCACCTCTTCAATTCCTCTTTTAATTTCTACATCTTGGTCATTCATTATGGTAAGTTTTTGATCCTAAGAACATTTTTAATTACCAAAACATTATATGATTAGGTTAGAATTAATTGATGGGTATTGTAATTTGATGAATGAACTCATGTATGCCATTGTTGCGTTTGAAAATTGAATTAAGGAAAATAAGTGCCAATCTGTGAATATATGTAAATGTCGAAAAATGTTATGAATGGCCTTGTCTTTGTGTTGGAATGATGTGTTTGAAATCCATGTAGTCACATATTGTTTGAGTTGAATTGATAATGTGTATGAAATTCGGTATGTGATGGCATGTGTGTATAATTCGATGCTAAATCATTCAAATAGGGTCAATTGTCTTGGGAAGACATGTAAATGATATCTGATAGGGTGTATGTTAATATTTACATGTGGGGTGTTGGATATATGATATAAGTCATGTGGGGTTGAGTGTGTATTGCTTTGATGCTGAAAAATGCTGCAAACAATGTCGTACGAGGTCCGTATTAAACTCAGGTCACTGGCTTTTTCGATCTACAAGAGTCTTTTTATGGCCCGTGGAAATTTTCATGAGCTGTAATTGCCCTCATATGAATATCTAGAAACCTGAAGTTTTTGAGAATCTATCAGATGTGACCTTGTACGAGTCATAGAATATTTTACGACTTGAAGATAGGTCTCATAGATCCCTACCTGCAAAAATTTAAAAACTAGAATACATCTATGAATCAGTCCTTCTATGAGTCGTACCTGGTTTCGTAGATGCCATTCCAGTAAACAAAAATTTTGGACACTATTCCTACGAAGGCTTTTGACTGCTCATAGTTCCCATTACAGCCCATAAAAATACTTTCATAGGCCCTTCTGTAACCAAGTCTGATTTATTCTTCTTTTTATTTCTTGACTTGTGGGGCTAACCATGTTGGTTGAATCTGTATGTTTCAAAACTGTGGCCCCAAAGCTGAGACATGATGAGATTCAAGCCACATAGAGGAGGCTTAGGGATGAGACCTCGGGGGAGCAGAATACCCCTGAGGTTAGAGGATAAATTCAGGAGCTTGGCGTCCGACTTGACCGGGATGCTAATAGACCACATACACAGGATGCCACCAGACTTGGGCAAGCCCAAACCTAGGATATTGTTGTTCGCACTCTCCTGTCTTACGAGGAAGGCAACAGTAGTAGTAGCTCCATTCAATTGACTCCATCCACAAAGGAGTCAGATTTAGAGTCAGGGTCTGGCGACGAGTCGAAGACAGAGTCCTCTGCCACACGACCTCAGACAACACCATAACCTCCAGACGCTCCCACTAGTTCGTGGTGTGTTGATGGTATGCAGGATATCTACGCGGAGGGCGTACAGAGGAATTAGTAGGGCAAACCAAGCTGCTCCATTTTTTAGGAGCCCCAAATCATTTCCTTTGTACTAGATAGTATGCTCGGTCTCCAAGACACCATCAGCAAATATAGGCTCTAGTGGTTGACCAAAGCACTAGGGAAGTACTCCCTTACCATGGTTCGGGAGTTCTATGCATCCTACACTACGATAGTACTCAACACTCTTCCCAAGTGGAAGAAGCCCCTCACTTAGCCCAGGCTGATACTCACTAGAATGAGGGGCCGCCAGGTGGACAGTTTAAAAATGACCATTCGCCATATGCTATTTAGGCCTAGTTCCTCAGCCCCCAGATCCACAGCAGAGTATGACTGTCGATTGGGGCAGACTAGGGACAAGGGTTTGATGAGAGACTAGAGTCACAAAGCCAGCTTGATGAGATGGGTGACAGTGCTGATTACTGAGCAGGGCCCGGACTCTGCATGGATAGCCACTTCTTGAAGCCATTGTGAAGGCCTCTCTTAGTTTCCCCACCAAATTTTAGTGGGCCATTGTGAGGTCCCGGATCCAGTTGATGCTTGTAGATAACTCTTTGACACCATTGTTCTAGTTGCTAGCATCTTGGCTGCCGATGAGATAGATTAGGCCAGCTTCATATTAGATCAGATCTACGAGGCGCCCTTGAAAAGTTCTAACTCATCCCCTTTCCTTGCTTGATCTATAGACTCTGTCTAGAGTTAGGGGTGGAGACTCTACATCAACTGGACTCACTGGCCCAGTGCACTATAAATTTCAGTCTGAACAAGGCTGAGGACAAGCTACTGAGCCACTGTCAGAGGTTCCATCCACCACCACCGCTGCTGCTGCTATCGAGGAGAGGCCCCCAGAGACTGAGACAGATGTGGAGAGGGGGCACACCATAACTACTACTACACCACATGCCATTTCTTCACAAACAACCCCTGTCGCCATGGTTTATGTGTTAGTGGCATCCATTTACGCCATGGCACAACGACTAGCCCACATTGAGTCCCAGTTAACTCATTACTGTAGTAGATCAAGTCCTAGGTCCACTAGGCTGTTACAGAGTCTGAGGGACACATGCAGGTATTCACGGTCATTACTATTCAGGACCGACTTTCAATCGTGGATGCCCGTATTGATACTTTTGAGTTGTGAGTCCAGCAAAGCCTTAGTACCGCGTAGCTAGCAGATGTGATGACCCTATAGATGGAGATCCAGTAGCTCTGGGCCGACATGATAGTAGCTTTGGCCGCATCGGAGGCATTCCCATAGAGTGCTCTCCCTTTGCTGTTGGTGGATTTGTTTGCTCCTGAGGAGCCTTCATAGCCTTCCCACGGGAAGAAGCCCTGCACTGATGATGATACAGATGTAGTGAGGTTATATGTGGGGCTAACAAAGAAGGAGGAGCCAGAGCTTGTCCTGAAGTAGTCAAGGCAGGAAGAGGAAATGAGACAGGCTCAAGAGCTTGAAAGGGTGATTGTTGGTCCCTCCATTCATGGTTCTACTACGGAGGAGGCCACCAAGCAGGATGAGGGTGGCCAGACTCAGCTAGACACTAGAGCTTAGGTGCCCAAGTATGTCTTTTTTACCCCTATACATTATTTTGCTCTTTTGGTGTGTATTAAGGATAATGCACCTCTTTTTCGATGGGGTGTGGGTAGTTATAAGCCTCAGTGAATTCTGAGTAGCCTTGGCCTATAACTATCTCAAGTTTTGAATCCTAGGGGTTTTCTTGCCTGTGTTCTTATTTGTTAGTCTAGATAGCAACCATGCAAGCTTAATTATGTTGACAGTTCTTGTTCTGATAAGTGAGGATAAAATTGAGATGAAAAACATGATTTGAGAGTTTGTGTTGATAGTGTAATCAGTGCCATGTGAGTGTGAGCTAACTTTGCTAAATTCATGTATTATGTTTCAATTCAGAACTTCCCCTATTATTGTGACTTAGACTGTAGGTTAGTTGGTTAGGAAATGAACTTAAGCCATTGTTCATAATAGTTCACTTAGCCTAAATAACCAACCAAATGTGCGAAAAATCCTTTGATCCTAATGTTTGAGCCTTACATATACCTGGATCTAGGGTGTGGAATGACATGGAGAATGGGAACCCGAGAGTCCCCAAACAAGCATCAAGTATCCTTATTCACATCATCGGTTTGAAGTGTATATAAATATAGTAAGAACATAGTTCAAAGGGATGAAAAAGTAGGACTCACGCTATGAGGATGTCATAGGGATAAGAGATTAACATGGATTCCCATAACATATAAGAACTAAGGGACTGGTAAGTATGACTCACTCTATGGGGGCAATACGGAACTTAGGATCTTCCACATTTCCATATAAAAACATACATACTTATCATAATTCTCATAATCAATCCATAATAGTCATATCCAATAGATAACCATAATCATAGGCTCCAAATACAACACATAAGGTATATATCCGACAAGAATCTACAAGATCTCCAACAATGCCTCTAGTCATAAGATAGGACGGGGGACAATACATGTGTAACACCCCAAATTTTTTTAAGCTAAGATAGAGCGATTCTTCGTAGGATATAGAATTTTAGTTAATGATTCTTAATTGAGTATAAGTGTTAAAGTCAAATTCTTAATGTGGGAATAGAATTGGAGAAGATCTAAGGTCACACAAACCCTCTAGTACGAAGCTAAGCTAAAAACTTTCTTAGCGTTTGAGTTCTAACGTAAGATTTTATAAAAGGTAGGTGGATCAGTGACTTTTAGGTTGTATATATATGCTAGGATCAATTCCTAAGTATTTAAAGTATATTAGATGTGATTTAGAGTCATAAGGGATCTTTTACATCAAGCTAAGTCCAAAGAATTTCTAACAACTAAGTTTTTGTATGAGTCGATAGAAGGCTCAAATTCAAATGCCCATATATCCTACATTATAATGATTTAGGTGAATCATAATATATCATATTGAATATATTCGAATTAGGTTTCCAACACATCTAATTTTGCGTTAATCGGAGTTCAGAGTAGAAAGTTATGACCATTTTGGTGGAGAGGTGCAGAGCTGTCCGAAAGTCTGCGCTCAGAGCATGTTGTGGACCCTCTCTGGATGAGTTAATGACATTTTTTCTTTATAAATTGAGGGTATTTTTATCCTAAAACCTTTGGGGGTCTATTTATGGTCCCAAAGCATATAAAACATCAGTTTTCATGATCAAAACCCTCTCCCTTGTCTCCTAAACATAAACACTCCAGAATCATCAAGAAAATCATCAAGTTAGGATTAGCCTCTAGGATTCCTCCTCAAGGTAAGTTATTCTTCATGAATTTTAATCTACCTAACCCAAATTTTTTCACCTATTCATGAAGCTCTAATAGCATTTTAAATCATAACCTAAGATTTCAGGAAAACAAATTCAAGAATCCCAAGAAAGGATTTCTTGACTGCTCTTCTTCAAGAATTATGGTTCTTCATCAAGAACTCTAAAGAGTCTAAGTCAATAATTCAAGAATCAAAGATAATTCTTTCAATCAATGTCCTTCCAAGTTCTTTCACTTTAAAAGAACTGCGAAGATTGAGGATTTTCTCCAAGAAATAGAAGAGAAGATCGCAAACATTCCCCAAACTTAAACCAACTATTTCTCTCTCAATTTTGATCGGATTTGGGGGATTCAAAAGGATAAATTCTATATTTTTCCAAGGATAACACTATAGGTGTTTCAGAAATTGATTTTGGTGCTTCTTTTGAGGTAAAATTCGTGATCTTGCTGCTGCATTTTTAATATATTTCGAAAACTAACATGTGATTTCTTCCTCATATTAGCTCCATTTTTGAAATGGTATTTGCCATTGAATTCCTTATCACCTGGGGAATATTTTCATGTATATATTCCTAGATTCTGATGACATTTTTCGACGATGAAATTTTTGGACCATTTTACCGTTTTCACTGAATTAAGTGATTTTAGTGTCGTTAGATTTATTATATAATTATGATGATATATTTGAATAGATTTTGGTGAATTGGAGTGTCATAGAAAGGGAAAAGATTCGGAATTGACGTGATTCGAGACTTTATATTAGGCAAGTGAATTTCTTAACCTTTGATAAGTATATAGAATCTTGTGCTTCTTGTGTGAGGTGTTGAGAATGATTTATGTAGGCTTTGATTGAAATATTTTGAA
>JAPFFP010000002.1:11069090-11116665 GCA_026153255.1 Solanum medicagineum
TAGAAACCCCTTATAATATGTATAGAATGCATATAGTTACAGGTTGGTTCTCCCGAGCCTTATCGGCAACGGGTGCCAGTCCGCCCTACGGGACTTTGGGGCGTAACAGTTATCAAGATTGTTGATGATGCTGAGCAGAAGTAAGATTGGGTGTTGACACTTTAGAGGTGGTGTTGATGAATTTTGACGGTGATGGTATCCTAGACTATGAGGAGATAGTGAATGCTCTAGGGGTGTCTTATGGTCCAAGGAGCCAAATTAAGCTAGAGCTAGATGTGCAGAATTAGGAGTCACCACCCACAAAGCCTTCCATAGAAGACCCACCAGTGTAAGAATTGGAAGCCCTTCCATCACATCTGAAATATGCATTTTTGGGAGCTAGTAACACCTTACTGGTCATAATAGCTGCATATTTGAATGATGAGCAAGCAGATGCTCTTGTAATTGCGCTCAAACAGTTCAAAATGGCTATCAGTTAGACGATTGCTTACATTATTGGTATCTGTCCTAGGGTATGTATACACAAAATCCAATTGGTCAAGGACTACCAGCTGAGAATTGAACATCAAAGGCATCTTAACCCTCATATGTAAGAAGTTGTGCGCAAAGAGATCATTAAATGGCTAGATGTAGGAGTAATATACCCAATCACCGATAGTGTATGGGTGAACCAGGTTTAGTGTGTACCAAAGAAAGGGGGTATCATAGTGGTACCCAATGCCAACAATGAGTTGATCCCAATGCGTCCATCATAGGATGGAGGGTGTGCATGGATTATAGAAAGCCCAATGCCTCAACAGAGAAGGATCACTTTCCTATGCCATTCGTGGATTAGATGCTGGATAGACTAGCGGAGAAGGGGTTGTAGTTTTTTCTCGATGGGTATTCAGGCCATAATCAGATCATCATTGCTCCAGACGATTAAGAGAAGCCCATATTTACATGCCCCTATGGCACCTTCGCATTCAAGAGGATGCCATTTGGGTTGCGTAATGCCCCAACAATATTTCAGAGATGCATGATGTCCATTTTCTCAGACATGGTGGAGAATACTATTGAATCTTCATGGATGACTTTAGTGTGGTTGGGAAATTATTTGAGCAGTGTTTGAAGCACCGATATGATGTGTTGTAAAGATGCGTAGAAAGTCATCTGGTATTAATGTCACGACCCAAGCGTAGGGCCTAGACGTGACACGACGCATTGGGAACTCGAAGGGACCCTAAGCAAGCCTCTTACATATCATTGCATATCCTTGGTGGCGAAAGCAATGAATCAACAACAAGAGATTAGAAATAAGGGCATAGGGACTATGGAAAACCTTTCATAGCATAGAAACATCAAAGAGTCAAGAGAGTCAAAGCTCATAGCATCATTACATAACTTGTTCAACAACACCTCTAAACATAGATCGTAGGGGGCCAAGACAAGCAATCGGGCTCACCCTCATAATCAAAAGCATATGACATAAGTAGAGTCAACACATAACATAAATCAAGAGAAGTACGTCCTCGGAGTTGAGGACTCACCAACTAGCTTGGATAGATATTACTAGTCACATGGAGGAGGATGATCAAATGGAGCTCCGGTTCCTACATGGTAACATCATGTAGGCATAGAGTATACATTAGTATGTTTGAATGTACTAAGTATGTAGGATGCAATGCAACAAGAGATAGGCAACATGTCAAAATGCATAATAATAATCAATGAATAGCATAATAAAAATATGGCATGTATGATCAAAGATTAAGTAAATCATACTTTGCAAATCATTCATCTTACATGGAACATAATATATAAGTGTGGAAAAGAAAGATCAACCGACATAAAATACGACCAAGCGAGCTACAACTTGGAATCCCGATGTCTCCCCCACACCGGAAGAAATGGGGAAGTTACTTACCAAGGTGAACCTCTTAATGCCTAAGTGGATCCACTAAGACTTATGGGAACCACGTATTCACCGTTAGTTCTTGGACTCAAGTACTCACCTCAAGCCTGGACTCAGGTACTCGTCTTTAATCTCTTCACCTACGGTGGCACGTAGTTTTGGGACTTGGGTTCTCGCCTCTAATTCACTCGGTGCTAAGTCTAATCCCACAAAATATATAAGATAATCATACTTCAATAACTTGTAACAAACATAGTGACATGGCACGAGTAGTTCTTAACATTATTGACCTCAAATGGTGAGCCTAATCATCATACATAAGAATGGGTCATCATCAAATTACCCTTACATTAGCATCAACATCAAAGGCTCACAAGAGGTAAAATCTTTGGAAAAAAGGGCTTAATCCAGCCCTACAACATCATCAGCATTTTCATGACTTCAAACATCTTTAGAAAGCCCAAAATCATCGTAAAGTCTCTTGACTCATAAATCAACCAATAGTTCATCAAAAGTTTAAGAATCCTAAAAAATAGCATTTTATCAAACACTGGCGGGTGTGCAATGCTAGAACAAAACCATGCAATTCAAGAGTGAAATCATGCAAGTGAATTCAATGTGAAACTACCCACCAATACTCGGTAATGCCTTCATGAAATATTTATCAAAACCCTTCATCAAATCTCAAAGTAGATCAACATTTTATAGATCAAAACATGCTCAAATAATCACAATTTCATGAAACCACAACATAGTTCATAGGAAAATTCATAATAAGTAAGACCTATGAGTAAATCAACTTAGAAACACGCAATTTATATAAAAAGGAGGACTGGGCACCATGGGTAAAAGGACCCAATGGTTGAAACCTACATACCTTGACTTTGGAGAATCCTTGATGAAAATTGGAAATGCAAACTTGAAGCTTGAGAGAAATCTTTAAGATCCGGATGAGTTTTGGGACTTGAAATTTTTGGGTGAAATATTTGTCTAAGTGTCTGAGAGAGTATTGGGGAATGTCTTGTATGATATGAAGGAAAAATATAGCTAAGTATAGGTATTTTTATGCATGGGAAGACTTAGGCCAAAGACTTAAAAGCCTTAGACCAAACTAATAAAATTGGGCAATTTTAACACTGAGGGGTGCCCCTAGAGTGTCGCGCCTGGGGCGCGAATCCTCGTTGGAACTCGCCTCCTTGAAAAATTGAAATTGTGATTTGTTTGCTCTAACATTGGGATTAGACCCATTTCCCGCTCAATTTTGCCCCCTGATCAAGGATATGAAGTCAGATTGTTGATATCATGCAAAACTTTTGAGATATATCGAAATTACCATTTGGAGCACTTTCGAGGCACATTTTCAGGCACTTTATGAGTCGTTTCAATTAAATTGAGAAAAGTCTCACTTCATGGTTAAAGAGGGTATTATGTTAGGGCACAAGATATCTGGCAAAGGAATTGAGGTCAACAGAGCTAAAGTGGAAGTGATTGAGAAGCTCCCACCACCTATCTCAGTAAAGGGTGTGAGAAGTTTCTTAGGGCATGCAGGATTCTATTGGAGGTTCATAAAAGACTTCTCTAAGATTTCACACCCATTGTGCAGATTATTGGAGAAATATGGTAAATTCGTGTTTGATGATACATGTCTGAAAGACACTAAGGTTGATCTCAACGCTAATTATTGTGGTTCGAAACTAGTCCAAGCCCTTTGAGATCATGTGTAACACAAGTGGGGTCGCTGTAAATATGGTATTGGGACAACATAAGGAGAAGATATTACATTCCATATATTATGCCAGCAAATCCCTAAATGCAGCCCAAAAAATTTACACTGTCACAAAACAAGAATTACTTGCAGTGGTCTTTGCATTCAAAAAGTTCAAGTCATATCTGCTGGGGACCAAAGTAGTAGTGCATACATATCACTCAGCACTTAATTATTTGATAGCTAATAACGATGCAGTGGCTAGGTTGATGAGATGGGTGCTTCTCTTGCAAGAATTTAACTTTGATGTCATTGACAGGAAAGGAACAGAGAATCAGGTTACAGATCACCTCTCCAGATTGGAAGTTGGGGCAACGATGAAATTTGATGATGGATTGGAGGTAAATGATTCTTTTCCTGATGAGAGAGTCTTGGTTGCATCTCATGATCTAATACCTTGGTTTCCTAATTATGCAAACTACTTGGTAAGTGATATCATGCCACTCGACGTAAACATACATTAGTGTCAGAAGTTCATTTCTGATGTGAGGAAGTTCTTTTGGGATGATTCATACTTTTTTCATGTATGTGCCGATGGGATTATTCGTTGTTGTGTACTTGAGATTGAAATGATGAGTATACTTGAGTCATGCCACTCTTCACTAGTAGGTGGACATCATAGTGGGATTCGAACAACCCAAAAGATCTTACAATGTGGGAATTACTGGTCTGCCATCCACCAAGAAGCCCACGACTATGCCAAAGCTTTTGATAAGTGCCAAAGAGAAGGTGGGGTTTCCCACAAGCATGAGCTCCGTCTAAACCCCATTGTGGTGATTGAGTTATTTGATGTCTGGGGGATAGATTTCATGGGTCCATTTGTTAGCTCACATAGAAACAAGTACATCCTAGTTGCTGTGGATTATGTCTCAAAGTGGGTAGAGGCTGTGGACAAACCCAACAATGAGGGCAAAAATGTCACAACATTTCTGAAAAAGAACACCTTCTCAAGGTTTGGTACTCCTCGAGCAATCATCACTGATGGAGGTTCTCATTTCTATAATATACTTTTTAAAACTTTTCTTGAAAAGTATAGAGTGAAACATTGGGTAGCGATACCTTATCATCCACAGACGTGTGGGCGGGTGGAGGTGTCCAATAGGGAAATTAAATAGAATCTATCCAAAACTGTGAAAGCAAACCGAACATATTGGTCATGGAAGCTGGATGATGCAATATGGGCATACCGAAAAACATTCAAGACCCCTATAGGCATGTCTCCCTACCAACTTGTCTCTAGGAAAGCATGTCACTTGCTAGTGGAGCTTGATCACAAAGCAATGTGGGTATTGAAGAAGTTGAATCTGGGTTGGAATGATGCAACAAATTCTAGGTTGAGTCAACTTAATGAGCTTGACGAATTTTGATTGAAAGCATATAAGAGCTCAACCTTGTATAAACAGACAATGAAGGAACAACATGACCACCACATAGAAAAATACCAATTCGCACCAGGGGATTCTAGACTGAAGTAATTCCCAGGAATCTCAACTTAAGATGGTTGGGACCTTTTCAGGTAGCGAGCGTCTTTTATTATGGGGCCATTGAGTTGGAGAGAGGTAATGGAGGAACTTTTAGAGTTAATAGCCAAAGAATGAAGCCATATCTTGGAAATGTGGGAGAGATGAAGACGGTAGAGGATTGGGATCTTAAGGAAGTCTGAGTACTCAAGCTCTCTATGTCGTGCCGCGACGATGAATCAGGCCCTGCTTGGGAGGCAACCCACGGTCGACCGGCACTTAGGCAGCCAGGTATGGTTTTTGACCCCATTTTATGTTTATTTTGCTTGATTTTTTGCATTGGGGACAATGCACATCTTTTTCAATAGGGTGTGGGTAATTATGGGCCAGAGTGAAGTCTGAGTAGCTTATGATCCATAACTACCCCAATTTTTGATCTCGAGGTTTTCTTTCCTGTGTTCTTTTTCCAAGTCTATATTTAATTTTTGTTGAATCAGCATGTTTAGGATGTTTAGATAATATGTGTAGCATATAGTACTAATACATATGACATTAAAATGTTTTTTTATGTATTGTTTTGAAAAAATTGGTACCCACAAAAAATTTTTATTAGTAGCTAGAGTAACCATGCATGTTTAGGTGTTTGATAATATTTGTTCTGATAAGTGAGGGAAAATTGAGATAAGAAGCATGATCTGTGAGTCTTTTGTTGATAATGTATTCAATGCCATGTGAGCGTGAGCTTATTTTACTAGATTCATGTATTTTGTGCTAATTCAGATTTTTCCCTATTACTCTAGGTTAGATCTAGATTAAATGGATTAAGAAAGGATCTTAGGCCTTTGTTCTTAAATAGTCCACTTTAGTCTAAAAATAACCAACCAAATGATGATATATCCCTTGTTCCAAATATTTGATCCTCACATGTACCAGTCTTTCTAATACCTAAATAACCTAGCCTTGTCTAGTGAAAACTCTAAAATTGGCCCTGGTCTTTCCTTGAGCATTGTGAACCTTGACTGAGGCAGAAAGCCTAAGTTGAGGGTGGCTACCCAAAAGTAGCCTTGGTTCAGGGAAGTGATATTGTGTACTTCAATATAGGATAAAAGCCTAAGTTGAGGGTGGCTGGTGTAAGGGTAAAACACAAAAATAAGGGGGAAAGTTAGGAATGAAGAGAAAAAGAAGAAAAATCATGTATCGAGTGCAAGAAAAAGAAAAGATGCCTTAGATTGAGCTAAAAAGCAAAAAGAAGCCTATAGATAAAGCAAAAAAGCTGAAAATGAGAAGAAAGCACCCAAAAAAGCTTGAATAAGGAAACAACGAGGATACGGTGAAAATAACAGAGTTAGTGGGGAAAGAATGTAGAAAAATGCTGTTTCAAGGAGGGGCATTAGTCACTATTTTCCTAAAGTATCATACCGAAGCCCCCTGAGCCAACTTTAAAAGCCTAGAAGGTCCTAAAGTGATCTTAGTCCAATTAGTTAAAGGTCTGAATCATGATTATAGGGGAAAGCCTGTGGTATTAGTCATTGTGCATGAATATCTTTTGTGAGAATGAGTGTTTTTGCATAGTCCCAAAGTTAAATATGAAATCATCATTAAGTGTCAAATGTGGGACTTCTTTTTGTGAGGGAAGTTTCATACATTATGTCACGACCCTAGCCTAGGGCCTTGAAATGAACGACGAATGGGGAACCCGAAGGAACCCCAAACAAGCCTCATAGCATATCATTACACATCCTTAGTCGCGAAAGCAATTAAATGACATTTGAAGAATTGAAATACGGGCAAAAGGGACTAAGGGAGAACTTGTTGTAATAAGGAGTCAAGAGATAATAGAATCAACTCATAGCATAAATACATAGCTTTGTCCAACAACACCTCTACTATATAGATAGAGCGGGGGCCAAGACATACAACTGGGCTTACCCTCGTAGTCATAAGCATAAGATAAAGTAAAGAGAATCTTAATACATAGTGTGAGAGAATAGCTCTTGTCCTCGGAATGGAGGACTCACCGAAGGCTAACTTGAACAATCCATCTAGCCACAAGAAGAATCAACAGGAGCTCCGGTCCGTACATGGTGATATCATGTAGGCAAGAGTATGCATTAGTACGTTTGAATGTACTAAGTATGTGGGATGCAATGCAACAATAGATAAACATCATAATCAAAATGCATACATTAGGCAATGGGCATAGTATAACAATATGACATGTATGATCAATGCTTAATGTAAAACATACTTAAGTAACACATGCTCATATTAGATATCATATGTGTAGAAGAGACCACGTTAGCTATCCAAAGTATAACCCTTTGATAGTTAGTGATGCTGCTGCCCTATCACTTAGGTGAATGAGTATTAACCCTCATCTAGGTTGGTGATAATGCCGCCCCATCACCAAGGTAGATGAATACTAATCCTCATCTAGGTTGATGAGTACTAACCCCTATCTAGGTTAGTGATGATGCCGCCCCATCACTTAGGTTGGATGAGTACTAACCCTCATCTAGGTTGATAAGTACTAATCCCCATCTTGGTTAGTAATGATGCCGCCCCATCACTATGTAGAGAAGTACAAACCCTTCACTAGGTTATCGGGGCGCTTAGACCCACAGGATTGGGAATGGTCGAATTCTACACTTTATATAGGATTCATCATATGGTCTAATGCAACACTTTTACATAGGATTCATCATAGGCTCTAATTAAATACTTCATATAGGAATAATCATATACATAAGCTCATTTCATCATCATAACATCATTCATATCATATCTCATGTTAGGACCTTAAATTCCTCAAGAAACCATAACCGGACATTTTATCAAACACTTGACGGGTGTGTAATGGGGGTAAAAGACCATGCAATTTAGAGATGAATTCATGCAACAAAATTAGTAGTAAAACCATCAATCAGCACCTTGTAACACCCTCAAGACATTCATATCAAAACCCCTACTCAAATCTAACATTAAATCTAAGATCTAGAGCTCAAAACATGCTAAAACAACCATACTTTCTTGAACATAAATCACTGTATAATAAATTTCTCAATATACAAGACCCACATATAAAATCTACTTTAAATCATGCAAATATTAGTAAAAAGAGGGTTTAGGCACCATGGGTGGAAGGACCCAATGGTTCAACACAACATACCTTAGCTTTTGGAGAAACCTTGAAGAAGACTTTAATGGAGACTTGAAGCTTGAGTGAAATCTTTGATGAAATCCTTAAGATTGGTTTTGAGTTTTGGGACTTGAATTTGGGAGTAAATATCTGGCTAAGTGTTTTTGTAAGTATTGTGGAATGTTTAGGATGATATGAGGGTGAAAAAAGGCTACGTATATGCATTTTCAAGTGTGGGAACCCTTAGGCCCAAGACTTAAAAGTCTTGGACCGAAGTCAAGAGAAAATTGGACCAAAACGGACTGCTCACTGTAGTTGAGTTTTCTGCACAAACGTGTTCCACGAAAATGGGCATAACTCCTTCATCCGAACTCGAAATGAGGTGAAACCAAGTGAGTTGGAAATATTATTCAAAGACCTTTAATCGTATATGTTGTAGTCTACCCAATTCTTTGTGTGCTAAGAGATATGCCCCTTCAAAGTTGACCATCCAGAATCACGTTTTTGCGATTTTCGAATTTTGATACCGTTGCTCTAAAGTTTGATTAAACCCATTTCCCACTCAATTTAACCCCCCTAAGAAAGAATATGAGGTCGGATTTTTGAAATAACAAACAAATGTTTAGATATATGAAAATTACGATTCTGGGCACTTCCAAGGCACATTTTTGGGCACTTTTTAGGGTCGTTTCAATGTCTCCCCCTTGGGAACATTCGTCCCGAATGTCAAAGAAACATAGAAGAGGAGTAATCATAAAGAGATCAGCCCCAACAAGAATGCAACAATACACTTTAAAACACCATTTTCAAAACTTCGACATAAGTGTAAAATCATCATAAACTTGCCAACTTAAACATGAATGCATATGAATGACATAGGGGCTGAAACATAAGACTTGGAATCATAGAAAGAACTTGACATGTCATCATAAGCTTGAATAGAATGAAAGAAATACGTATATTGCTCCTCCATGCCTGCTCCGGCTTCCCGAGAGACACATACTAATAGATGACTCTTCCAAGGGGCCTTAATGAACACCACATCCCCATTAATCAACCTCTCTACTCATCTATCCAACATCTCTACAGGGACATCCTTCCAAAACAACTTATCCTCCACCTCACCCATAACTTCAAAGAGTTCTATAACACTAGAGTCACCAACACATCCCATCCACCTAGAAGCATGAAGAACCGGGCGAACCATATCTACATCCATAGGCAAATCCCCAAACTTATGCAACCTTACCAACCTCCCTCTACACTCTATAAGGACTCACAATCGTTAACTCAAGTGTCTACCTTAGATACACCTAACCCACTTGGTACCATAGCCACCATCTCCCCCTTGGGAGATAACCTCCACTTTATCGACATCTCACCCAAGACTTCCAACTCTAATAAGGCGGAATCGAGGCCTTGCTTAAACTAGACCTCCTCAACCAAAGAAGATTTAGAACCACCAAGAACCCTATACCACCATTCTCAACTTCCCTCAACCTACTTCCAGTCTAACCAATCGATGATCCCACTAGTCTTCTTCTTGCCACCACTATCCACACATGCTAGACTACCTAAAGCACCAACTGCAACATTAGCCTTACCAAGGAAAAGTAATGCACACTCATCTATAATCCTTAAAGAATCCTAACCACCTTCTTGCTATCGACAATGCACACCTATCATATTTCGCAAACAACCTCTCATCCTCCAAGACTTGCAACACTACCCCCAAATGATTCACAAGCTCTAAACAAATCAATATCTCATCACTAGAGACTACCTCAAACATATCAAGGAATGATCTTAAGACCCTATTTAAGAACACCACAAACAACATTGGTGCACAAGTCAACCGAACAACTCCATGAATACTAATAATGCTTACTCCTAGTCCAAAACGACACTTAGGGACATCATCTACCCTCATCTTCACTTGGAGATAACACCCGTACCAAGGATCAACCTTAGAGAAGTGACTAACCCATTGTAGTTGACCAAGTAGGTCACCCATCCCTAGCCATCACATTACAACCTTACGGGCACTACCCTTATCGAAAGCATACTATGAAAGTAGCCAAACCATCCCAAGACCGGCAACACCTTAAACTAAGTCCAACCAAGATCACAAGAAAAGAATCTATGCAATGATCACATGGGGAAACCCTTATAGACCCCTACTAGCCATAATAGACTCATGTAACCACTTGGGACACACATACAAGTCGTACTAGCACAAAGCAATAGCACAAGAAATAGCAACCCTTGGACCTCTCAAATCACCTTACTCAAAATGTCGATCACAACCTTGGCCTCACTTAGGGTCAACTAAGCCATAGGAGCAACGATGGAAGAGAACCTACTCACAATCTCTGGTAATAGTCCGCTAAGCCCAAGAGGCTCCTAATATCCAAGGAAGTCGAGGTCTAGACTAACATCTAATCACCTTTATCTTTACTAGGGTCCACCATAATGCCATCACTGGGTACCTCACAACCTAGGAAGGCAACTTTCTACAACCAAAACTCTCATTCCTCCTATTTAGCACCCAACTTCATTCCTTAAACTTGTGGTACTACCCTCAAATGACTCACACGCACTACCTCATTAGGGAACAAACAACCATATCATCACCAAAACCACCATAAACCTATTAGAGTAGGGACTAAGAATCTCACTCATGAGGCTTATAGGCATAACCGACATACTAATCAGACTAAAAGACACTAACCCAACTTCAAACATCAAAAAGGGACATTCAAGGCCTTATCTATCACCAACGACAATTCTATAAATAAACAACTTAGGTTCAACACTTTCAATTCTCATAAGATTATACATTCAACCCCTTAGAATCTAATTGTACCTTAAGACATGAAATGGACCTACCTCCCTTGCTATCGCTTAACAACCTCCCCCTCAAAGACGGGCTCATTAGGGATTTGGGATCTAACTCTACGAGTCCTACCATCCATGAAGACACAACATGCATGCAGCCATTCCATCCCTATAATGACATTAAAATCCATCACACCAACACCAACAAGCCACAAAGCAAGACTTAATGCAACATAAACCCGAATAAACACCTATGAATCCTTCTAGCAACAATATACTTAACCAAGATATAGACACCAAAGGTTCACATAATAACTTGGGCACACAAGAGGCCCCACTAGCAACCAAAAGAATAGAGAAGAAACTTGGATCCATAAAAAAATAACCTTCATCTTACCTTCCTTCGCCTTCCTCTTTGAAGCGGCATGATCAACTAGAGAAGCAAAGAACATTTGTTAGAGGGAAATCCCTATCTCCCTTCTAAAGCACGACATAGACCATGAAAAAGGGAAGCATTTACTAAAACATCTTATAGCCTCCTACTCATAGTTATGGTGCACAACACAACCATGAATAAAACTCTAATCGACGCGACTTGTTGGACTACGAGGATCTATCAACCTAGTGCTCTGATACCATCTTTGTCACAACCGAAGCCTACGGCCTAGAGCTGACCGACGAATGGGGAACCTGAAAGAACCCCAAACAAGCCTCATAGCGTATCATTACACAACCTTGGTCGCGAAAGCAATTAAATGACATTTGAAGAATTGTAATAAGGACAAAAGGGACTAAGGGAGAACTTGTTGTAACATGGAGTCAAGAGATAATAGAATCAACTCATAGCATAATACATGGCTTTGTCCAACAACACCTCTACTATATAGATAGATAGGGGGCCAAGACATACAACTAGGCTTACCCTCATAGTCATAAATATATGATATAGTAAAGAGAATCTTAATACATAGTGTGAGAGAATAGTCCCTGTCCACGGAATGGAGGACTTACCAAAGGCTAACTTGAACAATCTATCTAGCCACAAGAAGAATCAATAGGAGCTCTGGTCCCTACATGGTAATATCATGTAGGTAAGAGTATGCATTAGTACGTTTGAATGTACTAAGTATGTGGGATGCAATGTAACAGTAGATAAACATCATAATCAAAATGCATACATTAGGGAATAGGCATAGTATAACAATATGACATATATGATCAATGCTTAATGTAAAACATGCTTAAGTAACTCATGCTCATATAGGATATCATATGTGTAGAAGAGACCAAGCTAGCTATCCAAAGTACAACCCTTTGGTAGGTTAGTGATGATGCCGCCCCATCACTTAGGTGGATGAGTACTAACCCTTATCTCGGTTGGTGACAATGCCACCCCATCACCAAGGTGGATGATTACTGACCCTCATCTAGGTTGATGAGTACTAAACCCTATCTAGGTCTGTGATGATGCCACCTCATCACTTAGGTGGATGAGTACTAACCCTCATCTAGGTTGATGAGTACTAACCCCTATCTAGTTAAGTAATGATGTCGCCCCATCACTAGGTGGAGAAGTACGAACCCTTCGCTAGGTTATCCGGGCTCTTAGATCTCCCGGATCGGGCATGGTCAATTTCTACACTTTATATAGGATTCATCATATGGTCTAATGCAACACTTTTACATAGGATTCATCATAGGATCTAATTCAATACTTCATATAGGAATAATCATATACATAAGCTCATTTCATCATCATAACATTATTCATATCATATCTTATTCCTAGGACCTTCAATTCCTCAAAAAACCATAACTGGACATTTTATCAAACACTTGGCGGGTGTGTACTGGTGGTAAAAGACCATGCAATATAGAGATGAATTCATGCAACAAAATCAGTGTTAAAACCATCAATCAACACTTTGCAACACCCTTAAGACATTCACATCAAAACCCCTCATCAAATCTAGTATTAAATCCAAGATCTAGATCTCAAAACATGCTATAACAACCATACTTTCATGAACATAAATCACTATGCAGTAAATTTCTCAATATACAAGACCCAAATGTAAAATCTACTTTAAATCATGCAATATTAGTAAAAGAGGGTTGGCACCACGGGTGGAAGGACGCAATGGTTCAACACCACATACCTTAACTTTTGGAGAAACCTTGAAGAAGACTTTAATGGAGACTTGAAGCTTGAGTGAAATCCTTATGATTGGTCTTGAGTTTTAAAACTTGAATTTGGGAGTAAATATTTGACTAAGTGTTTTGGTAAGTATTGGTGAATGTTTAGGATGATATGAGGGTGAAATAAGGCTAAGTATATGTATTTTCAAGTGTGGGAACCCTTAGGCCCAAGACTTAAAAGTCTTTGACCAAAGTCGAGAAAATAGGACGAAAACAGACTGCTCACTAGAATTGCGTTTTCTGCACAAACGTGTTCCACCAAAATGGGCATACCGCCTTCATTTGAACTCGAAATGAGGTAAAACCAAGTGCATTGGAAAGATACTTCAAAGAGCATTAATTATGTATATTGTAGTCTACCCAATGATGTGTTTGCTAAAAGATATGTCCCTTCAAAGTTGACCCTCCTGAATCGCGTTTTTGCGATTTTTGAATTTTGATACGGTTGCTCTAAAAATGGGTTAGACCCATTTTCCACTCAATTTGATCCCCTAAACAAGAATATGAAGTAATATTTTTGAAAGAACAAATAGATTTTTAAAATATGGAAATTACGATGGGCACTTCCAAGGCACATTTTCGGGCACTTTTTGTGGTCGTTTTACATTGGTAACATTTGACTTGTCCAGTGTTTGTGGAATGTTGATATCCTTTGCTTGTCATAGTTTTTTTGTCACATGCACCAGTTTGCATTGGTTTGCTAAGTAGCTATCCAATCCCATTTTGAAAAGCTAGTGTATCTGTGTTTGAGATGTATATGATATATGCCATTGAGTTGAGGTCTGTGTGTTACTGTATGGTCTATATAGTTTGAGTCATCGTGTTAGCAAAAGCTACAATTTTAAGTTAAGGGTGTTGATGTCCTACCAAAAAATATCACTTTTGATTCTCAAAACTTAGGATTTTGTATCTTCTCAATGCGATATTTGTGGGTTTTATGTGTTTTTGTGTTTAGATTTGCAGGAACATAGGTTGGACATGATTTGGGGAAAAATTGCAGAAGATTGTAGTTTTTTGATGGTTTACAAGACTCTCTACAGATTGTAGAGCATTGACTCATAGAGACAATTCCGTGACAAATTCCAAAGGAGGATGAAATCTGAAGATCATCTCAATGAGACAAGAATACTAAGTCATAGAGCATTCTACGAGTTGTATTGATGGATTTCGTGAAGATTTCCAATAAGGAACCATTTTATGAAGTTGAAGCGTAAGAACATGCATTAGGAGTCATGAATCAGTTTACGAGTCTTAAAGTGAAGTCATGGAAGAGAATTTCAAGATCCCAGGAGCTGACTGCGATACCCCGACTATGACTCGTAAATCACATTATGAGTTGTAGAGACCTTTTGTGGAGTCTGCCGACCAATTTTTATATTATATATAGGACCTAATTGTAATTACTATATATAGTACTTTTTAGGTTATTCTACAAGGGAGGATGTCATTATTCAGTACTTTTAGGGTTTGTACTTAAATAACTTAAGACTTGAGAGGGAAGATAGTGAGAAAACACTTGTGGGTTAATTTGATCTTGAAGCTTGTGATTCTCATTATTCTTGGATTTTCTTAATTTCAATTCAATTGGGTAAGTTTTTAATTATGTTTTCTCAATTCATAATTTCTTCATCTACCCATAGCGTGAGTATCTAAATCCACAACTAGGGTTGTAGAGACCATAAAGAACTAACTAAGTAAACCCGGGTAATTTACAATATGGGTACATACATGTATTAATCAATTCTCTTCATTTTGCATATTTTCTAATGGTGGCCAACATTATAATCCGCCTAACGTTATTGACTGGACTAAGGTAGTAATGAATAGGAAAAGAGATTGATTAACATGATTCGATTGATGTGTTCTCGTCTAATCAACTGAACTGATCCAAGGGGAGGTTGTATTGGGACTTATAGGTAATGGTTAGTTTGCACACTGGGTAGATGGGTCAAGTCACATAGTGAAATTTCCTCTCACCTTTGACCAAAGTACACGAAGAAATTGGTCACCAAAAAGCACACTGTGACTCAGGAGCTTTCTTAAGAGCTTTAACTTTGTAGTGTTATCACTACAAAGTCCTTTCCTCAAAAGCATAAAGATCCAGGTTCTTTCACCATAGCTTGCACTATAAGTGATGTGGAGTTCGCAAGGGCACTATATGATTTAGGTGCCAGTATCAACTTGATGTCTCTTGCGGTCTACAAAAAGCATGGATTGAGAGCCCCAACTCCTACTAGCATGCGGTTGTTAATGGCGATTGAATGGTGAAGAAACCTGTAGGGATACTCTATGATGTATTGGTTAAAGTGGAGCAATTCATATTCCCTGCAAACTTTGTGATTGTAGATTGTGAGGTCTATTTGGACGTCCTAATCATCTTGGCAAGACCATTGCTAGCCATCAGATGAGCTCTAGTAAATATGGAAGCTGGTTAACTCAGGCTTAGAGTTAATGAGAAAGAAGCTTTCTTCGACATTTGTTAGTCTGTGAAGCATCCAGATGAGTTTAAGAGTAAAGTCTGGGCAATTGGTGAACTCAGAGTAACCAATTTGCCTAAGTCGTCACGATAATAAATCAAACACTACTTGGGAGATAACCCAATGTTTTTAATGTAATATCATAGTTATATGTGTATTTTTAATTTATGGATTCATAGGTAGTTGTTTTCTTGTGTTTTCATTGCAACTTTAGGCACTGGGTCGGTTGCATATAGGGTAACAGTGTATTTTATGAAGAGTATGCAGGTAGAGGACTAAGTCAGCAAATTTAGATGTCTCTACGAATGGGTCTATGAGTCATAAAGTAGTTTATGACTCGTATACCATCTTGTAGAGATTTCCAGTAAGCAGGAAAAATATGCACTCTAACCTAGAGCCAACTTTATGATTCGTAGTTCAAAATATGAGTTGTGAATAGGGTTCATAGATCTAGGCAAGTTTTCTGAAATTTTGCTACATATGGAGGGTTCTATGAAACCATGACTTACGAGTTGTAGAGCCATCTATGACCCGTAATTGGGGTTTCATAAACCCAAACCTAGTTGATTTTCAGATTGACTCGATTAATTGTAAAAAGGAGAGGTCAAATTATTTTGACCCCTATTTGACCTAAATTGACCGATCAACCTAACCGTACCCCACCAGCCTCAAAAGTCCAACCAACCTCTAGTCACTATTGACGAAAATTCTGGCAAGACTCTAACAACCCTAGAGTTTTGTGATCATTCAACCTCTCTCTTTTCTTCCGGTTAACAACTACTATTGGTAAGTTCTTAGTTTAATTTTAAACCCTTATTTTGCCTTGTCTAATTAATAGAGTTGATGATTATGATTGGTATGGTGTTTAAACAAGAAATCCTTATTGAATTTGAACTGTGCTATGTGAAATTGGGTTGCCCTTAGTTGAATTGTTAATTGATTCTGAAATTGGGCATTTTGGTCTTATGAATGCTACTTGTTTATGCCTATTGAATCATCCACCATGTGTGATTGAATGATATTAAAAAGATTCATGTTTGGGAATTGATGATTAATGACATAGGTACATGATAGTTGAATGAATTAGGGATAGTCGGAATGATAGGATAATCGATGCTCAATCATTTCGATAGGGTGTGTATGTCTCAAACATGTTGGGGGTATTAGTTGTTTTGTGATAATCATTTGGGTGTGTGTGTTCTTGCTTTGAAGTTGATAGAATTAGTTGTTGAAAATATTTTTTGGGGTCTGTGAGATGGACTTCGATACTCAGGTGAGTGAGATTTCTGGTTCATGAGAGGCTCTTACGACCCATAAAGTAGTCTACGAGTTATAATTACCCCTCATGGAAAGTTCTAGAAACTTGATATGTCTGAGTATCCATCAGACGAGATATTTTAGGAGTCATAGATAACTCTATGACGCATAGATAGGTCTCATAGATCCCTGTTTAATTTTAATTTCTCGATGGAATCTTCTATGAACCTAGTCTATGACTCAAAAACTACTTTACGAGTCGTACCCGGTCTCATAGACTTTTATAGTAACAAAAAATATTCTGAACCACTAGTTTACAAAGGCTCTTACGACTCGTAGTGCACACAACGACTCATAAAGGTTCTTTCGTAAAGCCCTTCTCCAACTGTACTCAGATGAATTTTTGCATTTTAGTTCTTGATTTGTGGGCTAATCATGGTATGTTTATGTCTATGTTTTAGGTATTATGGCCCTATAAGGTAGACGTGCTGAAAATAAGGCTTTGAGGACAAAGCTCAGGGATGCACCTTCGGATTTTGAGCCTTCACATACCGAGCAGACCTCTCATCTGAGCGGGTCATTAGAGATACTTGATGCCTAGTCAGACCCAGAGGCTTCTTGACCACAGACCAGAGCTACTGCCAGAGCTGGATAGCCTCAGGCTCCGGTTGCTAGTCTTTAATAGTTTGAAAAGCAAGGAAATGACGGGAGCAGTATGCCACCGATGACTCTATCTGGAGAGTAATCCAGTTCTGAATGATGAATGAGCTGATGCCGAGTCCTCTGTCGTACCATCATTATCATCAACACTGGATGCCGCTGCTAACCGGTGGTGTGTTGAGGGCATAGAGGCGATATACTTAGAGGGTATGCAGCCGAAAGAGCAGGGCAAGCCAACCGGTTCTATCTATGAGGAGCCCAAGGTGATTTATAATGGACTTATCCATATCTTCAGTCTCCAATACATGATGAGTCGGTACAGACTTCAGTGCCTGATAAAGTCTCTTGGTCGGTATTCCCCGATTATGGTGAGGGAGTGCTATGCATCTTATGCTGCCGCCATCCAGCGTCTCTTCCCAAGGGGAAGAAACCTTTCACTCAGCCCAGGCCGACAGAGACACAAGTGAGGGGTGTAGAGGTAGACATATCAGAGGAGACTATCGCTGTATGATTTTTGGTCCTGAGTACCATGCCCCCAAATCCACATCATAGTTCGATTTTAGGTTAGGGTAGGCCAGAAACCTATTAATCTTGAATGATCCTAAGCATCGAGCCATATTACTGAGATAGGTGATGGGGTACATTGTAGAGCAGGGTCCAAAACCTGCTTGGGTCACCACCCACACGGAGCCTATCATCAAGGCTTCGCTCAGTTTCCTCGCGAAACTTTGGTAGGCTGTTGTTCGATCACACATTCGGGTGACCTTGGTAGATAATACTCTTATGCTAAAGCATGTGGTTTTAGTTGCTAGAATCTTAGCTGGCTATGACATTGATTGGGCCCACCTCATCACCGAGCAGATACATGAAGTTGCATTGAAGAGGACCACCTCCATCCCATTCCCGTGTTTGATCTATAAACTCTATTTAAAATCTAGGGGTGGAGATACTACACCACCTAGACCATTTAGTTAAGGCCCAACATACTTTAGAGCCGGCCTGGTCAAGGTTGATGAGAACCCGGTGCCACTCTGGGGCGCACAACCCCCACCTATGCCAGAGATGTTCACCCCAGTGCCACTGCCTAAAGCCTTAGAGATTAACACCACCATTACCGCTGCTACTACTGAGGAAAGGCCCTCGCAGCCCAAGACAGTGGATGAGAAAGGGGCCACTATTACTGCTACTTCATTAAAGGCTACTAGTTGACAGACTCTTACAGCAGGCATGGACAACGTGTCCTCTGCTTCTATCTGGGCCATAACACAACAATTAGCACATGCTATGGCCTGTTGACCTAGCTTTTATATTAGATTAGGCCATGGGTATGGCAGGCTATTTAGGATTCACAGTTGCTGCTATTCATGATCATATTTCATTCGTGCGTGCCCACATCGATGCCTTCGAGGATTGAGTACAGAAGATATTGGTTGAGGCTCGACCTTCAGATTTGTTAGCCATGCAGACAGAGGTCTAGTAGCTCAGGGTTGACTTGACAGCATCATTAGCGGCAGTACTTACACATCTAGAGACAGCATCTCCAGTGCTGATATTTGACTTATTTGCTCCCGACGAGCCTACTCATTCTTCCATAAGGAAGATACCTTACACAGATGAGGCCCCAGAGGATAGATATGTACAAGCGAGGAGGTCAGAGGAGAAGGATCTAGAGCATTCCTTGAGAGAGTCGAGGTGTGATGAGGAGATCAGACAAGCTCAAGAGGAGGATCAGTTGAGGGGTATTGGCCCCTCCGGACAGAGTACCACCATGGATCAGACTACCTTGCAGGGAAAGGGTGGCCAGACTCAATCACAGACTGGCACTTAGGCTCCCAGGTATGTGTTTTATCCCCTTACATTCTAATTTTGCTTCTTTTATGCATTGGGAACAATGCACATCTTTTTCGATGGAGTATGGTTATTTATGGGCCTCATTGAAGTTTGTGTAGCTTATGATTCATAACCACCCCAATTATTTAACATGAGATTTTCTTGGCTATGTTCTTTTTCCTTGTAGATATTTAATTTCTGTTGAACCGACACATTTAGGATGTTTAGATAATATTTGTAGCATATAGTACCAATACTTATGGCATATAACATATTTTAATGTGTTGTTTTGAAAAAAATTGTACCCACCAAATTTTTTTTGATTAGTAGTAAGATAGTAACCTTGCATGTTTAGGTGTTTGACATATCTATTCTGAGAAGTAAGGGTAACTTGAGATGAAAAGCATGATGTGTGAGTCTTTTGTTGATAATGTATGCAATGCCATGAGAGTGTTAGCTTATTTTGCTAGATTCATATATTTTATGCTAATTCAGAAGTTGCCCTGTTACTCTGAGTTAGATTGTAGATTGAATGGATTAGGAAAGGATCTTATGACTTTGTTATGAAATCGTCCACTTTAGCCTAAAAATAACCAACCAAATGATGATATATCCCTTGTTTCAAATATTTAAGCCTTTCATGTTCCAATTATTTCTTAACACCTAATTAACCTAGCATTATCTAGTGAAAGTTCCTGAAATTTGCCTTGGTCTGTCCTTGAGGATTGTGAACGTTGACTAAGACAAAATGCCTAAGTTGACGGTGGCTACCAAAAGTCTCCCTGGTCCGGATGATAGATATTACGCACTTTAACACAGGCTAAAAGCCTAAGTTGAAGGTGGGTGGTGAAAGGGCAAAAACACAAAAATAAGGGGGTGAGTTAGGAAGGAGGAGAAAAAGAAGAAAAATCATGTACGGGGTGCAAGAAAAATAAAAGATGCCTTTGATTGAACTAAAAAGAAAAATGAAGTGTGAAAACAAGGGAAAAAGTTGATAAATGAGAAGAAAGCACCCGAAAAAGCTTGAATAAGGAAAAAGGGAGAATAAGTTGAAAATGATAGAGTTGGTGGGGCTAAATTGTAAAATAATGCAGTTTCAAGGAGGGCCTTTAGTCACTATTTTCCTAAAGTATCATACCAAAGCCCCCTAAGCCTATGTTACAAGCCTAGAAAGTTCTCAAGTGATCTTAGTCCAGTTAGTTAAAGGTCTAAGTCAAAAGTATATGGGCACACCTATGGTATTAGTCATTATGAATGAATATCTTTTGCGAGAGTGATTATTTTTGTACAGTTCCAAGATTAAACATGAAATCATCATTGAGTGTGAAATATGGGACTTCATTCTGTGAGGGCACTTGCATTGCATTGTTAGCATTTGACTTGTTCAGTGATTGTGAATTGTTGATAACCCCTTGCTTGTCATAGTTGTGTTGTCACATGCACTAGTTTGCATTAGATTGCTAATTAGCTATATGATCCTGTTTTGAAAAGCTGGTGTGAGTATCTGAGTTTGAGATATATGTGATTTATGCCATTGAGTTGAGGTCTGTGTGTTACTGTGTTGTCTATATTGATTGAGTCGTCGTTTGAGGGCAAGCAACAATTTTAAGATGAGGGTGTTGATGTGTTTTCAAAATACAACACTTTTGATGCTTAAAACTTAGGATTTTGTGTATTCTTAATGAGGTATTTGATTATTATGTGTTTTAGATTTGCAGGATTGCAGGTTGGCTATGATTTGTGGCAAAATTGCAAAAGTTGCTTGTTTTTGATGATTTACGAGACCCTTTACGGATTGTAGAGCATTCTATGAGTTGTAGAGGATCTCTCATGACAAATTTCAGTGAAGAATGATTTCTCAAGATCAGCACAACGAGATCTGCACATGAGTCGTATAGACAGGTTTCGTGAAGATGTCTCGTGAGGGATAATTTGATGAAGATGAAGATTACGAACATGTAGTATGAGTCGTAGATCCATTTACGAGTCGTGAAGTTCTGTTGTAGATGAGAAGTCCAGAATCACAGGAGCTGACTATGAGACCCCGACTACGAGCCGTAGAAGACACTACAAGTTGTGGAGACCTTTCATGGAGTTTGCCATCTAGATCTTCTATTTTATTTAGGACTTAATTGTAATTACTATAATAGTACTTTTATGTTATTTTTCAAGGGAGGACATCATTATTTAGTAGTTTTAGTGTTTGTACTTGGAGAACACAATACTTGGGAGAGAAGATACTGAGAAAACACTTGTGGGTAAATTGGATCTGCAATCTTGTGATTCTCATCAATCTTGGATTTGCTTGATTTCAATTCATGTGTAAGTGTTCAATTATATTTTCTAAATTCATAATTTCTTCATCTACACATAGCATGAGTAGGTAAATCCAGAGCTAGGGTTGTGGGAACCATGATGACCTAACAAAGTAAACTTGGATAATTTACAATTCTTGGATTGGGTATATGTATGTATTAATCAGTAGTCTTCATTTTGCATGTTTTCTAGTGGTGGCCAACATTAGAACTCACCTAGTGTTACTGACTGGACCAAGGTAGTAATGAATAGGAAAAGAGATTGATTAATAGGATTCGATTGATGTGTTCTCGTCTAATCAACCAATATGGGCCAAGCGGAGGTTGTACTGGGACTTATAGGTAATGGTTAGTATTGCACACTATGGAGATGGGCCAAGTCCCATAGTGAAATTTGCCTCTCACCTTTGACCAAAAGGCTTTGTGAACTTAAATTATCGTCCTCCATGTTGTACACTAGATAAGAATTGGGTTATCCGGTTATACTAAGTTGGGGAATAATGGGGAACACAATACCCTAGTTGCTCTCTATTATTGATTATCTCTCGTGATAGTTCAGTTTATTTTCTTATTGATTATTGTAAAACTATGACACCCCGTAACTTTATGCTCTTGTGTATCCATGTTTCAAGCCTCATTTGGTTAGGTTGGGGGTGTACTATATTCATGGGAGACTCCTAGTACCTAAACGAGTTCAAGACTTACCTCCAAGTTGAGTTTTGGGTGTTGTTTTATATTAGTGTCAATTTTAAAGTAGCATAACTCTTAGAATATTTAGGATTGTGTGGACCACAACATTTTAAATGAATGCCCTCTGAGGTAGCTTTTCAATGCACTTTGTTTCTCCTCATTCCGACATCGGATGAAGGAGTTATGATCGTTTTCGTGAGACCCTCCCGTGCAGTGAAGCCCCATGGGCACCCATACGGCAGTGTGGTCTTGTAAAGCTCGTGTGAAGGGGTACGGGACGTTTCACTTGGGTGTAAAGTGGGCAACAACATTTTCTTGTCTAAGTGAGGTGGGACAAACCAGTACACGGTCCGTGTAACACTACACGGTCCATGAAAGTGGCCGTCAAAGTGATGAGACGTTAATTTTTCCAAGTTTCCCAACTTCCATGTTTTTCACTAAGGTACTTCACACGGGCACTCCACATGACCTTTGGAGTGTGACAACGCTAGTGACGTCTCCAGTGAGATGACACTTTGCCATTTTTTTCCATCCGTTCACTAATGGTATTCTCGTAAATGCTAATTATCCTAATGACCCTTTTTGACTTTTTAGGCTATTTTAACCTTCCTACAAGACCTAAACTCTAATCTTAAGGACCCAATTTCATTAGTCTCATCTCAATCACACTCTCAAATCCTCTCAAGATTCTCCATCAAGCTCCAATTCAATTTCAAGGAAACCTAAGAACAAGATTGTATTCCAAGATCATTTCCAAGCCTCCATTCTTCCCAATCTCAATTCCAAGCAACTCTAGACCTAAGGTATGTGATTTTGAACCATTGGGTCCTTCCACCAATGGTGCCTAAAACCTCTTTTGATTAATATTGCATGATTTAAAGTTGATTTTACATGTGGGTCTTGTATATTGAGAAATTTACTGCACAATGACTTTAGTTCATGAAAATATAGTTGTTTTAGCATGTTTTGAGTTTCAAATCTTGGATCTAATGTTGGAATTGATGAGGGGTTTTGATATGAATGTCTTGGGGGTGTTGCAAGGTATTAATTAGAGGATTTACCACTGGTTTTCCTGCATGACTTTTTCTCTAAATTGCATGCTATTTTACCCCCATTACACACTCCCAAGGTGTTTGATAAAACGTCCGGTCATGCTTTCTTGAGAAATTGAAGGTCTAAAGCATAAGATATGATATGAATTATGTTATAAAAATGAAATGAGATTATGTACATGATTATTCCTACATGAGGTGTTGCATTAGAGCTTATGATGAATCCTATATAAAGTGTTGCACTAGACCATGCCCAATCCGGGGGGATAAGAGCCCGGGTAACCATGTGAGGGGTTTATACTTCACCACCTAGGATGATTGGGGTGTGACCATTCAACAGAGTTGGGGGTTTGTACTCATCAACCATGTGAGGGGTTTATACTTCACCAACTTGGATGATTGGGGTGTGACTATCATCGACCGAGTTGGGGGTTTGTACTCATCAACCATGTGAGGGTTTTATACCTCACCACCTAGGATGATTGGGGTGTGACGAACATCAACCATGTGATGAGTTTATACCTCACCACCTAGGATGATTGGGGTATGACCATCATCAACCAACCAAGGTTGGAAAGCTAGTTTAGTCTCTTTGTCACATATGATATTTTATACGAGCATGATTTACTCAAGCATGGTTTACTCTAGCATTGATCATACATGCCATATTACTATATTATGCCTATTGTCTATTGATGCACATTTTGGTTGTGATGCCTATATATTGTTGGATTGCATCCCTCATACTTAGTAAATTCAAACGTATTAAACGCATACTCTTGCCTACATAATGTCACCATATAGGAACCGGTGCCTGAGTTGATCCTCCTCCTCTACGTGGTTAGGCGGTACTATTCCAAGCTTGTTGGTGAGTCCTCCATTTCAGGTACCTTAGTCTATGTTTCTATTAACTATGTATTAAGATTCTCTTTACTTTATCGTTTACCTATGACTATGAGGGTGAGCCCAGTTGTATGTCTTGGCCCCCGCTGTTATCTATGTAGTAGAGATGTTGTTGGACAGAGCTATGTATTTATGCCATGAGTTGATTCTAATATCTCTTGACTCTATGTTATGACAAGTCCTCCCTTAGCCCCTTTTCCCTTTATTTCTATTCTTCAAATGTCATTTAATTGTTCCGTGACCAAGAATGTGTAATGATATGCTATGAGGTTTGTTTAGGGTTCCTTCGTGTTCCCCATTCGCCGGTCACGTCTAGGCCCGAGGCTTGGGTCGTGACAAAACCCCTCCTTCGGGGAATTGAGTTGGTTAACTACTTGGATTTCTTTATGGTGAATTTGTCTTGAGTCTACGCATTCCCTATGGGTTCGACCCTAACCTTTGTTAGGTTTTATATCTTGACAACAACCACTTTATCCTCTAAAAGGAGGTGTAACTTGGCGATATCACAGGGTATGGTGAAAGCATTCAGATTTTCTGTCTTTTGAACCAAGGACCTCATAGCAGTAACACTGCAATGTTGAAGCTCATGGGAGAGCTCGTGACTCACAGTGTGCTTTTTGGTGACCAAGTTCTTCATGTACTTAGCTTACCCTAACATTTTCTCCAATGCCTCAATAAGAGGGATGTTGATGGAGAATTGCTTCAACATGAAGAGAAAGTGCTTGAATTTGCCTTTCTTCTCCCTCTTTTTGATTCTTTGAGGGAAGGGAGGAGGAGGCCTAGGAATAGGCTTCAACCTTTGTGGCGCTTCAGCAGCTTCACTCACTCCTCCTTGCCATGATCATCTCCTTCATCTACATCTATGGCGCAACCGTCTCCTCTTTAACATCTTCTACATCAACTCGCATCGATGGATCAATAGTGCTCTTGCTACGCCGAGTAATAAACACTATACACTGCCCTTCAGTTTTAGGACTTTGAACTGTATTGCTAGGCAGCGTACCCCTCTGATGCTGATTAAGCTGAGTCGACACTTGACCAAACTGTTGCTCTAGCTGTTTGATAGCCACAAAGTGAGGCTCTATTTTTTGACTAATACTTGAAAGCTCCAATTTCGTGCTCTTTAGAGTCTTATCCTTCTTCAATAGGCGATGAAACATCTCCTCAATTCTAGAACTGCTTGCACCTGCCTCGCTGTTGTGCGATTGCACATAAGGACCATTTCTGAAGCCTTCTCTGTGACCCCAATCTGTATCTGAACCCGGTTTCCTATCATAGTAACCTCCGTGGTTGTCTATATAAGCTCCATCTCTACCAAAGTTCTGACCTTGGTTTCCTTAACCTTGGCGCCAATAGTTCTGATTGGAACCTTGGGAGTTGGTCCAGAAACCCCCTATATGATCAACCATAAAACATGTGTCCTCATCATTAAATGACTCCTCGTACATGGGTGTATGTGGAGGTTGATAAACCACCACATCCACTTTATATTGGCTCAACTTCATCATCACGTCCATACCTGTGAGAATCTGAGCAAGCTATGACATGATCTCTTCATTAATTCTAGCTTGCTCTGGTCACGTGCTAACAACACATCAACTCTTAGTGGATGCTCTATCTCGCTGGCCCCATGCACAGTTTGTCTTGACCACTCTTTCTATCGCTCTGCAATCCTTGCAAATGGTTGATAAAGAAACATGCCCCCATGATATTGTCACTATAGGATTGACTGTTATCATCAAGGGCACGGTAGAAGGTCTCCACCAAGGCATCATCTACTATTTTTATTGTTAGAGAAGCTCCTCAGACATTTTGTGGATCGCTCCTAAGTAGTGCTTGATGTCGCCCAAGTTACACTTCCCTTTTGAGGATAATACGGTCGTTGTCAAGATATAAAACCTAACCAAGGTTAGTTTTAAATCCACAGGGAATACGTAGACTCAAGACAAATTCACCACAAAGCAATCCAAGTAGTAAACCAACTCAATTCCCCAAAGGGGGGTTTTGCAAAAATCAATAAGAAAATAAACTAAGCTAACTATCACAAGAGATAATCAATAACAGAGAGCAACTAGGGTATTGCGTTCTCCATGATTCGCCAAATAAGTATCAACGGATAACCTAATTCATATGTAGTGTATAACATGCAAGACGATAATTTATGTTCGCCAAGGCCTTTGTTAAAAGGTGAGAGGCAAATTTCACTATGCGACTTGGTGCATCTCCAAAGTGTGCAATACTAACCATACTTATAAGTCCCAGTATAACCTCCCCTTGGCCCAGTTTGGTTGATTAGATTAGAACACATCAATCTAATCCTATTAATCAATCTCTTTTCCTATTCATTACTACCTTAGTCAAGTTAGTAACACTAAGCAAGTTCTTATGTTGGCCACCACTATAAAACATGCAAAATAAAGAGTATTGATTAATACATACTTATACCTAATCCAAGAATTGTAAATTATCCGAGTTTACTTTGTTAGTTCTTCATGGTTCCCACAACCCTTGTTGTGGATTTAGCTACTCATGCTACGTATAGTTGAAAAAATTATGGATTTAGAGAACATAATTGAACACTTACGCAGTTGAATTAAAATCAAACAAATCCACGATTGATGAGAATCACAAGATTGAAGATCAAATTTACCCACAGGTGTTTTCTCACAATCTTCTCTCCCAAGTAATGAATACTCCAAGTAGAAACCCTAAAACTACTAAATAATGATCCCCCTCTGAATAATAACCTGAAAGTACTATTTATAGTAATTACAATGAAGTCCTATATAAAATAGAAAAATTGGTCGGCAAATTCCATAAAAGGTCTCTACAACTCGTAGTGTATTCTACGGCTCGTAGTCGAGGTCTCATAGTTAGCTCCTGGCATTCCAAATTGTTTTCTATGACACAACTTTATGACTCATAAACTGATCTATGACTCGGAGTGTAGGTTTGTAGGTTTCAACTTCATCAAGTTGTCCCTCACATGAAATTCTCACAAAACCTATCTATACGACTGGTAGAATACTCTACGACTCGTATACAGATCTCGTTGAGCTAATCTTCAGAAATCATCCCTGACTGGAATTTGTCACAAGACATCCTCTACGACTTGTAGAGAGCTCTACAATCTATAGAGGGTCTCATACATCATCAAAAACAAGCAACTTCTGCAACTTTTCCCTAAATCATAGCCAACCTGTCATCCTGCAAATCTAAACACGAAAACACATAAAACCCATAAATATTGCATTGAGAACAAACAAAATCTTAAGTTTTAAGCATCAAAAGTGCTGTATTTTGACAGCACATCAACACCCTCAGCTTAAAATCATTGCTTGTCCTCAAGCAATGACTCAATCTATATAGATAATATAGTAACATAAATACCTCAACTCAATGCCATATATCACATAAAATTCAAACTCAGATACCGACACCAGCTTTTCAAAACAGGACCAAATACTTATTTAGCAAACCAATGAAAACTAGTGCATATGACAAAAAAACTATGACAAGCAAGGGGTTATTAACAGTCCTCAATCACTAAACAAGTCAAATTCTAACAATGCAATGCAAGTGCCCTTACATAAAGAAGTCCCATATCAAACACTGAATGATCATTTCATGTTTAACATTGGGACTGTACGGAAACACTCTCTCTCAGAAAAGATATTCATGCATAATGACTAATACCATAGGCTTGCCCCTATACTCATGACTCATACTTTCAACTAGCTAGACTAAGATCACTTTAGGACTTTCTAGGCTTGTAACGTAGGCTCAGGGGTCTTTGGTATCATATTTTAGGAAAATAGTGACTAAAGGCGCTAGTTTAAATTGTATTTTTCTACACCTTTTCTCTACCAACTCTGTCATTTTCACCTTATTCTCCCTTTTCCCTTATTTAAGCTTTTCCAGGTGCTTTCTTCTCATTTTTCAGCTTTTTGCCTTGTTTTCACACCTCATTTTGCTTTTGAGCTCAATCAAAGAAATCTTTTTATTTTTCTTGCACCCAGTACATGATTTTTCATGTTTTTCTCCTCTATCCTAACTCACCCTCTTATTTTTGAGTTTTCACCAATAACCCTCAACTTAGGCTTTTAGCCTGTATTAAAGTGCACCATATCTATCCTCCGAATAAAAGCCACTTTTGGTAGCTACCCTCAACTTAGGCTTTTTGCCTTAGTCAAGGTTCACAATGCTCAAGGACAGACCAAGGCCAAATTCAGGAATTTTTCACTAGATAAGGCTAGGTTAATTAGGTGTTAAGAAAAATTCATACATGTAAGGCTCAAATATTTAGAACAAGAGATGTATCATCATTTGGTTGGTTATTTTTAGTCTAAAGCGGACTATTTTAGAGCAAATGCCTAAGATCCTTTCCTAATCCATTTAATCTACAGTCTAACTTAGAGTAATAGGACTAGTTCTGAATTATCACAAAATACATCATTCTAGCAAAATGAGCTCATACTCTCATGGCATTGCATACATTATCAACAGAAGACTCACAAATCATTCCGGTCATCTCAATTTACCCTTACTTCTCAGAACATATATTGTCAAACGCAAAAAATGTATGATTACTATCTAACTACTAATCAAATTTTTTTGGTGGGTACCATCTTTTCAAAACAAAAACATAAAAGCATGCTATATGCCAAAAGTATTGGTACTACATGCTACAAATATTATCTAAACAACCTAAATGTGCCAGTTCAACAAAAATTAAATATCCACTGGGAAAAAGAACAAATGCAAGAAAACCCCAAGATCAAAATTTGGGGTAGTTATGGACCATAAGCTACTCAGGCTTCACTGAGGCCCATTACTACCCATACCCATCAAAAAATATGTGCATTGTCCCCAATGCACAAAATCAGTGAAAAATAGAATGTGAGGGATCAAAAACATACTTGACACCTAACACCATAGTACTCTATGGGTTGCCTCCCAAGCAGTGCCTGATTTATTATCGCGGCACGACTTAGGCACATTGGTTACTCAGACTTAACCAATTACCCAGCCTTCACTCTTGAGCTCATTTGGATGCTTCATGGACTGACGGATGTTGAAGACAACTTCTTTATCTTTCAATCTAAACCTGAGTTGACCAGCTTCCATATCCACAAGAGCTCATCCAGTGGCTAGGAATGGTCTTCTCAAGATGATTGGGACGTCGAAGTCAACTTCGCAATCTAGAATCACAAAGTCTGCAGGGAATACGAATTTTTCTACTTTAACTAGCATATCCTAGAGTATCCCCACAGGCTTCTTCACTATTCGATCCGCCATTAATAATAGCATGCTAGTAGGAGTAGGGGCTCCCAATCCTAGCTTTTTGTAGACCGCAAGGGGCATCAAATGATACTGGCACCTAAATCATATAATGCCCTTGCAAACTCCACATCATCTATAGTATAAGGTATGGTGAAAGCACCTGGATCTTCACGCTTTTGAGCTAAGGACTTCGTAGTGATAACACTGCAATGTTGAAGCTCTTGAGAAAGCTCCTGACTCAGTGCGATTTTTCGTGACCAAGTCCTTCATATACTTGGGTATAGCTCGACATTTTCTCCAAAGCCTCAATAAGGGGGATGTTGATGGATAGCTACTTAAGCATGGAGAGAAAGTGCTTGAACTTACCTTCCTCCTCCCTCTTTATTGATTCTTTGAGGAAAGGAGGAGAAGGCCTAGGGACAGGCTTATATTTTTGTGCTGCTTTTGCTGCTTCACTCACCTTATCCTTGCCACAATCATCTCCTTCATGCACATCCTTTGTTGCAACCATCTCCTCACGAACATCTTCCTCAACTTACATATGAGGATCAATAGTGCTCATACCACTGCTAGTAGTAACTGCCATACACTACCCTTTATTCTTAGGATTTTGCACTATGTTGCTAGGCAATGTACCCTTCTGATGCTGATTCAACTAAATTGACACTTGACGAAACTGTTGTTCAAGTTGTTTAATAGCCATATAATGAGACTCAATTTTTTGATTTATGCTAGAGATCTCTGTTTTAAAGCCACTTAGATTCTCATCTGGTGTCTCAACCTTCTTTAAATAGGCAGTCAAACATCTCCTCAATTCTGGAATTGCCTGTACCCATGTCTCGGATGTGTGGTGGAACATAAGGACCATTTCTGAAGCCTTTTCTACGATCCCAATCTGTATTTGGACCTCTGTTCCTATCATAATAACCACCATGGTTGTCTAAAAGCTCTATCTTTACCATAGTTCTGACCTTGGTTTCCTTGCCTTGGCACGAATAGCCCTAATTAGAATCTTGGGTGGTGGTCTAGAAACCCCCCCCCCCGTTATGACCTGAAACTAGGGTCTAGGTGTGACATGGTGAATGAGAACTCGAGATCCTCAAATAAGCCACAAAGTATCCATATTTACATCATCAATTCGGGAACATATTATGGAAGGTAAAAACATATTACTAAGGGTTGGGAAAGTAGGACTCCCACTGTGGGGATATCACCATGATAGGGATTAGCATTAATTCACATAGCACAAAGCACATAAGAACTACGGGGCGGGTAAGTATGACTCACTCTATGGAGGAAATACGGGACTTGGGATTTTCCACATTTCCACATCAAACATACATACTTACCATAATTCTCATAATCAAACCATAATAACCATATATAATAGATAACCATAATCATAAACTCCAAATACAACACATAGCACATATCCATACAAAAGTCTACAAGATGTCCAACAATGCCTCTAGTCATAAGATAGGACGGGAGCCAAGACATGTCCCGTGCTCACCCTCAAAGTAAAGATAATATAAGCAAAAGTAACATAAGGTAGAGGAATGGTGGATTGTCCTTGGAAGATATGGCTCACCACAACAAGTATCTCAAATCAAATCTTGTCGTCAAATGGTGGATGAAAGTAGTCTCCGGTCCCTACATGGTTAGATTATGTTGGCAAAAGTATGCATTAGTACGTTTGAATGTACTAACTATGTGGGCATGCAATGCATGTGACTTATCCAACCTGCATTCAATGTTAGATGACAAGAGCACATAATATAGAAAGAAGTATGTATCTGAAGAAGAGTATATAACAATATGCCATAAAATCCATGATGCATGAAATGCATAATGCTCATATATAGTGGGAATGTGACCTCAACCAACATATAAGACCAAGCGAGCTATTACTTGGAATCCTGATGTTATCCCCTCACTGTAAAAGAGGTGGTTTACTTGCCAAAGGTAAACCATACTTCTCCTTACGAGCCTCCTATTTCAGAGAAGTAACCTTCCTTTATGGGTCTCCCATTTCTAATAGGATTTTCATATCATTTCTAGTGGGTCATCCCTTAACTAATGGAATGAGCCTCATATCTTTCTAGCGGGTCATGCCTCAACTAACGGGATGAGCCGTAGACCTTTCTAGCGCGTCATACCTCAACTAATGGGATGAGCCTCAAATCTCAATACTTGTGCTGGAACATAGTTCAAGGAAAGGGAGAGGGCCCTTGGGAATAGCCTTGATGCCCCCCCTGCCCAATCCATCGGTGCTAAGTCAAAACATCCCACGAGAATGCTTATATATATTCATGCTTTCAAAGAGAGATGCAATAGTCACATCAAATCATTTCAATGCACCTTCAGTTTTGAAAACCAAACATATTTCTCATACTTTATAATTGGGCTCAAATGCCAAATCATACCTCATAGTCATAATACTCATGCATAGGAATATCTCATTCATACATACAAAATGGTGCAAGCACCCAAAATGCTCAAAGAGCCATAATCATAGACATATATGTAATCACATTGTTGTCATAACCATAATCTTATCAAAATCATATATATGAACATATTTGGGCTTAACCCACTTCATAGTTTCATAACAATCCAATGTACATGAATGCATATGCCATGAATGGTGTGGAAATAGCATGGGTAATTGAGATTAAATCTATAATCAATAATATAATATGAAATTGAAGTAAATCCATAATTAAATCCACATTTAAACCATAATATAAATCACCTATGCTTAGATCAAACTTTAAAGGTACAATGCATATTCAAGTATTCATAATAATAATGTAATCCAACAATTTTGGACTTAAATCAACTCAAAATCATCACATAAGTATAGCCCACACTTTAATTAAATTTGTTCAACAATACAATTGAAAACCCCAATTTAAAGTAGCCAAAAATTCCATGAAATTGAGAAAAAGGGTTTTGGGTATTCTTGGTTGAAAGGAACCAATAATCAAAACCCACATACCTTAACTAATAGAGAAGATTCAATAAGAAATCTCAAGAAATTTGACAAAGATGGCAATTCTTCCTTATGCTCCAAGCTAATCTCCAATGGCTCACTTGAGGGGAGTTCTTTAGGTGATAGAATTTGAATAATTCTAAGTGTAGAAATGAATTGAATGAGAGAATTAGAGTTTAGGTTATTTGGAGGTCTTATTATAGCATAGAAAGTCATGAAAGACCCTTATAACAACTGAAAATTATTTAGGGGCCATTAATGACACGGAATTTAAAACCCGCATATACCCCTGCACAAACGAGTTCTACGAAAATGGGCATAACTTCTTGCTCCGAACTTAGAATAAGGTGAAACCAAATGTGTATGAAAGATTATTCAAATAACTTTAATTGGTTAGGTTGTGGGCCACCCTGTTCATTTTATGTGAAGAGATATGACCATTTAAAGTTGAGCCTTCAATCGGTTCATGCGAAAAGCTTAGCCAATTTAATTCCCTTGAATTTGGCTTGATGTGGGAGACCGATGATGGACTTAAACAACATTGATAAGCTTGAATTGAAGGCATAAATGTGAAATTAGCTTGATATTAAAGATTTTATACTTAGAAATATTTGACGAAGTCTCTCCCATGGAAGGTCACATGCCGTAAGAGCTCCCATGAAGCATCAGCTTGGTCCAAAACTTTTCTAGAACCAAAATTCCAAGCCATTGAGGTGATACAATGTCCGAGTCCTTACATCATCTCACCCTTGGGAACATTCACTCTCGAATGTGGTAGAACAAGTCTTGAAAAGCTCGACTTAGAACATGAAACTTCCAAACACAAGATATAATGTATAATTCAACTTTTGAAAATCATCAAGTCATTACAACTCATATAGAAACATATTCAAATTATTTATAACATCATAAAATAAATCATTTTCATGTACATATATGCATGTCATGTCATGAGACTCAAGAGTGAAAGAGTTAGGAACATTTAGAATAGGAAGAACCTAATCCATGGGCTTGAGTAGATTGGAAAGGATAGAGGCATCATCGCATCATATTTGATTCCACTCACTATGTAGCACTTTCCACATGTTGATCCCCCTAAAGTACCTTAACCGGAGAAACATCCTTGTTGTGAATCCGCTTCATTTATCTTATCCAAAATCTCAACCGAAACTTCCTCATAAGACAAGTTCTTCTCAATATCAACCTTCCAAAGGCAAACTAGTGCTATGGTCACCAACCACTCCCTCAACATAGAAAAATGGAAAATTGGGTGAATAGAACTCAAATTCAGAGGCAAATCCAACCTATAAGTCACATTCCAAATCTACTAAAAATCACATAAGGACCTACATACCGGGGACTTAATTTGCCCTTCTTCCTAAGACACATCACACCCTTCATAGGTGAGACCTTCACAAATACCCAATCACCACTACGAAACACAATATCCCTCCATCCAACATCCAAATAAGGCCTTTGATGACTTCGAACCATCTTCACCTTTTCCCTAACCAATTTCACTTTTTCCATAGCCTCTAAGTGTTTGATAAAATGTCTAATTTTGGATTCTTGAGCTATTGATGATCTATTGTATGACCTATGACTTAAATAACTTTATGATGATGAAAGAAAGGTATATATGTGTTGATTTCACTGAAGGTACCTATAGTGTTGTGAATTGACCATACCTAGTTGAGGAGGGGCAAATTGCGTTGACCATCTTGATGTGGTGGTGGTGGTGGTATGCCCATTAACCAATTGAGGGGTTGATACCTCAATCACTTTGGATGGGGGTGGTCATGCCCATCAACCAATTGGGGAGGTTGGTTCCTCAAACACTTGGGATGGGGGTGGTTATGCCATCAACCAATTGAGGGGTTAATACCTCAGTCACTATAGATGGCAGGGTGTAACAACCATCAACCAATTAAGGCGTTCATTCCTCAATCACTTCCAAGGGTTGGTCTACCTTGGATTCCAAGTACTGAGTTTTCTTGGTTTATGATAATGGTCTCTTCCTACACATGTAGCATTTTAGATATAAGTATGTTTTACTTCAAGCATCATTCATATATGTCATATTGTTATTATGCTATCTATTGCTTATGATATTGCATTTTGCCTATGTTGCCTATCTCTTGTTGTATTGCATCCTACATACTTAGTACATTGAAATGTACTAATGCATACTCTATACCTACATGATGTTACAACGTAGGAACCAGAGCTTCTCACGATGATCACTTCTTCCCCGTGGCTAGTACTATCTTCTAAAAGCAAGTTTGGTGAGTCCTCAACTTCGGGGATGATATATCTTGTTCTCATGTTATGCAAAGACTCCTATTATCTAATTTTATGCTTTTGACTATCAGGGTGAGCCCAGAAAGTTGACTTGACCCCCGCTCCTATCTATGTATTAGAGGTGTTATTGGAACCTTATGATATGTTAATGCAATGCTATTGGATTGTTATGTTTCTATGGTATCAAGGATGTCCCTTAGCCCTGAAGTTCCTTTTTACTATCTCTTATTGTTGTTTTATTGCTTCCACGCTCAAGGATGTGTAATAATGTGCTAAGAGACTTGTTTGGGGTCTGTTCGAGTTTGGTCGAGTAATATCTAGGCCCTAGGCTTGGGTCATGAAAAACTTAATATTAGAGTACTAGGTTGTTAATGGTCCTCAACATCTAATACACCGCATAAATTATAGTCATATTCATGGTTATGCACCATGACTATGAGTAAGAGGCTATGAGATGTCTTAGGAAATGTTTCCCTTCTTCTTGATCTATGTCATGCTATAGAGTTAAGGTGAGGCCTTCCCCTACCGAATGTTCTTTGCTATGCTAGATCATATCTAACATAAGAGGAAGAAGAGCCCGTACACCTGAAGAACAACTAGCTCATAGAGAGCTCTGGGATGCTGTCACTTTGCTAGCTCAATCCATGGCTAATTAAGTCAATCAAGCTGCTCAAGCCCCTCATGCTCTAACTCCGGCATCTAGGGTAAGGTTTATGAGGATGAACTCACCGGATTCCATGGGTCAAAAGTGGATGAAAACCCTCAAAAATTTATTGATGAGGTATACAAGGTGTTGGATATTATAGGTGTTAGGTTGGAAGAGAAGGCAGAGTTGGCAGCATACCAACTCAAGGGGGTGTCTCAAATATGGTACACTCAATGGAAGGCGGAGAAAGGGAACAACAATGTGATTTTATGGGAGAAATTGAAGGAGGTACTTCTCAACCAGTTTTTCCCTCTTGAGCCTAGGAAGGCCAAAATGATCGAGTTCATAAATTTAAAGCAAGGGTCAATGGGTGTAAGGGAGTATTCCCTCAAGTTCAACCAACTCTCTAAATATTCTCCATACTCTGTTGCCGATCCGAGGTCTAGAATGAACAAATTACTGATGGGTGTATCCAATTTAATGAGTGAGGATTTTTCTTGCCTAATGACATATGCTAAACAAATGGAGGGGGAGAAGTTGAGGAAAAGGAGGATTAGTGAGGCCAAGAGGGCCCATTTTGATGGTAAGTTCCAAAGTTCCAAGGGTGGCCGATCTTATCAAGGCCAAGGGTCTTCTCATGCTCCTAATAAGAGGTTTTCCAATGAATACCCAAGGGCCCAAGGTGATGGTGGTGTGGTGTCCAATGTTATGTGTCAAAGTGTTGTAGGGTGTATGATGGACCATGTTTGAAGGAAACTAATGCTTATTTTTGTTGTGGTGAAGTGGGGCATAAGGTGATGAATTGCCCATGTAATCACAACAAGGGTATAGGTGTTCCTCCTCAAGGTCGGAGTGAAAATACAGTTCCTTTGGGGAGAGGAGGCCAATAAGGTGGTGCCACAAGACACAATCGATTTTATGCCCTTCAAGGGAGGCAAGGGATAGATGAGGTGCCCAGTGTCGTCACTGGTATGTTAAAAGTCTTTGATTTTGATGTGTATACATTCATAGACCCGAGTGCCACTCTTTATTTTGTTACTCCTTTTATTACCAAAATGTTTCATATTAAGGCCAAATTATTGTGTGAGTGTTATGATGTTTCTACTCCCATTGGTGCATTTATCGTTGCTAGAAAGGTCTACTCCTCCTTACAGTATGGCCCCGACGGAGTTGAAGGAGTTGAAAAAGCAATTAAAGGATTTATTGGAGAAGGGTTTTATTAGCTTTAGCCAATCACCTTGGGGTGCACCAGTGTTGTTTTCGAAGAAGAAGATGGTTCTCTTAGAATGTGCATTGATTACCGATAACTTAATAGAGTCACCATAAAGAATAAGTACCCTCAACAAAGAATTGATGATCTATTTGACCAACTTCAAGGGGCTAGTCACTTCTAAGATGGATCTTTGGTCTAGGTATCACCAAGTGAAGGTGAGGGAGTGTGACATTCCTAAGACGGCCTTTCGGACTAGTATGGACACTATTAAATCGTGTTTATGTTTTTTGGGTTGACCAATTTACCAACTATCTTCATGGATCTTATGAATAGGGTCTTGAAACCCTACCTTGATTTGTTTGTGATGGTATTCATTGATGATATCTTGATCTATTCCCATAGTAAGGAGGAGCATGTGGGTCATTTGAGGGTGGTGCTACAAAAATTGGGGGAAGAGAAGTTGTATGCTAAGTATGAGAAGTGTGATTTTTTGTTGAACTAGGGTGCCTTTCGAGGTCATGTGGTGTTAGGGGATGGCATTAAGGTGGATCCTAAAAAGACAGAAGTGCTTAAAAATTGTCCTAGACATTTGACCCTGTCAGACATTAGAAGTTTCTTGGGCTTAGAGGGTTACTATCAGAGGTTTGTGAATGGGTTCTCTTCTATTGCTTCTCCCATGACTAATTTTATCCAAAAGAAGGCTAAATTTGTGTGGACCGATGAGTGTGAAAGGATTTTCCAAACCTTGAAGGATAAGCTTATCTTCGCTTCCATCTTGTCTTTACTGGAAGGGTTGGAAGGTTTTGTTGTGTATTATGATGCCTCCCGAATTGGTTTGGGTTGTATTTTGATCTAAAATGGTAAGGTGATAGCTTATGCCTCTAGACCACTCAGGGTGCATGAAAATAACTACCCTACCCATGATCTTGATTGGTTGCCGTGGTTTTTGCTTTGAAAATTTAGCGTCATTATTTGTATTGGGTGCATGTTTATGTGTTTACTGATCATAAGAGTCTCCAATATGTTTTCAATCAAAAAGATCTAAATTTGAGGCAACGAAGGTGGTTAGAGTTTCTTAAGAATTATGATATGAGTATGCAATATCACTCCAGTAAGGCTAATATTGGGGCCGTTGCTTTGAGTAGGGTGTCTATGGGTAGCCTAGCTCATGTTAATGATGGGGGAAAGAGGTGGCTAGAGAGGTCCATCGGTTGGCTAGATTGGTGGTTAGACTGGAAGAGATTGATGATGGTGGTATTGTGGTTGTTGATGGTTCAAAATCTTCCTTGTTTGATGAGGTAAAAGCAAAGCAGTATCTTGATCCCTCCTTGTTAGAATTGAAGGCCTTGGTGAGAGGGAAAGGTGGAGGTTTTCTCCCAAGGGGGCGATGGTGCCCTTAGGTACCAAGGTAGGTTGTGTGTGCCTAATGTTAATGACTTGAGAGAGAAGATTCTTGATGAGGCTCATAATTCTTCCTATTCCATTCACCAAGTTCTACAAAGATGTATAGAGATTTAAGGGATGTGTTTTGGTGGGGAGGTACAAAGAAAGACATTGCCAAATTTGTATTCGGTTGTCATAGTTGCAAACAAGTCAAAGCTGAACACCAAAGGCCAGGTAGCCTAACCCAAGATATAGAGATTACTTCTTGGAAGTGGGAGGAAATTAATATTGATTTTCTGGTTGGGTTGTCTAAGACTAAAAAGGGTTTTGATTTTATTTGGGTTGTGGTTGGTAGAATGACAAAGTCGGCTCATTTCCTACTGATTAAGACTACATATGGTGCTAAAGATTATGCTAAGTTGTACATTCATGAGTTGGTTAGATTGCATGGGTTGCCTTTGTCTATCATATCGGATCGTGGTGCTCAATTCACTTCACACTTTTGGAGGTCCTTCCAAAGAGGTCGTGGTACCAAGGTTAAGCTTAGTATGACCTTTCACCCTCAAATGGATGGCCAAGCCAAAAGGACTATCTAAACTATTAAGGATATGCATAGACCTTGTGTTATGGAGTTTAAGGGTAGTTGGGATGATCATCTTCTATTAATTAAGTTTGCTTATAATAATAGCTATCATTCTAGCATTGGTATGACTCCTTTTGAGGCCCCTTATGGTAGACGTTGTAGGTCCCCGACTGGATGGTTTGAGGTAGGGGAAATGGCATTGTTAGGTCCAGATCTAGTTATGGAGGTTATGGAGAAGGTAAGGTTTATCAGGGAAAGGTTGAAAACAGCCCAAAGTCGTCAAAAGTCTTATGCCGATGTGCGGAGCAGTGAGCTTGAATTCATAATTGGTGATTGGGTCTATTTGAAGGTCCACACATGAAGGGTGTAGTTCATTTTGGTAAGAAGGGTAAATTGAGACCATGATTTGTTGGTCCTTATAGAGTGTTGAGCAGGATTGGTAAGGTGTCCTACAAGTTAAAGTTGCCTAGTGAAATGGACTTGGTTCATCCGGTCATTCATGTGTCTATGTTGAGGAAGTGTGGGGGACCCAAATGCTATTATCCCATTGGATGTTGTGGGTGTTATTGAATACCATTTGACATATGAGGAATTTCTAGTAGATCTCTTAGATAGACAAGTGAAAAGGTTTAGGAACAAGGATATGACTTCCGTTAATGTCCTTTGGAGGAATCAACAAGTCGAAAGTGCCATATGGGAAGCCGAGGCGGACATGCAAAAGTGATATCCCTATCTTTTCCATTCTACTCAAGCCTAAGGTACTAATTCTAAGTCCCTTATGTGATTTCAAGTCTTATGTTTAAGCCGATATGTCATTTGCATGCATTCATGTTTATGTTGACAAGTTCATGGTTTTGACCCTTATGTTGAGATTTTTGAAAATGATGTTTAACCGCATTGTTGCATTCTTGTGTGGGCTAAGATTATTTTGCTTAATTCTCTTATATGAATTTCTTTGACATTTGGGGGTGAATGCTTCCAAGGGGGAGATATTGAAACGACCCTAAAAAGTGCCTGAAAATGTGCCTCAGAAGTGCCCATAATTGTAATTTCTACATATCTCAAAATTCGTGAGTGATATCAAAAATCTGACTTCATATACTTGTTCAGGGGGAAAAACTGAGTGGGAAATAGGTCTAACCCTGATTTTAGAGCAACCTAGCAAAATTTGATTTTCCCAAGTTTGCACAAAACAGTGGGGGTACGCGATGGCACCGCTATGTGGACCCATCACGGACCTATGTATTTTGTTGCCAGTTTTCACACTTCGATCTAAGGATTTGGGGCCTTGGGACTAAGCCTTCTCATGTGTAAAAACACCTATACTTAGCTATATTTCAACACCATATCATACAAGACATTCCCCAATACTCTCTCAAATACTTAGACAAGTATTTTGCTCAAAATTCAAGTGCCAAATCTCATTCTGGATCTTAAGGAATTCACTCAAGCTTCAAGTTCTCAACTCAATCTTGTTCAAGAAATTCTCCAAAGTTAAGGTATGTGTATTTCAACAATTGGATCCTTCCACTCATGGTGCCAAAGCTTTCTTTTTACTTAAATTGCATGTTTCTAAGTTGATTTACTTATGATTTTTACTTGGGGTTTCATTAAAATGTGACTATTTAAGCATATTTTGAGCTATGAATATAGATCTATCTTGAGATTTGATGAAGGGTTTTGATGTATATTGCAAGAGGGAATTACCAAGTGTTGGTGGGTTGATTTACTTCATTTTTTTTTTGCATGGCTTCACTCTTGAGTTGCATGATTTTACACTAGCATTACACACCTACCAAGTGTTTGATAAAATGTCTGGTTTTGGATTCTTGAGCTTTTAATGATCTATTGTATGATCGACGACTTGAATGACTTTATGATGATGGGAGGAAGGTAAATATGTGTTAATTTCATGGAAGGTTCCTATTGTGTTGTGAGTTAACCATACCTAGTTGAGGAGTGGTAAATTGCCACAACCATCTTGATGGGGGGTGGTGTACCCATTAACCAATTGAAGGGTTGATACCACAATCGCTTTGGTGGGGGATGGTCATGTCCATCAACCAATTGGGGGGTTTATTCCTTAATCACTAGGGACAGGGGTGGTCATGTCGTCAACCAATTGAGAGGTTGATACCTTAATCACCATGGATGGTAGGGTGTAACAACCATCAACCAATTGAGGGGTTGATTCTTTAATCACTTCCAAGGGGTGGTCTACCTTGGATTCCAAGTACTAAGTTTGCTTGGTTTATGATGATGGTCTCTTCCTACACATGTAGTATGTTAGATATAAGCAAGTTTTACTTCAAGCATCATTCATGCATGTCATAATATTATTATGCTATCCATTGCTTATGATATTGCATTTTGCTTATCTTTTGTTGCATTGCATCCTACATACTTAGTACATTCAAATGTACTAACGCATACTCTATGCCTACATGATGTTACCTTGTTGGAACCGAGCCTTCTCACGATCATCCACTTCATCCTCGTGGCTAGTAGTCCCTTCTCAAAGCAAGTTTGTTGATTCCTCAACTTCGGGGATGATATTTCTTGTTCTCATGTTATGTAAAGACTCTAATTATCTAATCGTGTGCTTTTGACTATTAGGGTGATCCCGGAAAGTTGTCTTGGCCCACGCACCTATCTATGTATTAGAGGTGTTGTTGGAACCTTATGATATGTTAATGCTATGCTATTGGTTCGTTATGTTTCTATGGTATCAAGGATGTCCCTTAGCCTCGAATTCCCTTTTTACTATCTTTTATTGTTGTTTTATTGATTTTGCGACCAAGGATGAGTAATGATATGCTAAGAGGCTTGTATGGGTCCTTTTGGGTTCCCCATTAACAGTGTCATGTCTAGTCCTAGGCTTTGGTCGTGATAGAAGTAATATTATCTAACTCAAACTACCCTACAAAAGACCTACACTTTCTACCATATAAAGCCCTAAACGGTGCCATACCAACGCTAGCATGAAAGCAATTGTTTTAAGCAAACTCAATAAATGATAGATGATGATGCCAATTGGCATTGAATTCCAACACACAAGACTTCAGCATGCCCTCCAAAGTTTGACTTGTCCTCTCGGCTTGCCTAACAGATTGAGGATGAAAAAGGTATGTGCTTCAACTTCACCTTAGGGCCAAATCCCCCTTTTGAGATGACTCCCAAAAGTGATAAGTTGGTTACCACAACCTCACTAGCACTCCACATGATACATGTAGAGGAGCCATGGTGTGGCCTAGGCTTGAAGCCCCCATCTTTGGAGCTAAGGGAGGCCACACGACCAACTACACGGGTCGTGTGGTGCTTGACGGGCCATTTAGCATTCCGTGAAGTCTCCGGAGGGAAAAATATTCTAAATATGGAATCACCATCTCATAACGTTTTCACGAAGTTTTCCTAAGGATGGGGTGATGGGAGCATCCCACGGATTGTGTCGCTCCACATGGGCTGTTTATTGGTTCGTTTAGTGGTTCGTACTAAAAAGATTCTAAGTGTTCATTCAAGATCGAAATTTTTGGAAATTTGTCTAAGCATAGGTTCATGGGCAGGTAAATAGACCATGTAATTCCACATAGACCGTTTACCCTCCAGTGAAGTGACTTTCGGTGAATTTTTACTCTAATTCATGAATGATGTTTTCGTAAATTTGGTTATTTCTGTTGGTCTTTTGGGAATTTCTAGGCTATTTTAAGGTCATCTATAGACCTAAAACCTATTTCAAAAATTCAAACCTATCCCTCATAATTTGAATCACTAAAAACACTCTCAAAGGCTTTCCAGTAAAAGAACTCTTGGGATTTCAACACTTGAGCTTGGGGTTTCAAGTCTCCTTCAAATTTCTTTGGGGTTTCTTCATCTTAGAGAAGGTATGTGGGTTGATCCTTAATTTCCTTTCAATCAAGGAGACTCAAAATTATTTTTAAGCAATTTCATGGACTTTTGGCTTACTTTAAATCGGAGTTTGTAATGTTATGATTCCTAAAATTCTATTCATGCATTGGTATTGTTTATTTGAGGATTTTAATGTGATTTAAACTATTACATGAGGATTTACTTTGGTTTATGGAATTTTAAAGTATGCATGTCCCCTTTAAGGCTTTGATCTAAGAATGGGTGATTATATCATGATTTGAATTGTGGATTTAAATATGAATTTACTTCAATTGCATGTTATACTATTGATTTTAGATTGAATCTCAATTGCCCATGCCATTTTCACATTATTCATAACATATGCATTCATGTTCATGAGAATTCGTGGAAATTATGTTATGGGTTAAGCCCAATTATTTTTATGATATGATTTTGATAAAATGTTGGCTATAACAATATTGTGATCATATATATATGTATCTATTGGTTATGGCTCTTTGAGCATCTCAGGTGCTTGCACCATTTTGTATATGAATGGACTATTCCTATGCATGAGTATTTTGACTATGAAATTATGATTTGTCCTTAAAGAATAAGAATGTATCGAAATGGTTTGGAAATGGCTATTGTCTCTTAAAAGCATATATATGTATGTATGCATGCATGTATGTATTCTTGTCGGATGACGACTTAGCACCGATAGATGGAGGGTTATCTCTTTATCCTCGAACTATGTCCCTAGCATAGATTCTTTTTCGAAATGGGGATGCCCCTAAGGAAAGTTGCCTCCAAAATGGGGATACCCGTAAGGAGAAGAAATTATGTGACATGACATGCTATATCTGAAAATCCTATCCGAAATGGGGATGCCCATAAGAAGGTTGCTTCATACGAAATAGGGATGCTCGTAAGGTGAAGTATAAGTATGGTTTACCTTTGGCAATTAGACCACTCCTTTACCGATGAGGGAATTTCAAGTAATAGCTCTCTTGGTCTTACTTATGCCGGTTGAGGTCACATCCCCACTATATATGCGCATCATTTGCATATCATCCATCATGACTTTCATTGCATCTTGTTATATTACATTCTTTGCTATATATATCTCTTTCTATGTTATGTTCTCTTTTCATCTAACTTTGATATACAGGTTTTGGTAAGTTCATGCATGACATCCCACATACATAGTACATTTAAACGTACTAATGCATACTCTTGCCTACATAATTTTACCATGTAGGGACCGAGGACCTTGACCGTCCACCGCGCAACACCTTGCTTGGATTCTGGATTTATTTGTAGTGGTGAGTCCTATCTTTCAAGGATGAGCCACCATCTATCTACCTATGTTACTTATTTCACATTATGTACTTTAGGGTGAGCTCGGGACATGTCTTGGTGCCCGACCATCTGTGCAGAGGCACCGTTGGACATCTTGTAAACCTCTTTACAATATATACTATGGTCATGATTAAGACTATGTTATGTATTTGGTTATCTATGATGATTGTTATGTGACTTTATGATATGTTGATGGAAAGATCCTAAGTCCCTAATTTCCCCCATAGCGTGAATCCTATATACCCGCCCCTTAGTATTTGTATGTTTTGTGTTATGTGAGTTCATGTTAATCCTTCCTCTATAATGCCCTTATAGCGTGAGTCCTACTTTCCCATCCCTTGGTACTATTTATTGATTGTTGGATGCGCTTCCGCATCAATGATGCGAGTTTTGGTATCTTGAGGCTTGTTTGGGGACTCTCGTGTTCCTATTTGCTTTGTCACATCTAGGCCCTAGGTCGAAGTCATGACATCCAGTCAACATTAATCCAAATCAAATCAAATTGCATTCGGGTCTAAGGCAAACCAACCACAAAAATCCATGTTCGCCTCTTCCCACTTCCAAGTAGAGATTTAAATATCTTGAGTCAAACCACCAGGCATTTGGTGTTCTACCTTCACTTGTATACAATTAGGGCATTCGGATATAAACTTGGCTATATCCTTCTTTATACCACGAGACCAATACACTTCTCTCAAACCCTACTACCTCTTAATAGATCTCGCGTGAATAGAATAATGAGAGTTATGGGCTCTACTCATGATCATCTCCCTAAGACCATCAATGTCCGATACACACAATCGATCTTGGTACTGAGTTACACCATCTCCCCCCTGGGAGAAAACCTCTATCTTATTTCTAGCAACCAACCTATTCAACACAACTAATGATGGGTATAAGTCTTGCTTTGCCTTGATATCAACAACCACAAAAGATTCGGCCCTATTCTGAACATGAACAACACTATCATTAGAGTCGGTCAACCCAATATGCAATCTAGCCAAACAGTGAATGTCTTTTGCCATCTCTTACTTCCCTTCACCCACATAAGCCACACTTCCCATAGATAGTCCACTAAGAGCATCTACTATAATATTTGGCTTACTAGGATGATATCGTACACTCATGTCATAGCCGTTAAGGAGTTCCAACCATCTCCTTTGCCTCAAGTTAAGATCCCTTTGAGTGAACAGGTAGTGCAAACTCTTGTGATTGGTGAAAACATCAACATGTACCCCATACAAATAGTGTCTCCAAATCATCAAGGTAACACCATCGCTGCTAGCTCAAGATCATGAGTCAGGTAATTACTCTCATGCACCTTCAATTATCATGACTCATAAGCATCACCTTACCATATTGCGTAAGTACACAATCCAACCCAATCCGAGAAGCATCCCAACACACCACTAACCTATCTAAGCCATCTGATAAAGTCAAAATAGGAGCCAATGTAAGCTGATCTCTTAATGTCTGAAAATTCTTCTCACACTCATCCAACCATACAAACTTGGCCTTCTTCCAAGTCAACTTGATAAATGGGGATGTAACAGATGAGAAACCTTCAACAAACCGCCAATAATAACTAGCCAACCAAAGAAAACTTTGAATATTCAAAGGATCAAGCTTGTCAAACAATGCACATCCTTCACCAACTCCTTTTTAACCTCCTCTATAAGATCGCTACAACATTTTCATTCCCTAGATTGCAATGCGAGCCCATAGTAACTCTCCCAATTTAGTAGGGATATAGATATAGGAAATCTTAAGACATGTTCCGTGGCACATAAGAATCGTGAAAAAGTGAACCATTTCGTAAAATGCCTTGTAGCCCCAACCCATAGATGTGACGCGCTTCACACCTATGAATAAGACACTACTTGATACGGCATGTTAGACTCCGAGGATCATTTATAAACCTAGTGGTCTGATACAATCTCTGTCACGACCCAAACCTCAAAGTATCCATATTTACATCATCAGTTCGGAAACATATTACGGAAGGTAAACGCATAATACTAAGGGATGGGAAAGTAGGACTCCCACTATGGGGATATCACCATGATAGGGATTAGCATGAATTCACATAACATATATCGCATAAGAACTAAGGGGTGGGTAAGTATGACTCACTCTATGGGGGTAATATGAGACTTGGGATCTTCCTAATTTCCACATCAAACATACATACTTACCATAATTCTAATGATCAATCCATAATAATTGTATCAAATAGATAACCATAATCATAAGATCCAAATACAACATATAGCACATATCCGTACAAGAGTCTATAAGATGTCCAACAATACCTCTAGCCATAACATAGGACGGGGGCCAAGACATGTCCTGGGCTCACCTAAATGTAAAGATAACATAAGCAAAATAAACATAAGGTAGAAAAATGGTGGCTTGTCCTTTGCAGATAGGGCTCACCACAACAAGTATCTCAAATCAAATCTAGTCGTCCAACTGTGGATGAAAGTAGTCTCCGGTCCCTACATAGTTAGATCATGTAGGAAAAAGTATGCGTTAGTACGTTTGAATGTACTAAGTATGTGGGCATAAAACGCATGTGACTTATCAAACCCGCATTCAATGTTTGATGACTAAGGCACATAATATACAAAGAAGTATATATCCAAAGAATTGCATATAACAATATGCCATGAAATCCATGATGCATGAAATGCATAATGCTCATATGTATTGGGGGTATGACCTCAACCGACATATAAGACCAAGCGATCAATTACTTGGAATCTCGATGTTATCCCCATACCAAAAAGAGGTGGTCTACTTACCAAAGGTAAACCATACTTCTCCTTACGGGCCTCCCATTTAGGAGAAGTAACCTTCCTTATGGGCCTCCCATTTCTGATAGGATTTTCATATCATGTCTAGCGGGTCATGGCTCAACTTACGGGATGAGCCTCAGATCTTTCCAGCGGGTCATGCCTCAACTAACGGGATGAGCCTCATATCTCAATACCTATGCTGGCATATAGTTCAAAGAAAGGGAGATAGCCCTTGGGATAGCCCTGACGCACTCAATCTATCGGTGCTAAGTCAAAACAATCCACGAGAATACTTATACATATACATGCTTTCAAGGAGAGATTCAATAGTCACATCAAATCATTTCAATACACCTTTAGGTTCAAAAACCAAACATATTTCTCATACTTGCATAATTGGGCTCAAATGCTAAATCATAGCTCATAGTCATAATACTCATGCATAGGAATAACTCATTTATATATACAAATGGTGCAAGCACCCAAAATGCTCAAAGACCCATTATAATAGACATATATATGATCACATTCTTGTCATAACCATAACAATCCAATGTACATGAATGCATATTCCATGAATTGTGTGGGAATAGCATGGGTAGTTGAGATTCAATCAGAAATCAATAATATAATATGAAATTGAAGTAAATCCATAATTAAATCCA
>JAPFFP010000002.1:11116765-11134051 GCA_026153255.1 Solanum medicagineum
CACACGCACACACACACTAGTTTCATTGTACATGCGTTGCACGTGTATGCCAAGTCAAAAAATGCATATTATAATAAAATAAATTTTGAACAACTAAATTTTACTTGAAAGGATATAGTTGACTCTTATGTATGTCGAATCAAGAAATACATATATAGATTTTATACAAAAGCTACTCTATTAACGTGAACCTCTAACTTAGAAGTTAGCTCTGAGAGAGTTTTGATAAAAGCTCCTTGACGTTCAGAGCCAAGTTTACATACATTTATATCTAAGATAGAAGAATTTTAGATGTACAAAATAAACTCTATGAGTCCTAGTGATATAAGAATTTCCCCCTCAATCTGCATGTAATAACAGACAGATTGTCACGTAAAAAACAAAATTAAGAGGAGGACAAGCCTTTTGTAAAAATGTCATCAACTTATAAGTATGTCAAGACATATGTAACAACAAGATCCCCTTGAGATACTTCATCACGAACATAATGAAAATCAATATCAATATGCTTGGAACAATCAAGAACACCAGATTTTGACACATATATGTAGAATTGATATTGTCACAAGATACACGAATCGATTGACAAGGATAAATTTCAAGCTCAAAGAGAATATGACAAATCCTAGTAGTCTCAGCAATTGTGGAAGCAATTTCTCTGCATTCGTCCTCTGTAGAAGACTTAGAAACAGTGGGTTGCTTCTTCGCATGCCAAGAAATAAGGTTTGACCCCAATAACACTGCATAGCCCATCGTAAATCACAGAGTATCTAGACAACCAGCCCAATCGGCATCGGAATAAGCAGTGACAAGAGAATTGGATGAAGAGGCATGTAGAAATAAATCATAAGTGATATATGTTGAAATGATATTGTCACAAAATACACGAATCAATTGACAAAGATAAATTTTAAGCTCACAAAGAATATGACAAATCCAAGTACGTAGTCTTAGCAACTGTGTAAGCAATTTTCTATATTCGGCCTTTGTAAAAGACTTAGAAACAGTGGGTTGCTTCTTCGCGCACCAAGAAATGAGGTTTGAGCCCAAGAACATTGCATAGCCCATCGTAGATCATTAAGTATTTGGACAACCAGCCCAATAAGCATCGGAATAGGCAGTGACAAGAGAATTGGATAAAGAGGCACGCAGAAATAAACCATATGTGAGTGTACCCTGCAAATATCTAAAATAATACATATGCTGGTGAGTAGTTCGGGAGCATGCATAAATTGGGAGACAATATTTACTACATAAGCAATATCTGGATGAGTTATTGTCAAATATTGAAGCACCAACCATGCTCTTGTACTCACTTGGGTCTGAAAGTAAATTACCATCCTCAAGAGCCACACATGTGCGAGAGGACTATCCAAACTCTTTTGGAGGATAATGCTTAGAGCTTGTGTTTTAGAGTTTAAGGGTAGTTGGGATGAACATCTTCCACTTATTGAGTATCCTTACAATAATAGCTACCACTCTAGCATTGGCATGGCTCCATTTGAAGCTTTATATAGTAGGCATTGTAGATCTCCGGTTGGGTGTTTTGATGTGGGAGAGATGGCATTGTAGGTCCGGATTTGGTTATGGAAGCCTTAGAAAAGGTGAGGTTGATAAGGGAGAGATTGAAGACGGCCCAAAGAAGACAAAGGTCCTATTCCGATGTGAGAAGAAGAGCTCTTGAGTTTAAGGTTGGTTACGGGTTTACTTGAAAGCTCACCCATGAAGGGTGCGGTTCGGTTTGGCAAGAAAGGAAAATTGAGCCCAAGGTTTGTAAGGCCTTATAGAATTTTGAGGAGGGTTGGTAAGGTTGCATATGAATTGGAGTTGCCTATAGAGATGAATATGGTTCATCCGGTCTTTCATGTTGTCCATGTTGAGGAAGTGTGTGGGTGACCCAAATGCTATAATACCCTTAGAGGTTGTGGGTGTTGTGGTAGATAATTTGACCTATGAAGAGGTCCCGGTGGTGATATTGGATATACAAGTGAAGAGGTTGAGAAACAAAGATGTAGCATCCATCAAGGTCCTTCGGAGGAATCAACAAGTTGAAAGTGCCACATCGGAAGCCGAGGCAAACATGAAAAAGCGATATCCATATCTCTTCCACCTACTCAAGCCAAAGGTAATAACTTAACTCTCATCTATGATTTCAAGTCTTAAGATACAACCCTCATGTCATTTTACATACGTTCATATTTATGGTGACAAGTTTATGGTGATTTTTGACATTCATGTTGAGGCTTTTTGAACATGATGTTTAACTGCATTTGTTGCATTCATATTGCGCTGAGTCTTCATAATTACTTCTCTTACGCATGTTTCATTGACATTCGGGGATGAATGTTCCCAAATGAGAGATATTGAAACACCCTCATGTGCTTCAAAATGCCCCATAATTGTAATTTCCATATATCTCAAAATCCATGTTTGATTTCGAAAATTCGACTTCATATTCTCGATCAAGAGCAAAAATTGAGTAGGAAATGGGTACAAATCGAATTTTAGAAGAATCTTAGCGAAAAATAATTTTTGCTAATTTTTGATTTTCAGTGTCTGTCCGGGTCGAGGCTGCAACGCACTTGGGGTGTGGACTAGTATTGTTTGAACTCCGCGTTTGGTCCGCGTTGAGCCCGGGGCGCTAACCAGTGTAAAATTTTCTTGGTTTTCTTATTTCGTCCGAGGGCATTGGGGTCATAGCCCCATGCCAATTTAAACGTGAAATCTCCCATACTTAGCCATTTTTCAACTCAATAACTTACAAAACCTTCTCTAAAACCTCTTCAAGACTCTATCAAATCTCTCATTCAAATTCAAGGATATTCAAGCTAAATTTGGAACTCAAGAACCCATCTCAAGCTTCAAGTCTCCTTCAAGTTCATCTCAAGGGATTCAAGGTTTAAGGTCTGTGGGTCTTCATCTATGAGTCCTTTCACCCATGGAGCCCAACCTTCTCTTTTGATGGAAATGCATGATTTTAAGTTGCATTATCTCTTATTGTGGATTTTGGACATAAATTATATTGGAGCTTTACCAAGTATTGAATGATTATACATGAATATCTATTTCAAGCTTATTCCATGAATTGATTTAGTCTATTGAGACTATGCATGATTTGCACTATGAAACCATGAACTATTATGAGCTTTTGCGATGGATTTAAAGATACCCTAAATGGGAGTTTTACTACTATATTAGTGGGTTGACTTGCATTGAGTTTACTCATCTTATTTAACTCTTGAATTGCATGATTTTGAACAAGTATCATGAACCTACCACGTGTTTGATAAAATTACATGACAAGAATTCTCAAGTTATTGATGAACTATTACATGATTTACAAGTCAAGTGACTTCATGATGATTCAAGACTTTCAAGCATGTATTGAATTCATGAATAGTATCTATGGTTGAATCATTTCCTTGTATCTGAGAAAAATTTCTAGATTAATAGGAAGGAAGCTTAATTGAATGAATAATTTTACAAGTATCAAGTTAAGCCCTATTTCAAAATGTTTACCTCTTGTGAGCCATTCATGTTAAAGCAAGGGATCATGTATGATTATTAGCTATTCCCATGTTCAAGTTAGGCTAATTACTAGAGGTCAAGCATGTTTATGAGCTACTCATGTCAAGTTATCATGTCTCTTATAAGTTATTCATGATATTATTAAGTATGATTATTTCCAAATATTTCGTGAAATTTGACTTAGCACCGATTGAGGCTTAAGATGGGGGCTCGACTCAAGGGGTCCTTATATAAAGTCTTTAGTCTATAAACTATATGCCACCATAGGATTATGAATTATCCTTGCTATACTAGTGGATTCATCTAATTCATGTTATCATGTTTGGTTTACCTTGGTCAACTGAACCGAGGGGGTGTCATGCCTTGGAGTCCAAGTTGTAGCTGCTTGGTCTATGTCGGTTGAGGTCTCTTCCCACATATGTATGATATATTATGCAAGTTGAATGTTTTACAAACATGTTTTATTATAAACATTGATCATGCATGTCATAGTGAGATTATATATCCATTGATTATGATTATGCATTTTGAATATATTGGCTTATGTCTTTGTTGCATTGCACCCCGCATAATTAGTACATTCAAAAATGTACTAATGTATACTCTATGCCTACATGATATTATTATGTAGGTACCGGAGCTCCTTTTGATCATCCTCCTCCACGTGGCTAGCTTGGTACTTCGAAGAAAGCTTTGGTGAGTCCTTAACTCTAAGGACAATATCTTAAGTTACTCTTGCTATGTTGAGACTTCTTTATGTTGGACACTTGTTATCATGAGAGTGAGCCCGAAAAGTGTCTTGGTCACCGCTCCATTCTAAGTTAGAGGCGTTGTTGGATATTATGTTTTGTATATGCTATGAGCTTGACACTTTTCATGCTTTTATGATTATCAAAGACCTCCGTTAGTCCCATTTTCCCTTTTCATTAATTGACTCTTATTATTGCTTAATTTTGCTTCGGCAAATAAAGATGTGTGCACGTTACAATCAAAAGGCTTGTTTGGATTGTCCTCAGACTTCTCATTCGCTGTGTCATGTCTAGGCCCTAGGCTTGGGTCGTGACAAAGTTAAGGCTGTAGAGTTGAATTAGAGCATCAACTTCATCTATCTATTGTTCAAAGCAATACAAATTCCGCAACAAAATTTAGTTATCCACGTTTACTTGTACATGTATTTATAATGCATATTAGCCAGTATCTGACGCACTAAAAACTCCCTTCTGATCTGATGGGAGAGAGTAATATTTTTGTGCATACTTGTTTCAATATTAATATGGAACCAATTATTGACTTAAGGCAAAATTGGATGCAAGTATTCTCAGCAAAGAACATGTAAAGGAGGTCAATTTGTCTAAACTTTAAAAAAAGGGATAATTTCAAAAATTGCCCTTGTGGTTTACAATATTACCTTCTGTTATAATGATTTCAGTAATAAAGAAGCTCAAAAGGAACATTAGTTATGTACTTAACACATGCAAGTTGATAAGTTGACCTTTAGATATAGGCGAAGTAAGTCACCTCCTTATTGTGCTGATGTTGATAGGTCTATTTTCAAAGAATGAAAAGCAGAATAATGAATATTACTTCTGACATCATATAGGGAGTTAAGTGCCAACATCTAAACAACAGACAATTTCAAAAAGTAACACACATAATAACTTCAAATTGCATTAATCAATGAAAGCGCATAATGCTTCTTTTACCAATAAAAAAAATTTCAAACAACACATAAAACTTCTTTACAAATTGAATGACTTACATCTAATTGGCATAATCATTAAAAGAAGAGTTGAAAGGAAAATCCAGCTTGATTGCTGCAATGGCTAATTATTTGAACTTCGATATATAGGATTTAGAGTTAACACGTTGAGAGGGAACATGGAGTTATAGAGATTGTTGGTTTCCACAACCAATAAGTCCCTTTTGGTGGTGGAAGACATTGATTGTATCATTGACTTGTAAGATAATTTGACTAATCGAACTGCTATTGTTTATTCATTTAATGCTTTTCGTATGCAAGAAAGCAAGGTAAATTAGTATTTTATTTTATATTTCCTATCTTGCTATGAACTTGGATTAATCGAACGTTGTGCTTTAAATACCAAATGATTAAATAGAAAAAAAATTGTATACACAATAAAAAGTTGGGGCTATCTCAATTTAATGGCGCAATACATAATCACACACTCAAACTTGGCTTCAGCTGATAAGTAAGTACTCTAATTTTGAAAGTTCACATCTAGACACTTCAACTTGGTCTCAATGTAGGCAATTAAACACTCCAACTCTAGATGATCATTTTGTAAATTGGAGTGTTCAATTGACATAGTAGAGACGAGTTGAGGTGTCTAGATGAGTATACTCAAAGTTGGAATATTTATATATCTGATTTAAATTTGAATGTCTATTTACGTATTTTGTCGTTTTAATTCATGGGTTGGTATGAAACTCAAATTTCGTATTACTGTATTGTAATATTTTCCCTTACTATGTCATTTTATTTCGTAGCTGACTTTATCAGGTTTCCTGAATTTTATTGATGGACTATGATTGAGTTGTGGAGATGAACGCATCATAATTTTCATGACAAATCACATCGAAAAACTCGACCATGCATTATTGCGACCTGGTAGAATGGACATGCACATACACATGACATATTGCACACCTTGTGGCTTTAAACTTCTTGCTTCTAATTACTTAGAAATAACAATCATAAATTGTTTAAGGAAATTGAGGAGTTCATTGACAAAGCCAATGTGACACCAACAGAAGTGGCAGAACAATTGTTAAAGGAAGATGAAGTTGATGATTTCCTTAAAGGGTTGCTTAATTTTCTTGACAAAAAGATAAAAGAGAATGAAGAGGAAAAGACTAAGAAAGTGAAAATAAGACAAGTGGAGTCTATTGATGAGAAGGAGAAAAATTTTGTAAATGAGATAAAAGAAAAGGGATTACCAAATGGGAAAAGTTAAATACCACAAAAACAAAAAAGAGATGTTATAAAATGATACTTTTTTTCCTTTTAATTTGGTCTATATAAATAATGAAGGAGTGTATCTAGCAAATTATACAATATTATATGAGAATTATATTGAGAGAATTCATATCACTTAATCATATGATTAGCAAGTTTATATAATCTTATCTATTAGTTAAAAAATCTCATTAAAATGAGTGAGTTGTATGCCCCCTTAAGAATACTATTATATTAACACCATTTTATAAATAATAGAATGATAAATATTCTGATTCATTATTTTCTAGGGGTAAGTTTCAAATTTCAAAACTTAGTTATTAATTGCATATCTTGACTATGAAAATTAGGGAGTTAGATCACTTTCGCAGTGAGTATAGCTAATATATGATTATGACTACGTCTGGTTTTCTTTATTTACAGAGAAATCAGGATTTTGACGTGCCGTGAATCCTCTTGAAAGAGAGTTTTGCCCACATTCGATTCTCAATTCTTGTGAGCGGAATATGCATGCACTTCCACCAGAGCAGAATCACATGTGGACAAAAAGGAATTCACTCCCCTCCCAAAAAAATTGATTGTCTTTTTATATAATAAGTTTTTGTTTTAAATCTTAATCAGTGACTCTTAGGCAATGACTTGATTAAGGTAATTCATTGACTTTTTTTGTGTATCACCAAGACAACTTACTAAAAAATCAGTTAGTAAACCTAAGGATATGTAGGATAAAAATCAAACAAGACATCATCAAAGTATGTGGTACAGTGAATGGAGCTGATTCTTAGGTTCAAGCCTCAAATATATATATAAAAAAGCCTTGATAGAGAGCCCTTTGAACAAATCAGGAGAGTACGCGTGGTAAAAAAAAATAAAGACAGGTTAGACATGATAAAAGGGATAATTACAGGGCATGGTCTTTCGACCAATGTAATTACCAAAAAAAATGGACTTTCACTATATAGACATGTATAGTCAGTGAATATTTCATGTATAGTCAGATTATATTCCATTTTGAGAATAATAATGCATATTTAGTATATAACAAATATATATAAGTAATTTATATTATGTAATTAGTATATGTACTGTCTATGACTTTTGGCAAATTATACTGACTATTTTTTTTAGGTAAAACTACACATTATAAATCTAACATGAAATTAATTGGGGGAACTTATTTATATATACCATATTTAGAAATATTATACCATTTATAGAAATATGATTTTTATACATATATAATTCACTTTTAATACATAATGCAGATTCCTTTTTAATCAAAATATAAGTTTAATATAGTTTAAGATACCTATAACACATGTTTATAACTTTAACACATCTTTTATACGTAGTATAATTTATTTATATTACATGCATAATACTTTTTTAATATCTAGAGCAGTTGTTTAATCAAAATAATTATTATAATCTATATATATTACTTGTCACGCCTTGGGAGGGTACCCTGGACGTGATTGACACTTGGAAGCTATTGCTAGCACCCAAGCAGACCACCTAGTCTCATTTACCTTCGTTCGATCAATTCATCAGCGGAAGAAATAAGATAATAATAGTAATACAATTCTATCTGTGGCTCAATACTATCAATATCAATCTATCATAGAAGAAATAGAATACCAAACAAAAATCTAAATGTAAAGAAAAGAGAGGGAAAGAACCCCCAACATCAACATCAACATCTACGTTTATGAAGCCTCTATACTATAGCCTGAGACAGTACTATGACAGGGCATGGCTATCAAAATCAAGTAAAAGACTGTCCAACAAGAAATTAAACATCCTCTGAATACAGGGGAGAACTCACCACTGTTTGGAATAGAGAGCTCTGAAAATCAATGATAGGACTGTTGAAGTCCTCAGACTATCGAATCTGCATCATAAAATGATGTAGCGCCAGAGGGGTGTTAGTACGTGGAATGTACTATATGTAAAACGGGCTAAAGAAAAAGGAAACAAAATGCAGTCACTACTCAATCACTCAGCCTCACCTTAGAATAAAGGACAAGACTCTATCACCTCACTATCCATCAAACATCAAACATTCACATCATATCGGAGTTTATTAGGGAGTTTCTATAATCGACAACCAATACCTATGAGTCGGTACTGATATAATAAAGAGCTATCATTTCCACATTCGTCCAGCACCTTTCTGGGGTAAGGGACGAGTCTGTTAGTGGATCCAAAGGTTTGTCAAGTCCTTTCTTGGGACAAAGGAAACATCCACTTTCACGGTCCAATCCTCTCCTACGCTGGCCACGTATTTAATGGGTACGAGTGGGACTCACTCTTACCCATTTCGGTGCTAATACTCCTCCCAGGATTCAATATGCTCATAAGTCTAGCAATCCATCAAGAACTTTCATTACCCAACCTCTACGGGCAAGTCTATCTTTTCAAATTCAAGGGGGATATATTCATTCAACTTTATCAATGTTATTCTTAGCTATCACAGTCATCAACATACTCACCTCAGGACTCAGACTCATTCAAACATCACATTCAGACAATCAATGCTCTAGACATCCCTCATTAAGTTCATTATTCACGTCTTTACAGAGAGAATTCGTAAGAGTTTAAATCACAATCACATAAATATGCAAGTATATAGTAAACGTTAAACATGATGATCATCAATTTAGGATATTAAAATGTAGTTTAACGAATATATTCAAGAACTCAATATAATATCTAAGAATTTAATTTCAATATTCAAGAACCTTCGAGAAATCATAATTCAACACTTCTACACATTTGTCTTTCATTTTAACTCTACATTGGCATATAGAAGAACGATTCCATGCTTTTGGGTAGCCTTTACATACCTGGGATAGAGATTCTTCAAAGAAATTGGAAGGTCTCTTGAAACCTTACTCTTTCTCTCCTCTTCTTCTCTTTGACTTGCGTAAAAGACTTACATAATTTATCGGTTTAAAACCCTTTTGTACGAAATATCCTTAAAAATATGTTTTGGGAATGTTAAAATATTTTGGGAAGGATAAAATTGCCCTTCCCGAAATAAAAGAAACAAAAATTTCCTAGAACATAGGTGCGCGTCGCGGAAGGGGCGTGCACCAGTGTTTCTGGTGAAATTTCGCATACGTTCAATTTCCGTCGAAAAATAAGAAAAATCCTAAGTGTAGCTCCGCTTCCCTGGCGCGTCGCGGAGGGAGCGTGAAAAGCTCACTGTTTCTGTCCAAAATTGGGCATTTCGAAAATCAACCTGACTTGTTTTAATTAGGGTTAAGACCATTTTCTGACTCTATTTTTCGCACTGATCACAAATTTGATCTTGAATTTTCTATCAGAGTTTAGGAAGACGCGTTGTGCACATGATGTATTTTAGGGGTGCTTTAGCAAGTTTACGGGGTGTTATATCATCTCCCTCTTAGAATGATTAGTCCTCGAATGATGAGTAAAGGTCATACGGGGACATGAATAACCCAGAACTCATCTCATTCCTCACTCAGGAACACTCAGACTCTCGCTATCCATCATCTATCTATCTCTGTCTTAAACTCAGGAATGGAATAAAACAAGGTATTAACTTAATGAAAAGGAACATTCGAGAGTGTTAAGGATAGGGAGACTTACCTTCAACATCATCATCACTTGGCACGAATAGATGTGGGTATTTGAGTTTCATCGCTTCCTCAACTTCCCACGTAGCTTCATCAACAAATTGGTTCCTCCATAAGACTTTAACGGAGGCTATATCTTTATTCCTCAGCTTACGAACCTGTCTGTCAAGGATTTGGACTAGAATTTCCTCTCCTGATAAGTTGTCCTTCACTCCCGTACTCTCCACCGGAATTGCTAAGGCTGGATCCCCCAAACACTTCTTCAACATAGATACATGAAACACTAGGTGAAATCCGTCTAGCTCGGAAGGCAAGTCTAACTCATAAGCAACCTTCTCATTCCTTCTTATGATCTGAATGGTCCGATATAATGGGGACTCAACTTCCCCTTCTTACCAAATCTCATGACACCCTTCATGGGTGACACTTTCAAGTACACCCAATCATCCACCTCAAATTCCAAGTCTCTTCTTCTCACATCCGTATATGACTTTTGGCGACTCTGGGCTGTTTTCAAGCTTTCCCTGATGACATTCACTTTCTCTATAGACTGATGTACGAGGTCAGGCCCAATCAGCTTAGCTTCACTCACTTTGAACCAGCCTATCGTTGATCTACACCTCCTCTCATATTATGCCTCATACGGGGCCATCTGAATGCTGGCATGATAGCTATTATTGTACGCGAACTCAATCAATGGCAGATGATCATCCCAATTTACCTTGAAGTCAATAACACATGCCCTCAACATATCCTCTAAGGTTTGAATGGTCCTCTGCCTGCTTATCTGTCTGTGGGTGAAAAGGGGTGCTCAAATTTACCTTTGTACCCAATCCCTTCCGGAAAGATCTCCAAAATTGAGAGGTGAATTGAACTCCTCTGTACGAGATGATGGACAAGAAAACCCCATGCAACCTCATAATCTTGAGAATATACAGTCAGGCATACTCCTCAGCAGTGTAAGTTTAACTGCCAAGAAGTGGGCTGATTTCGTCATCCTGTCAACAATCATCCATATTGAATCATGCTGCTTTCGGGATCAGGTAAGCCCGTGAGAAAGTCCATGTTGATTGTTTCCCACTTCCATTCTGAAATTTCAAAATTCTGTGCCAATCCACACTGTTTCTAGTTCAACCTTCACCAGTTGGCAATTAGGACACTTAGAAACGAATTTAGCAATGTCCTCTTCATCCCGTTCCACCAATAGACTTCTCTCAAGTCGTGGTACATCTTGGTGGAGCTAGGATGGATGGAATATCTCATGCTATGAGCCTCGACATGATTCTATCTCGAACACCATCAACATCGGGTACACACAATCTTCCTGGATATCTTAATACCCTATTTCCCCTTTTGGAGATTTCTGCTTGTGAACCACTTCTTTCAATTGGAGTAAGACAGGGTCTTGTTCTTGCTTTTCTTTCACCTTAGACACTATGGATTAAGCAGACCCATTCTGAACATTGACCCCGCGTTCGTTGTTCTCCTCGAGTTACACTCCTAATCAAGCTAATCTATGCACTTCATTGGATAATTCTCTTTTCCCCTCCTTCACATGGGCATTGTTACCCATAGACATCCTGCTAAGAGCATCCACAATAATGTTAGCCTTACTTGGGTAGTAGAGAATGCTCATATCATAATCCTTGAGTAACTCCAGCCACCTCCTCTATCGCAAGTTGAGCTCTTTCAGACTGAACACGTACTACAAACTCTTATGGTCAGTGAACACATCCACATGTACTCTTACAAATAGTGATGCCAGATCTTAAGTGCAAATACCACTGCTGCCAACTCTAGATCGTGGGTGGGGTAATTCTTCTCATGGATCTTGAGCTGTCTAGAATCATAAGCTATCACCTTTCCTCTCTACATAAGCACATACCCCAATCCAACTCTAGATGCATCACAATATATCACGAAGTCACCCATCCCATCTGGAAAGGTCAACACTGGTGCTGTAGTCAATCTAGTCTTCAATTCCTGAAAGCTCTTCTCACATGCCTCAGACCACTGGAACTTCGCCTTCTTCTGAGTCAGTTTTGTCAAGGGGGATGACAGAGAAAAGAAACATTTAACAAATCTGCGATAGTACCCTGCCAAACCTAAGAATCTTCTTATTTCTGTGGGAGAAGTTGGTCTTGGCCAATTCTTAACCGCCTCAATCTTCAGCGTATCCAGCCGAATACCATCTCCCGAAACAACATGACCTAAGCAAGCCATTGACTTGAGCCAAAACTCACACTTGGAGAATTTCGCATACAAATCATGATCTTTGAGTGTTCGCAAAACCACTCTAAGGTGATTAGCATGCTCCTCTTCATTCCTCAAGTATACCAGAATCTCATCAATAAACATGATCACGAACATATTAAGATATGGTCTGAATACCCTGTTTATCAAGTCCATGAAAGCTGCAGGTACATCGTCACCCCGAAGGACATGACCAAGGACTCAAAGTGTCCATACCATGTCCTAAAGGCTGTCTTTGGAATGTCACTTTCCCTCACCTTCAACTGATGGTAACCCGATCTAAGGTCTATCTTGGAGAAACAAGTAGCACCCTAAAACTGGTCAAAGAGATCTTCTATTCTGGGAAGAGGGTACTTATTCTTTATGGTAACCTTATTCAACTGCCGGTAGTCTATACACATCCTTAAAGACCCATCTTTCTTATGCACGAATAGGACAGGAACCCCCCAAGGTGAGACACTGTGCCTTATGAAACCTTTCTCTAACAAGTCTTTCAATTGCTCTTTCAATTTTTTCAACTTTGCAGGGGATATTCTATAAGGTGGAATTGAGATAGGTTTAGTCTAGGGAAGAACATCAATCCCAAAGTTAATCTCCCTGTCGGGAGGGACTCCAGGAAGATCGTCAGGAAATACCTCAGAAAACTCATTCACAATCGAGATTGACTCAAGAGTAGGAGACTCAACATCATCAGACTTTACTCACACGAGGTGGTATATACAACCCTTGGAAATCAACTTTCGAGCTCTAAGATAGGATATGAATTTACCCTTAGGGGCAATAGAAACTCCCTTTTCACTCTAAGACAGGCTCATTAGGAAACTGGAATTTAACAATCCAGGTTCTACAGTCAACAGAAGCATAACAAGCTGGAGCCAATACATGCCCATTATTATGTCAAAATCAACCATCTCCAACTCTACCAAATCAGCTAAAGTGTCTTTATGATAAATAGACACCATACAATCCCTGTAAACAGTCTCAGCTTGGATAGAATTACCGGTAGGAATAGAAACAAAAAGGGGTTCATGCAAATACTCCGGAAGAACCCCAAACTTACTAGCCACATAAGGCGTCACAAAAGACAACGTGGCACCCGGAGCAAGTAATGCATAGTAATTATAAGTAAAGACACGTAAACATACCTGTGACCACCTCTGGTGCAGCCTCCTGATCCTCTTGGGTACCCATAGCATACAGACAGTTCATCCCGCCTCTTATACCCATAATAGTAGTACCCCTCTGCTGGTTACCTGCTGGAAGTGCTGTCGAAGACTGAGCTCTGCCACTCCCCTCACCTCACCTCCTCTTTGGACACTCAAAACAGAAATGACTAGCTTGACCATATGCATAACACACATCTTTTCCAACACGGCACTCACCCAGATGAAGCTTACCACACTTACTGCAAGGTGGCTTTCCCCTCGTACCTTGGGTTACACTGGCCTGAGATTGGGCGCCTGGGGTCCTGAAATTCTGATAACCCTGAGATTTCTGATCATACCTGGTTGGCTGCACGAGCACACTTGCTGTAGATGGTACGGGATGTGATGCTCTCTTCTGAAAATAAGATTTTTCACCTCTATGTTGTCTCTACGGACTTGGTTCATGTCTCGCTGACTTTGCCTTTCTCTCAAATGCTCTTCTCTATTCCTCTTCTTGTCTTCCTCTGTCTGTTGGACATATACCATAAGTTTGGACATGTCCATTCCAGGGATCAACAAGGCAGCCTTATACTCTTTCTGCACATGCCTAGCCAAACCAGACACAAACCTCCTCATCCTCGTCCCCATGCCTTCACTAGCTCTGGGGCATACCTCGACAATTTGATGAACTTAAGGCTGTACTCCTTCACAGTCATCCCTCCCTATTTTAGATTAACAAACTCATCCGGCTTCGCATCCCTCAACTCTTGAGGAAAGAAGTGGTTAAGAAAGGCGGCTTCAAACTCCTCCCATGCTGCAGGCTCCGCATCCTCACCTCTACTCCCTTCCCACTGAGTGTACCACACATTAGCCACGTCCTCAAGCTGGTAGGACAAGCTTAACCCTCTCAATCTCGGTCGCATGCATGGCCCTTAAAACTTTGTACATCTCGTCTATGAAGTTATGTGGGTCCTTCTCCATCTTCGACCCCATGTACACAGGCGGGTTATCCTCAAGAAATCCCTAAGCTGGGTTGCCGTTGATGGCTCCTGTAAACTAGAACTAGAAGCCTAAGAACTATGACTATTTCCCTGGGAGGCCACCAACTGAGTCAGTATGTCGATGGATCCTCTGAATTCTGCCTCAGTAGTTGGAGCTGGCTGGGGCAGAGCAAGGGGCGGCTGAGGGACCTTAGCAGCCCTAGCGGGGCATCCCCAACTCCTAGCGTCAGTCTGAATTGGAGCCTCCGATTGGGTGTTCTCAACAACGGGAGCTGGCGCATCTCTTTGAGCAACAGTTCTCTTGGGCGGCATTTTTCATAAGCATAAAATGCATGAGTTAAAGGCAGATTTCACAAGTTAACTATATAGCACGATATTAGATCATAGAAGAAGGGTAACACTTTCTAATGTCCCATAGTCTCCTGCTTATGAAGTATGGTGCACAACACATCCATAAACAAGACTCTCTAGACACGGCTTCATAGACTCCTTAGGACACTCGAACTCTAGGCTCTGATACCAAGTTTGTCATGCTCCGGGAGTGGGCACTCGGAGACTATTGCTAGCCCCCAAGCAGACCACCTAGTCTCATTTGCCTTCTTTTAATCAATTCATCAATGGAAGAAGTAAGATAATACTAGTAATACAATTCTATCTGTGGGCTCAATACTATCAATATCAATCTATCACAAAAGAAACAAAATACCAAACAAAAATCTGAATGTAAAGAAAAGAGAGGGAAAGAACCCTCAACATCAACATTAATATCTATGTCTATGAAGCCTCTATACTATAATCTGAGACGGTACCATGACAGGCCATGGCTACCAAAATCAAGTAAAAGACTATCCAACAAGAAATTAAACATCCTCCGAATGCAGGGGAGGACTCACCATTTTCTGGAATAAAGAGCTCTGAAACTTAACGATCGGGCTGCTGAAGTTCTCGGTCTATCGAATCTGCATCATAAAACGATACAACACCAGAGGGATGTTAGTACGTGGAATGTACTGTATATAAAATGGGCTAAAGAAAAAGGAAACAAAATGCAGTCACTACTCAATCACTCAGCCCCACCTCAGAATAAAGGACAAGACTCTATCACCTCGCTATTCATCAAACATCAAACGTTCTCATCACATCGGAGTTTATCTGGGAGTTTCTATAACTGACAATCACTACCTATGAGCCGGTAGTGATACAACGAAGAGATGTCATTTCCACATCCATCCAGTACCTTGTCGGGGTAAGGGACGAGTCTGTCAGTGGATCCAAAGGTCTTTCAAGTCCTCTTTTGGGACAACGAAAACATCTGCTTTCAGGTCCAATTCTCTCTTGCACTGGCCACGTAGTTAATGGGTACGAGTGGGACTCACTCTTACCTATTTCGGTGCTAATACTCCTTCTAAGACTCAATATGCTCATAAGTCTAGCAATCCATCAAGAACTTTCATCACCCAACCTCTACGGGCAAGTCTATCTTTTCAAATTCAAGGGGAATATATCCATTTAACTTTATCAATGTTATTTTCAGCTATCACAGTCATCAACACACTCACCTTAGGACTCAAACTCAGTCAAACATCACATTCAAACAATCAAGGCTCTAGACATCCCCCCTAAGTTCATTATTCAAGTCTTTATAGAAAAAGTTCGTAAGAGTTTGAATCACGATCACATAAATATGTAAGTATACAGTAAACTTTAAGCATAATGATTATCAATTTAGGATATGAAAATGTAATTTAATGAATATATTCAAGAACTCAAGATAATATCCAAGAACTTACTATCGATATTCAAGAACCTTCAAGAAATCATAATTCAAGACTTCTAGACATTTATCTTTCATTCTAACTCTATATTGGCACATGGAAGAATGATTTCATACTTTTGGGTAGCCTTTACATACTTGCGAATGGACATTCTTCAAAGAAATTCGAAGGTCTCTTGAAACTCTTACTCTTTCTCTTCTCTTCTTCTCTCTGACTTGCGTAAAAGATTTAGAACATTTATGGGTTTAAAATCCTTTTGTACGAAATATCCTTAAAAAATATATTTTGAGAATGTTACAATATTTTGGGAAAGACAAAATTGGCCTTCCCGAAATAAAAGAAAAAAATAATTTCCTAGAGCACAGGTGCACGTCGCGGAAGGGGCACTCACCAGTTTTTCTAGTGAACTTTCGCGTACGTTCAATTCCCATCGAAAAAGAAGAAAAATCCTAAGTGTAGCTCCGCTTCCCTGGCGGGTCACGGAGGGGGCGCAGAAAGCTCACTGTGTTTGCCAAAAATTGGGCATTTCAAAAATCGACCCAGCTTGTTTTAATTCGGGTCAAGACCATCTTCTAACTTGATTTTTCGTGCTGATCACAAATCTGGTCTCGAATTTTCCATTAGAGCTTGGAAAGATTCGTTTTTTCACATGATGTATTTTAGGGGCGTTTTAGTAATTTATGAGATTTTACATTACTTATATAATTTTCTTCTAATACATAATACAGTTGCTATATAAATGATAAATATTTTTCAAATATGAAATATCTAGGTAATAACTAAAAACCATGTTTAAAAATAGCAAATATTTTATTAAAGGGATTCGAAAAGGTCATTATTCCAATGATTTACCCTTATGGACCAAATCCAAACTATTTACCCTTAATGTGCCCATAGCCCAAACTATTTACCTTCTTATCCCACTTTTTCTTTTATTTCGCCCATGATGTCAATTGACGTTAGCATAGTGTCAACATGATGTCAGCATGAATACTATGAAATAAT
>JAPFFP010000002.1:11134151-11153496 GCA_026153255.1 Solanum medicagineum
GGGTGGACTCCTTATAAGGCTTAGGCAATCCTCCTCCCTTTGAGCTAGCTTTTGGGGTGTGAGTTAGGCCCAAGACATAATTTTCATCAGACTAAACCATTAAATAAAATTGCAAGACCTTGCTATAAATACTAGCTTGTCTTTACTAGTTAGTTTCCACACACACAAATCACCTGATAGTTTCCAAATCAAAGTCGTAATAGAGATATGGCAAAGCCACTAGTTTGCTACACAACCTTCTTGGCTCTCCTCTTATGCTTCCTCCTCATTTCATCCAATGGTTTGCACTCAATTCTTAATTTGTTTGTCATTTTGTGAATATTCAGAATATATACTAAGTTTGCATAATATTTTATATCCAAAAATAAGATTTTTAATTCAATAATAATGATACTTACCCTCAATCCTACGCTTGTTTTGGTCAAATTCTACAATATTAATTACCAATGCCATTCATTGGCCTATATTTGGACCAAAATTTACAACTGAATATTTAATTGAATTGTGAGGATCCATCATAAATTAATTATTTTCGCGCTGATTATTAACCTACTACAATCCTTTCATGGTATACGTAGATATCCCCTTGCTATGACTTTGTGCTCTTAGGATATACGCCACTACTTGCTATATTTCCATTAAAAATGTTCATCGTATTTTGATTGACTTGAGAAACTATTTTTCACTATGCATTTTCCTAGTGAGTTGGTTCAAGGTGAAATGATTGGAAATATCATGATGTATAATACAAATTTCTCACTTATTCATAGCGGGAAAAACCTATATTTCTAATAACACAATAGAAAATTCGAAATGCATTTGTACATGTATCCATCTGTTTGTTTTTTCAGAAGAAATTCATATATTTCAATTCTAATAAATGATTTTAAGAAAAGAAAGAAGTTATGATAATTGGTTTTTTCGATTCGGAGATGCAAGGAGATGAGGGGAAAGTTTGTCGATGAAGGAGCCAAATACTCTGTCAAGATTTTGTTTGTCGAGTGAGATTTGTTTCAAAAAATGCAAACAAGAGTATCCCAAGGCAACAAAGGTCGGTGCATAAGAAAAGGCTTCTATCCTTATTGCTATTGCTGGTGGAATTGCAATTAATTAAGGATAAATTTCTCTAAGAAATCTAATTTCTTATGCATGAATTATGCTAAAGAAAAAAAAATAATAATGTGTTATCTTGTGTCATGTGGAAAAACCGATAAATAGAAACACTACCAATTCATTAGAATTGTAGTGATTGTGAGGAAATTGTTACTTATTATACTTGTGACTGTGAGTAATACATCAACTAGAAGTTATATAAAATCTACCATCAATGTTTCATCTTGTACTTGTTAACTATAGCAGTCTGTTACAAGCTACTATGGTTAATGTAGTGAGTTACAAGGTTGTTAGAGTGGTTAGAAGTTAGTTGAGACTCCTAGTCTATAAATAGATGTCATGCTTAATGTGTGAGGTAATACACAACAATGTAAATGCTTTCTTCTTCTTCTTTTTCTTCAAGTCAATACAAACATTTCTCTTCTCCTCTCTTAGCTAACTGTTCAATGCTTCCATTTGTGAAGTTATCATGGTATCAGAGCCACAACGTTTCTGAGAATTAAGCAAGACAAAGTGTGCTTAGATTCAACACTGAAGAGTTGTTGAATAGAAAGTAAGAAGTCCAGTGAGAATCTGAGAAAAGTAGACAGAAGCTCTATGGACAACACAACTGAATTAGCATCTGATCCAATGGAAACTAGCAATCCAAACTCTAATTCTACACAACCAGCTCATGGAACAACCATCTACTCAACTCTAGTTATAGATCATAACCATCCTTTGTATCTACATCCAAATGATACTCCAGGTAGCTCATTAATCACTGCCTAACTTACTGGTTCTGAGAGCTATGCCTTATGGAGTAGATCCATACGTATAGGACTGTTAGGTAAGAGTAAATTGGGATTTGTTGATGGAAAATTCCATAAGTCTAGGTTTGCACCTGAGCTGTTTGATATTTGAGAGAAATGCAATGCTGTAGTTCTGTCCTGGATAATGAATGCAGTTCAACCTGTTTGCTCAGCAGCAAAGTGTATTGTGATAATGCTCATAAGGTGTGGAGTGATCTAAAGGAAAGATTTGACGAAATCAATAGAGCACATCTATTTCAGCTACACAAGGAGATCCATAGCTTGACTCATGGAACAATGACAATTACGGACTATTGCACCATGCTTAAAAGCCTATGAATGAACTTGACTCTATTATGCGTTGTCCAGGTTGCTCCTATGCTGAATCTATGAAGTTCAAGGAGCATAGTGAACATCAAAAGCTATTTGAGTTTCTCATGGGATTAAATGAGTCATATACAATATCAAGAGGAAAGATTCTAATGCAGTCACCACTTCCGAACCTAAATAAAGCATTCTCACTCATTGTTGATCATGAAAGCCAGAGAAATCTAGCATATGCTGGTCATGCTATCCCAAGTACTAAAGTAGTTGACAACACAACCCTGGCTAGTGTGAAAGGAGGTTTTGTTCCAAGTCTAGGAGGTGGAAATCATGGACATCAACCTGGTGATGGAGGAAATCCTAGTAGAGGACACTATGAAAGTCAAATCAGAACTACAAAGCCTCATAAACCTCTCATATTGTGTGAAGTGTATGGTTATAAGGGACACAATAAGGATCAATGCTACAAGGTTATAGGATATCCAGCTGGCTGGAAATCAAAGAGAAAAGGTAATATTTCAAGTTTCTTTGCCATTCAAGTTGAAACACCCCAACCTGCAGGTGCACCTTATGCTGGAAACATTACTCCCAATGTAAATCCACTAGCTCCTACAACTTTCTTCACACAGGACTAGTATAACCAGATCCTACAGCTACTAGCCAAAATAAGTGAGAGTGAAGGAGATCAGTCATCTAAAGCAGCTATTGCAGGTAGAGTATTATCTACTCTTGTGTCCAAATATGTAAACAAAGAGTGGATAATTGACACTGGTGCTACTGATCACATGTCATCTAGTCCTGAGATGTTAGATGGTCTTAAAAAGGTTTCTATGTTTGAAATGAAATAGGTTCATATACCTACTGTAAATGTAGTATCGGTCTCACACATTGGTAACATGAATATAATGGGTGGTCAAGTCATTAAGAATGTCCTGTTTGTTCCTGATTTCAAGTGTAACCTGTTATCTGTTTCACAACTCACCAAAGAACTCCACTGTTTAATTGTCTTCTTTCCTGACTTTTGTCTTTTCCAGGATCTCTCCAGTAGACAGGTCAAGGGAATTGGTAGAGAAGACTAAGGACTCTACATCCTCAAGGAAGGCCTAAACACTGTCTCAACCCTCACTCAAATCTCAGCAATGCTAGTGCAACTAATTGCACTGATTCTATATCTCTGTGGCATAAAAGATTAGGACATGCATCTCTAGATATAATAAAGAAGTCTTATAGTCTCAACATTCTAGATTCTAATGTTTCACCTACTTGTACTGTTTGTCCCTTAGCTAAACATACTAAACTTCCTTTCAGTTCTTGTACTCATACATCAAAGGTTGTTTTTGAGCTAATGCATTGTGATATATAGGGTCCTTACGAAGTTCTCACTCATAATGGAATGAAATATTTTGGTACTCTTGTTGATGATTTCATCAGATTCACCTGGATTTTTCTAATAACATCTAAGTCTGATGCAATAGTAGTACTCAAAGATTTCTTTGTTTAAGATTATAACATATTCTCTACTACTGTTAAGACACTAAGAACAGGTAATGGTGCTGAGTTTTTTAGTCATGAATTTAAGTCCTTGATGGCTACTCTTGGTATCTTTCATCAGAGTACTTATGTATAAACCCCTCAACAAAATGGTGTTACAGAAAGGAAACATAGAACCATTCTACAAATTACTAGAGCTCTTAGGTTTCAAGCCTCAATACCACTAAAGTTTTGGGCTGAGTGTATATCTACAACAATTTATCTTATCAACAGACTGCCAAGCTTCTTCACTACGAAACTCCCTTTGAAATGCTATACTCACACCCTCTTTCTTTCTCTCACATCAAAACATTTGGTTGTTTGTGCTTTGTAGCTTTTCCTAAGGTGTTAGATAAATTTTCTCCTTGTGCTATACCTTCTGTCATGCTAGGCTATTCTTCATCTCAGAAGGGCTATATCTTGTTAGATTTACATGCAAAGTCTCTCTTTGTCAATAGATATGTAGTGCTTAAGGAGGACATCTTTCCATTCAGAGACCTCAAACCTCATCTAATCTATTTTTCCAGTTCTCACTATGACAAATCCTAACCTCTCTACTGTTCCATTGCTTGTTGCATCTGATCCTCCAAATGATCTTTTCCCTCCTAGTCCTTCTACACCTCCTGATCATGCTCATTGTTCGCATTCCTTAGAACCTACACGTGATGCATTTGCTCCTATCTTACCTACACCTAGTGTTTCTCTTACTATTAAACTTGTTCCTTCTAGAAGGTCCCCTAGAGCTTCTAGACCTCCTTTGTGGCTTAAGGACTTCATTACTCAATCTAAAGATAATGCCTGTTCTGACCCTTTATCCAACAACCTTTCCTATCATAATCTATCCTCATCTTATCTCACTAATCTAATAGCCTATTCTTCAGTGACTGAACCATCCACTTTCAAAGATGTTGCTCTTGATCCTCAATGGGTTAAGGCTATGGAACTTGAAATTGTAGCATTAGAAGCTAATCATACTTGGACTATAGTTGACTTACCTGCAGGGAAGAAACCAATTAGGCGCAAATGGGTATATAAGGTGAAGTACAAGTCCACAGGTGAAGTTGAAAGACTAAAAGCTAGATTAGTTGCCAAAGATTTTAGTCAAAAGGAATGTTTGATTATGGTGAGACCTTCAATCCTGTTGCTAAGATGGTTACTGTTAGATTAGTTATTGCTCTTGCTGCATCAAAAGGCTGGAACATTCATCAAATGGATGTCCATAATGCCTTCCTAAATAGTGATCTTCCTTAGGAAGTCTACATGACAACTCTAGCAGTGTTTGCTAGACAAGAGGAGTATGGCAAGGTCTGCAAACTTCATAAATCACTCTATGGACTTAAACAGGTTCCTAGACAATGGAACTTGAAGTTGACAAAGTCTCTTGTCAGTCTAGGTTTCATACAATTTCACTATGACTACTCATTATTCATCAAGCATGCTGAGAGTGGCATCCTAATTGTCCTAGTGTATATGGATGATCTTTTAATTACTGATAGCAACCAAGAACTCACAGATGATACAAGAGCTGGTCTGCAAAAATAGTTCAAGATGAAGGACTTGGGTGAGCTTAAATTCTTCCTGGGTATTGCAGTGACAAGGTCAAGCAAAAATATTCACTTATCTCAAAGGAAGTATGCATTAGAGTTGATAGCTGAGTGTGGACTAGCGGGGCTAAAACTATATGTACTCCTATTGAACAAAATTAGAAGATAACTAAAATTAAGTATGATGAGTTGTTCTCTCAGGAAAAAGAAATTATGGTGTGATTATGAATCATTTTTGTTTATTTGTTTTCAAATCTTGAGTATATCATAGTTTAGATGTTACATGGTTTATCTTAGGTTGACTATTTACCAGATTTTGCATATGTTCTTGAAGGGTTTAAGAACAAGAAGAAATATATTAAGTCTAAACTTAGTCACAAGCTTGATGTCACGCCTCAGGAGGGTACCCTAGACCTGACTGACACTCGGAGACTATTGCTAGCCCCCAACCGGATGACTTAGTCTCTTTGCCATTTTTCAGTCAATTCATCAGTGAAATAGAAATGGTATAATGATAATAAATGCTATCCTATGAGTGGGCTCATACTATCAAGCATCAGCCTATCATAAGGAAATGGAATAGATAACGAAAATCCCAAATGTAAGGAATGGAAGAAAAAGGGAAAGGAACCCCCAATATCAACATCAACCACTATGTCTATGAAGCCTCTATGCTATAGTCTGAGACGGCACCATGACAGGTCATGGCTACCAAATATCAAGGAAAAAGGACTATCCAACAATAAAAATAAATATCCACCAAATGCTGGGGAAGACTCACCACTGTCAGGAATGAAGAGTTCTGAACCTCAACGATCGGGCTGGTAAAGTTCTCGGTCTATCACATCTGCATCATAAAATGATGCAAAGCGAGAGGGGCGTTAGTACATGGAATGTACTGTATAAGCAAAAGGAAATAGTATAATTGACACTCATCAATCACTCAGCCTCAACAGATATACGAGACAAGACTCTATCACCTCACTACCTATCAAGCATTAAACCATCACATTACATCGGAGTTTTATCATCATGAAACCTATCTGGGAGTTTCTATAACCGACAACCAATACCTATGAGCCGGTAATGATACAACAAAGAGATGTCGTTGCCACATCCGTCCAATACCTTGCCGGGGTAAAGGACGAGTCTATCAGTGGAATCAAAAGTCTGTCAAGCCTCTTTTGGGACAAAGGAAACATCCGCTTTCACGGTCCAATCCTTTCCTACGCTGTCCACGTAATTAATGGGTTCGAGTGGGATACACTCTTACCCATTTTGGTGCTAATACTCCTCCCAGGACTCAATATGCTCATAAATCTATCAATCCTTCAAGAACTCTCATCACCCAACCTTTACGGGCAAGATTATCTATAAATCTAACGGAATTATACCCATTCGACTCTATCAACAATAATTTCAGCTATCACTTTCATCAATACACTCAACTCAGGACTCAGACTCAGTCATACATCACTTTCAGACATTCAAGATTCTAGACATCCCCCTAAGTTTATTATTCAAGTTTCCACAGATAGAAATTTTTAAAAATCAAGTTACAATCACATAACAAAGAACACATACAGTAAGCTTTAAATATGAAAATCATCAAATTAGGGTACAAAAATATAGTTTAAAGAATAAGAACAAGAATCCAAGATACTGTCCATGAAATTAAAGCAATTATTCAAGAACTTGCAAGAAAGCCATCAATGCAAGATTTATAGACATGATTTTTCTTCATCCTAAATCTACATTGGCATATGGAAGCTTAACTCTATACTTTTGGGTAGCCTTTACATACCTGGGAACCAAGAATCATTGAAGAACTTTGAATTCTCCTCTGAAACCCTCACTTTCCTCTCCTCTTCTTTTCTCTAGCTTAGCGTAGAAATAAGACTTAGAATATTTTTAGGTCTTAAAACCCTCTTTCATATGAAATATACTTCAAAAACCGACCTGGGGATATAAAAATATGTCGGAAAGGATTTCCAAATTAAATGAAAAAAATGCCTTCCCCATGCACAGTGCACGACGCGCACTAGTGTAAATATACTCTTTTTCACGAAATTTTGATTTCTGTCGAATTTTTGAAAAACAACAAAGTGTGGTTCCGCGTCCTCTCCGCGCCGCGAAAGGGCGCGGAAACCTCACTGTTTTAAGCTTACTTTGGAAAAACTAATTCACGTTTTTTCACGTTAAGTCAAGTCGAGACCATTTTTCAATTCAGTTTTTTGCACCGATCTCAAATCCGATTTCGGATTTTCCATCAGATCTTGGGAAGATACGTTGTGAGCATGATCAAGTTTAGGGGCGTTTTAGTAATTTCATGGGGTGTTACATCATCTCCCCCTTGGAATCATTTGTCCTCGAATGATGAGTGAAGGTCGAACGGGACTCGAATATCCTCATACTTCACTTCATTCCTCACTTGGGAACACTCAAACCCTCACTATCCACCATCTATCTATCTTTGTCTTAGGCTTGGGAATGGGGTAACGCAAGGCATCAATTAAATGGAAAAGAATGCTTGGAATTGATAAGAATAAGAGTATTTACCTTCAACATCATCACCTCTTGGCACAAATAGATGTGGGTATTTGAGTTTCATCGCTTCCTCAGTTTCCCACGTAGCTTGCTCAACAAATTGATTCCTCTATAAAACTTTAAAGGAGGTTATCTCTTTGTTTCTCAGCTTACGAACTTGTTGGTCAAGAATCTGGACTAGAACTTCCTGGTACGATAAGCTGTCCTACGCAGCCCTACTCTTCACAGGAATTTCTAAGGCTGGATCCCCCTAAACACTTCTTCAGCATAGATACATAAAACACTGGGTGAACTCCATCTAGCTCTGAGGGTAAGTCTAACTCGTAAGCAACCTTACCAATCCTTCTTACAATCTGGTATGGCCTGATGAAACAGGGACTCAGCTTCCCCTTCCTATCAAATCTCATGACACCCTTTATGGGTGACACTTTCAAGTACACCCAATCATCTACTTCGAACTCCAAGTCCCTTCTTCTCACATCTGTATATGACCTCTGGTGACTCTGAGCTGTCTTCAACCTTTCCCGGATGACTTTCACCTTCTCCATTGACAGTTGTACGAGTTCAGGCCCAATCAACTCAGCTTTTCCCACCTCGAACCAGCCAATCAAAGACCTACACCTCCTGCCATACAATGCCTCATACGGGGCCATCTGAATGCTGGTATGATAGCTATTATTATACGCGAACTCAATCAATCGTAAGTGATCATCCCAGTTTCCTTTAAAATCAATCACGCATGCCCTCAATGTATCCTTTTAAGTCTAGATAGTGCACTCTTCCTGCTCGTCTGTTTGAGGGTGAAATGCGATACTCAAATTCACCTTCGTACCCAATCCTTTCTGGAACGATCTCCAAAATTGAGAGGTGAATTGAGCTCCTCTGTCTGAGATGATAGACAAGGGAACCCCATGCAACCTCGCAATCTCCCAAATGTAAAGTCGGGCATACTCTTCAGCTGTATAGGTTGTCTTCACCACTAAGAAGTAGGCTGATTTAGTCATCCTGTCTACGATCACCCAAATTGAATCATGCCGCTATCTGGATCGGGGTAAACCCGTGATGAAGTCCATGTTGATAATCTCTCATTTTCATTCTAGAATTTCAAAATTCTGAGCTAACCCACAAGGTTTCTGATGTTCAGCCTTAGCCTATAAGCAATTGGGGCACTTGGAAACGAACTCCGCAATGTCTTTCTTCATCCCATTCTACCAAATTTCCCTCAAGTCATGGTACATCTTGGTGGAGCCAGGATGAATGGAATACCTCGTACTATGAGCTTCGTCCATGATTCTGTCTCGAACACCATCAATATCAGGTACAAACAATCTCCCTTGGTACCTGAATACCCCATCTTCCCTCCCCCTTTGAAGAAAACCATCACCTTTGGCTTATGAACCACTTCTTTCAATTGGAGTAAGACATGGTCTTGGTCTTGCTTTTCCTTCACCTCAAACACTAAGGATGAAGCAAAACCATTCTGAACATTGACCCCGCCTTCGTCATTCTCCTCAAGCTGCACTCCCAATCCAGCTAATCTATGCACTTTCTTGGCTAATTCTTTCTTCCGGTCTTCCACATGGGAAGTGCTACCCATAGACATCCTGCTACGATCATCAGCAGCAATGCTAGGCTTACCAGGGTGGTAGAGGATGCTCATATCATAATCCTTGAGCAACTCCAGCCACCTCCTCTGCCGCAGGTTAAGCTCTTTCTGACTGAACACGTACTGGAAGCTCTTGTGGTCAGTGAACACGTCTACATGCACTCTATACAGAAAGTGACGCCAGATTTTAAGTGCGAACACCACTGCTGCCAACTCAAGATCATGAGTCAGATAATTCTTCTCATAAATCTTAAGTTGTCTGGAAGCATACGCTATCACCTTCCCTCTATGCGTAAGCACACACCCCAATCCTACTCTGGATGCATCACAATATATCACAAAGTCACTCGTCCTGTCTTGCAATATCAACACTGGTGCTGTAGTCAATCTAGTCTTCAACTGCTGAAAGCTCTTCTCACATGCCTCAGACCACTGAAACTTGGCCTTCTTCTGAGTCAGCTTTGTCAAGGGGGCTGACAGAAAAGAGAACCCCTCCACAAATTTGCGGTAGTACCCGGCCAAACCCAAGAAACATCTTTTTTCTGTTAGAGAAGTTGGTCTTAGCCAGTTCTTGATCGCATCAATCTTCTGGGTATCCACCCAAATGCCATCTCCCGAAACAATATGGCATAAGAAAGCCACTAACCTGAGCCAAAACTCACACTTGGAGAATTTTGCATACAACTCATGATCTTGAGTGTTTGCAAAACCATTCTAAGGTGATTTGCATGCTCCTCCTCATTCCTCGAATACAACAGGATATCATCAATAAACATGATCACAAACATGTCAAGATACAGTCCGAATACCCTGTTCATCAAGTCCATTAAAATTGCAAGTGCATTTGTCAACCCGAAAGACATGACCGAGAACTCAAAATGGCTATACCGTGTCCTAAACGCTGTCTTAGGAATGTCACTTTCGGTCACCTTCAATTGATGGTAACCCGATCTGAGATCTATCTTGGAGAAACAAGTAGCACCCTGAAGTGGGTCAAAGAAATCATCTATTCTGGGAAGAGGGTACTTTCTTTATGGTCACCTTGTTTAACTGTCGGTAGTATATACACATCCTCAATGACCCATCTTTCTTACGCACGAATAGGACAGGAGTACCCCAAGGTGAGACACTAGGTCGTATGAAACCTTTCTCTAATAAGTCTTTCAATTGCTCTTTGAATTCTTTCAACTCTGCGGGGGCCATTCTATAGGGTGGAATTGAGATAGGTTTGGTTTCGGGTAGAACATCAATCCCAAAGTCAGTCTCCCTATTAGGAGGGACTCCGAGCAGATCATCAGGAAAGACCTCGGGAAACTCATTCACTATCAGGACTGACTCAAGAGTGGGAGACTCAACATTATCAGACTTCACTCGCACAAGGTGATAGATACAATTCTTAGATAGAAACTTTCTGACTCTAAGATAGGATATGAATTTACCCTTAAGGGCAACAGAACTTCCTTTCCACTCTAAGACAGGCTCATTAGGAAATTGGAACCTAACCATCCGGATTCTACAATCGACAGAAGCATAACACTCATGAAGCCAATCCATGCCTATTATCACATCGAAATCGACCATCTCACACTCTACTAAATCAGCTAATGTGTATTTACGATAGATAGACACCACACAATCCCTATAAACTCTCTCAACTAAGATAAACTCTCTAGTAGGGATAGAGACAGAAAATGGCTTAAGTATACACTCAGGAAGGATATCAAACTTTCTAGCCACATAAGGAGTTACAAAAGATAAAGTGGCACCCGGATCAATCATGCATAGCAATCATAAGCAAAGACACGAAGCACACCCATGACAACATCTGTTGCAGCCTCCTGCTCCTGACGGTTACCCATGGCATTAAGGCAGATTGTCTCGCCTTCTATACCCGTAGTAGTAGCACCCCTCTGCTGATTACCTGCTGGAGGTGCTATCAAGGACTGAGCTCTGCCGCTCCCCTCACCTTGCCTCCTCTTTGGGCACTCGTAACTAAAATAACTAGCCTGACCATAAGCATAACACACATCTTTGCCCACACGGTACTCACCCAGATGAAGCTTACCACACTTGCTGCAAGGTGGCTTCCCCTTATGCCTTGAGTCACACTGGCCTGAGATTGGACGCCTGGAGTTCGGAAATTCGGATGGCCCTGAGATTTATGAGCATGCCTGGTTGGTTGCATGGGCGCACTAGCTGTAGATGGTGCGGGATGTGATGATATCTTCTAGAAATAGGATTTGTCACCTTTGTTTTGCCTCTACGGGTTAGTCTCATGTCCCGCTGACTTTGCCTTTCTGCTCATGTGTTCCTCTCTATCCCTTCTCTTATCTTCCTCCATCTACTGGACATACACGACAAGTCTGGAGATGTCTATGCTAGGAATCAGCAAAGCAGCCTTACACTCTCTATGCACATGTCTAGCCAGGCCAAACACAAATCTCCTCTTCTTCTACCTCATATCTTTCACCATCTCCGGGGAGTACCTTGATAGTTTGGTGAACTTAAGGATGTACTCCTTCACAGTCATGCCTCCCTGCTTCAGATTCACAAACTCATCCGCCTTTGCCTCCCTCAACTCTTGAGGATAGAATTGATCAAGGAACGCGATTTCAAACTCATCCCATGTTGCAGGCTCCACATCCTCCCCTCTACTCCCTTCCCACTAGTGTACCACACATTGGCCACGTCCTTCAGCTGGTAGGACGCAAGCTCAACTCCCTCAATCTTGGTCGCATGCATAGCCCTCAGAACTTTGTACATCTCATTAATGAAATTCTGTGGGTCCTCTCCACCTTCAACCCCGTGTACACTGGCGGGTTCATCCTCTAAAAGTCCTTGAGCTGGGTTGTAGCTGAGCGCTCCTATGAGCTAGAACTAGGAGCTTTAGAACCGTGGCTATTTCCCTTGGAGGCCACCAACTGAGTTAGCATAGTGATGGCTCCCCTGAATTCTGCCTCAGTAGTGGGAGCTGGCTGGGGCTGAGCAGGGGCGCCTGAGGGACCTCAGCAGTCCTAGCGGGGCGTCCCCGTATTCTGGTCTCATTTTGAATCGGAACCTCCAGTTGGGTGTTCTCAGCGACAGGAGCTGGGGCATCTCCTTGAGCGGTTGTTCTCTTGGGTGGAATTTCTGTAAGCGTAAAATGCACGAGTTAAAAGTAGGATTTAACAAGTTAACTCTTAGCGCGATTTCAAATCATAGAAGAAGGGTAACACTTCCTAATGTCCTATAGCCTCCTACGTATGAAATGTGGTGTACAACACACGAATAAACAAGACTCTACTAGACATGACTTCATAGACTCCCTAGGACACTCAAACTCTAGGCTCTGATACCAAGTTTGTCACACCCGGGAGGGTACCCTAGACGTGACTGGCACTCGGAGACTATTGCTAGCACCTAAGCGGACCACTCAGTCTCTTTGCCATCGTTCGGTCAATTCATTAGCGGAATAGAAACGATATAATGATAATAAATACTATCCTATTAGTGGGCTCATACTATCAAGCATCAGTCTATCATAAGGAAATGGAATAGATAACGAAAATCTCAAATGTAAGGAATGAAAGGAAAAGGGAAAGGAACCCCCAACATCAACGTCAACCTCTATGTCTATGAAGCCTCTATACTATAGTCTGAGACAGTACCATGACAGGCCATGGCTACTAAATATCAAGTAAAAAGGACTATCCAACAATAAAAATAAATATCCCGAATGCTGGGGAGGATCACCACTATCAGGAATGAAGAGCTCTGAACCTCAACTATCGGGCTACTGAAGTCCTCGGTCTTCGAATCTGAATCATAAAATGATGCAGCACTAGAGGAGCGTTAGTATGTGGAATGTACTGTATGTAAACCGAGGCAAGAAAAAGGAAATAGTATAATTGACACTCATCAATCACTCAGCCTCAGCTCAGATATGACAAGACTCTATCACCTCACTAGTTATCAAGCATCAAACCATCACATTACATCGGAGTTCTATCATCATAAAACCTATCTGGGAGTTTCTATAATCGACAACTACTACCTATGAGCCGATAGTGATACAAAGAAGAGATGCCATTGCCACATCCATCCATACCTTGCCGAGATAAAGGACGAGTCTGTCAATGGATCCAAAAGTCTGTCAAGTCCTCTTTTGGGACAAAGGAGACATCCGCCTTCACGGTCCAATCCTCTCCTATGCTGGCCACGTAGTTAATGGGTCTGAGTGGGACACACTTTTATCCATTTCGGTGCTAATACTCCTCCCAGGACTCAACATGCTCATAAATCTATCAATCATTCAAGAACTCTCATCACCCAACCTCTACGTGCAAGATTATCTATCCAATCTAAGGGAAATATACCCATTTGACTCTATCAACAATAATTTCAGCTATCACAGTCATCAGCACACCCAACTCAGGACTCAGGCTCAGTCAGACATCACTTTCATCAAGGTTCTAGACATCCCCCAAAGTTCATTATTCAAGTCTCCACTGAGAGCAATTTTTAAAAATCAAGTTACAATCACATAATAAAGAACATATTACAGTAAGATTTAAACATTCAAATCATCAAACTAGGGTACAAAAATATAGTTTAAAGAATAAGAACAAGAATCCATGATATTGTCCATGAAATTAAAGCAATTATTCAAGAGCTTGCAAGAAAGCCATCAATTCAAGATTTCTAGACATGATTTCTTCATCCTAACTCTATGTTGGCACATGCAAGCTCAATTCCATGCTTTTGGGTAGCATTGACATACCTGAGAACGAAGAATCGTTGAAGAACTTTGAATTCTCCTCTGAAACCGTCACTTTCCTCTCCTCTTCTTTTCTCTAGCTTAGCGTGGAAATAAGACTTAGAATATTTTTGGGTTTTATAAACCCTCTTTCGTATGAAATAAACTTCAAAAATCGACCTGGGGATATAAAAATATGTCGGGAAGGACGAAATTGCCCTTCCCAAATTAAATGAAAAAAATTGCCTCCCCCATGCAATAGTGCGCGATGAGCAGTAGAGTAGTGTAAACATACACTTTTTCGCGAAATTTCGATTTCCATCGAATTTTTGAAAAACAACAAAGTGTAGTTTCGCGTCCTCCCGCGTCGCAGAAGGGGCACGAAAACCTCAGTGTTTTAAGCTCACTTTGAAAAAATTAATTCGCGTTTTTTCATGTTAAAGTCGAGTCGAGATCATTTTTCGACTCACTTTTTCGCACTGATCGCAAATCCGGTCTCGAATTTTCCATCAAAGCTTGGAAATATACGTTATACACACGATCAAATTTAGGGACATTTTAGTAATTTCACAGGGTGTTACACTTGATGTAATTATGAACTTTCTTGAAGAAGTTATTAAATATCTTAGTTTTATTTATCTAAGAAAATATACATCTGCATACATAGTAGAAATTAAAATGTTATATTTTAAATAATGAAGAAGTTACTTACATGATGTATAACTCTATTACTTTCATTTTAAAGTTTTTTTTTTTAATATTTATTCATACATACGCACCCTTAGATCATGATTCTTATGCCTTTTTTCACTCTACTTGATTCAAAATATTTTGTAATTCAAGTATTAAATTTTATAATAATAATATTATAAGATTTAGTATTTGTGTTACCTCTACTTGATTCGTTTTCTTCGTACAAACATTTTTTGATTATTCAATGTAATCATTTATATTTATATTCAATCTAAAAATTTGAATTTCGAAATAATATTTATATACAAATTTTGATTAAGATTGATTAATTGGTTTTAAAAGATAAAGATTTAAAATTTGAATTTAATCCTACAATTTTGGAGATAATTACAACCTCCTTAATTTATCTCACTTTATAAAAACTTTAGGAGTTTTCAATGTTTTATCCATTGAAAAAGTTTTGTTTTATCTTTTTCTCCTACCGAGCACGAAAAAATTAAAACAAAAGAAGAAGAGAGCAAAGGAAGTTTCATGGAAGATAGCATGTGATGAGTTTCAAAATAGACTTAAGGATAAGGGTGCATAATGGAACCGCTCTGTCGATTATTTTTTAAGAGTGCATATCGCATTCATTGTAATCTCCTTCCCATTTCTCCTTTCCCTATCCCTAATTTAAAAAAAGAAATTCACATGAAGATTCATTTAGTGTATGTAATTTTATTCACATTTCTCAACAATATTGGTAATTATTTTTATCAATTATTATTACTTAGAGATATTTTACTTATGATTCAAATTATATTTTGTAGAATCTAAACTTCAATAAGGAACATGCAGTTTATGGAGAAAAATTTATAAAATGATTTTAAATTAAAATGAAATGCTAAATAAAGACTTCTAATTACCAACTAGCTAGGAATTGTGAAACCTTATCAAAAATGAAGGATGAGGGTTTTAAATTTATTTAAAATAAAAAATTGTCAATTAAATTCATAATCTTTTTAAAAAAATTTGCAGTTTCTAGTGACAACCATATTTTTATTGAATTAGGTTTGAAGATTACTACACATATAACCTCAAAAAATATTAACATGAAATTTGAAAACAATTCAAATACATTGTAGTATTTAAAATTTCAACTCAACAAATACATATAGATCATATACATAGGAATTTTATATGTAAAAATAATTCAAATTTTATTTAAAGAGTCGTGCGCTAATTCTAATCAAAGAATTATATTCAATTCAAGTATAATAATAATAATGCTTATCTTCAAAATCACATTTTCAAATTTAGATTTTCATTATATATACTCAACTTGTAAATTAATATTTTTAAATAGTTTATAATTTTCCAAGATTATGGATTTCAATTTTGAACGTGGTTAGGAATTTGAATTCAAGATTATGGATTTCATTATATATGTATTATTATGATTTATGGTTATATGTGTGTAGTGTGAGAAAGATTTCTATTTATTTTTCAAAAATCTATATATATTTAAATATATAGTAGGAGGTGAAAGTGCCAAGTGTCAGCGTCACAATGAATCTCTATTTTTTTAGGTTTAGTCAATTAATTAAATAAAATCTGATTTTTAATTAAAGAAATACACGTGGCAATATGTGTCACGTCCCGGGAGGGTACCCTAGACGTAACCGGCACTCAGAGACTATTGGTAGTCCCCAAGCAAATGACTTTGCCTCATCAACTTATTCATTCTTACATTCTACTAATCAGCGGAAGAATAAAAAGGAAGTAAATGGGCACATCTCATCTAGTCTCAAAAACAGTATCATATATTAAAATGCTAGTAGAAGAAAAAACTAGCTCACAGTCTTATCAATCAACAACCCGACTCTAGTCTATAAAGCCTCTATCACTATTAGGTGGTGCCAATGACAGATCCATGGTTACCTCAATCAAAATAAAACTAATAAGTAACTAACTCTAAAGCAAGATGAAAATAATATATGAATCCTCTGAATTAAGAAAGGCTATTCAATCCGTTGAACGTCCAAAGATCTTCAATGACACGCCTACTGATGATCTCGAGCTCGTATATCTACATCATGAAATGATGCAGTCCTTGAGGGGGACATCAGTACGTGGAATGTACTGGTATGTAAAATAGCTGAATGAAATCGAAAAGGTAAAATAATATGGCAATAACATCCACTCAACTCAAAAGACTCATCTCATCTCAACTCAGTAAAATATGCAAGTTTAAAGTAAATCATGCTCTTCATAGTGTACATTTGAAAAGAAAGAATAGCTCCGTAGAAATCTCATGCTCAATCGATGTTGCTTGGGAGTTTCTCTTAACCAACATCAATTCTATCGCGCCACCTTTAAGTTAGGTGGGGCACAATGAATTGGCATCGTTGCCACGCCCGTCCTAAACTTGCCATGGTAAAGGATGTATTATCTCTCTCTCTTTCTCTCGGATCCAAAGAGAATTGTCCAACTTTTGGGACAAGAGTCGCCAGTGTCATGCCCCGGAAGGGTATCCTTGGTGTGGCCGGTACTCAAAGACCATCGCTAGCCCTCGAGAGAACCACTTGGCCTCATCTTCACATCAAACTCAACAGCGGAAGAATAACTCAATAAATAAGCATCAAAGGTGAGCATTTATACATATTGAAATAACTCTACTGTATGATGGTATCAATGGAAATAGTTTAGATACAGAGACTTATCCAAAATCTCCACTCAAATGTCTACGAAGCCTCTACTTATCATTCTAGAAATGTGTCATGACAGACTATGGGCACCCTAATCAAAGAAAGAAAAGCACTCAAAATAATGAGAGATAAAAAGGATCCTTTGAGATACTAGGAGGGCTCACCAAACTCGGGGGATGTACTGATCCGAACCTCAACGATGCGTGTGTTGAAGCCCTCTATCTGCTATATCTGCATCATAAAATGATGCAGGCCCACAATGGACATCAGTGCATAGAATATAATCCTATGTAAAATGGATCAAGAAAATACGGCACAACTTATTCATCTGAACTCAACAACTCATGCTCAACCCAATGTATGCACATTTGAAGTAAATCATGCTTTAAAAAATATGTATATGATAGATAGACTCATTTTGAAATATCATGCTCAATCAAGGTTGCTTGAGAATTTCTCTTAACCGACATCCTCATCCCACCACCTTAAGTTAGGTGATGCAAAATGAATCAGCATTGTTGCCACACCCGCCCTCAACTTGCCACGAAAAAGGGTGATCAATTCTCTCTTGGATCCATAATAAATGTCCACTTGCGGGACAGGAGCCGTCAGACTAGCTGTAACGACTATTGTATGTTAGTAACGTAGTTTTATGGATTAAAGTAGAAGTATACTCGCTCACGCTCGGTGCTCGATAATTCTTCCAAGACTAAATCATGCTCAACTCATCAATTAAGTCATCATTGACTCATCATCATCATAACTCAACTCATCATCATCTCATCATTATCTCATCATCAACTAATAACTCAACTCAATAATTCAATCAATCAATGCAAATGATTAACTCAGCTTAGACTCAAACGGTTATTTAGACTCATTCAATCAACTCGTCATGCAATGTAACCAAGACATCATATATCATAATGTATGTGACTCAACGTAATATAATCCTCATGCTCATGTATACTCAAGTTACTCAACTTAATGTGCATCAAACCATTCGAATTCAATATGCTCAATTTTTCCAACTCAATATGCTCAATTTATGCATAAAACTTCATGGAAACGTGTAAATTAGGGTTCATATTATCAAGAATGAAAATACATGTATACATCTCCCATTCATGCTCATGAAAACATAGAATTTATCTCATGTAATGTAGTATAAAATAAGACCTCATGATGAATACAAAGATATAGTATTAAAATAGAGGAAATTTCTCAAAAATCTCAACTCTCCATAATTCTTGACTCAAGATAATGGAAAAGGGCGTGTGAAGGAAGAAATCCACACTTTGGTAAGCCTTACATATTTGGAAATGTAGAATCTCTATGTATCTTGGAAGAAATTGGAAGAGTTCTCCAAGTTCTCCTTTAAACCCTAGCCCCTCTTCCTCTCTTAAGTTTCTCTTCAATGCCTTAGAGAGGATATTTCTACACCAAAGAGGCCATCTGATATGTTTTTGAGGCTGATTTAGGTATAAAAAGTCGACCCTAGGCTTAGGAAGGTGGGAAAAAGACAAAATAACCTTCCTTAAAAAGCTACCGGAAGTGGCCTACGAGACACCTTACGACTTGTAGTAGGTCCTATGACTCGGAACCCTCTCGTAAACTTTTGGCCCAATTTTTCTAGTCTTTGGAACTCGCTACGAGCCCACACTACGACTCGTAGAAGGTGGTTGTAAAGTCTGGGGCTGAAATCTGCAGTTTTCTGACATTTTCTACGAGTTGCACATATGAGTCGTAGTCCGAATTACGACTCATAACTGGGT
>JAPFFP010000002.1:11164327-11179177 GCA_026153255.1 Solanum medicagineum
GCATGTCTGTCCTAGTGATACACACCCGCTGTCTCACAGTCCGGGACCCATGGGGGACTTCTAGTCCATGCATCTGTCGCGGCGTGCGACATAACCCTCGAATCATAGTAACCGTCGTGGCGTGCGACACGACTCTCGAATCATAGTATCCGTCGTGACGTGCGACACGTCTCTCGAATCATAGTGACCGTCGCGGCGTGCGACACGACCCTCGAATCATAGTATCCGTCGCGGCGTGCAACACGACCCTCGAATCATAGCATCCATCGCGGCGTGTGACACGTCCCTCGAATATGGTACATTCTCTTTAATTCTCATTCTTTTTCAGTCCACAGAATACTTGTCACAAAAGTCAATGCAAATAGGCATGTTTCCACAATAATGAAAAGATGCCTTATTTTAATACAATGCACAGTTCACAACAACATAATTCGGTACAACATCAACACTAACTCAATACCTCAAAATCATTCTCAACACCTCACACAAGAAGCACAAGATTCTATATACTTAACAAAGGTTAAGAAATTCACTTGCCCTATATAAAGTCTCGAATCATGTCAATTCCGAAGCTTTTCCCTTTCAATGACACTCCAATTCACCAAGATCTATTCAAATATATCATCATAATTATATATTAAATCTAAATGTCAATTCCGAAGCTTTTCACTTTCAATGACACTCCAATTCACCAAGATCTATTCAAATATATCATCATAATTATATATTGAATCCAACGATACTAAAATCAATTAATTCGGGTGAAAAAGGTAAAACGGTCCAAAAATTTTGTCGCTAGATAAATACCATCGGAATCTGAAAATTTTTACATGAAAATGTTCACCAAGTGATAAGAAATTCAACAGCGAAAACCAATTCAAAAACGGAGCGAATATGAGGAAGAAATCGCATGTAAAAGTTTTCGAAATATATTAAAATGCAACAGCAAGATCACGAATTTTACCTCGAACGATGCACCAAAATCAATTTCTAAAACTCCCACGGTGTTCTTCTCGGAAAAGTATACAATTTAGCCTTTTGAATCGCTCAAATCCTATCAAAATTGGGAGAGAAATCGTTGGTTGAAGTTTGGAGAATACTCGCTTTCTTGGAGAAAATCCTCAATCTTTGTAGTTCTTTTAAAGTGAAAAAACTTGAAAGGACATTGATTGAAAGAATTATATTTGATTCTTGAATTCTTGACTTAGACTTTTTAGAGTTCTTGATGAAGAACCATAATTCTTGAAGAAGAGGAGTCAAAATACATCTATATACCCTACGAAAATCGAGATTTTTAAAAAAAACCCGGCAGTCCAAAGATAAATAAATAAAAAAGAAATCCATTTCTTGAGATTCTTAAATTTGTTTTCTTGAAACCCTAGGTTATGATTTAAAATCCTATTAGAGCTTCATGAATAGATGAAGAAATTCGAGTTGGGTAGATTGAAATTTATGAAGAATAACTTACCTTGAGGATGAATCTTGAAAGATAATCCTAACTTCATGACTTTCTTGATCATTCTTGAGCGTTTATGTTTAGGAGAGAAGGGAGAGGGTTTTGATCATGAAAACTGACATTTTATACGTTTTGGGGACCATAAATAGACCCCCAAAGGTGTTAGATAAAAGTACCCTCAAAATAAAAGGAAAAAAAATGTCATTGCTTACCCAGTGAGGGTCCGCGTTTGGTCCACGACATGGAGCTATCGCGGACTTTCAAATAGCTCTGCACCCCTTCACTAAAATGGTCATAACTTTCTACTCCGAACTACGATTAAGGCGAAATCAGATGAATTGGAAAGATAATTCAAATATCTTCAATTTGATATACTATAGGTCATCTAACTCATTATACTTTAGGAGATACGGTCATTTGAAATTGACCCTTCTATCGACTCATATGAAAACTTATTTGCTAGAAATTCTTTGAACTTTGCTTGATGTAAAAGATCCCTTATGACTCTAAATCACACCTAATATACTTTAAATACTTAGGAATTAATCCTAGCACGTATATATAACTTACAAGTCATTGGTTCACCTAACTTTTATAAAATCATACATTAGAACTACGACCTCATATCAGCTCTAATTCTATTCTCATACTAAGAAATTGACTTTAACATCTATGCGCAATTAAGAATCCTCAATTAAAATCTTATATCATATGAAGGATGACTCGGTTTTAGCTTAAAAAAATTGGAGTGTTACATTATCTCCCCCTTGGGATCATTCGTCCTCGAATGATGAGTAAAGGTGGATATTAAGGCACGAATAGACTCAGAATTCATCTTGACACTCCCATCAGTCAATCAAACTCTCGAATCCTCATCACTATCAACAATCCCTATTTGGACTCAAGAATAGACAACCCACTCAAGAAAAGACAATCAATTTAGTTAAGGGTAAGGACATTAACTTCAACATTCTTATTGTCAGGCACGAATAACGATCCAGATTCCTTAGTAACTAGTGTCCGCTCTCAATGATCAATGTATTTTTCCTTGTATAGTACTAGTACCACATTAGAAGTCTCACCAGATTCACTACTAGAATGCATCATATTCTCTAAGAAGTTCATGCTTGAATAGTTACACTTTTGTCTCATTGAATAGCTATCACACATACTTGAATTAGTTTCATCTCTTACCAAAGCAATATACCTTCTTCCACAGACAAGATGGGTGGCAGAAGTAGCATAAACCATAGCCTATAGCCAAATAGACATAACACCCTCATACCAGTTGTATTATAGTCATTTGTCTTACATATCCACTCCAAGAAGACTGAGTAGAGATCCTGATTTCAATGAGCACAATGTCATCCTCTGTCCATACTAATCAACCCTCATTCTCAGATGTAACAACTGGAAATCCATAATTATTACACTGAGAGCATAGTCATTCCTCTAACGATGCTACACCACATTGGCCTTCCTCGGGTGATATAAGATAGTCACATCATAATCCTTTAGAAGCTCAATCCACCTCCCCCTCCTCAATTTAGGTCCTTCTTACTGAAGATGTATTGCAAACTATGATGATCGGTGAAGATGTCACAATGTGCAGTACATAGGTAGTGCCTTTGTAGATTCAACACAAATACAATCGCTTCCAGCTCCAAGTAATGGGTAGGATAGTTCTTCTCATGAAACTTTAACTGTCTAAGAGCATAAGCTGCCACTTTCCCCTTTTTGCACCAAAACTCCACCCAGACCAACTCCAAGTGCATCACATCAGACTGTGAAATCAACACCTTTCTCTAGCGATGTCAAAATTGGATTTGTAAATAACAAATATTTGAGTTGTCGAAAGCTGTCCTCCCACTCCTCCGACCACAAGAACAGAGTATTATTCTAAATGAGCCTGATTAATGGGGTTGCTATAGAAGAGAAGAATGAGTCACTTCTAATAACCAGCTAGGTCCACCAAACAATGAATATCATGCCACTGAACTCAGCCGAAACTCACATTTGAAATAAAACTTGGCACATAACCTCTACCCTCTAAGTTGTTGAAGCACAACCCCCAAGTGTCGTTTATGATCCTCTTTGGCATTGGAGTGCTCCAATTTATCATCAATGAAAATAACAAGGATCCCAAAGATAGTTGGAATACACCATTCATCAATTCCCTATAATGGATGACCTTTGACTAGCTTCGGGGTGCAACCATATTTTTCAAAATTGATTTGAGATCTGAACATCATCGGTCACACATCCGAGCTTCTGACATTCCTAAGATAGTTGTTTGGACGAGGTGTGGGCACTATGAGTCGCTTGTGATGTCCTTTGGGATAACCAGTGAAACTTGTGATAGATGTACTTGATCCCTGGTGTTTTTTGTAGGGATCAAACCCCCAACCTTTATACTAACAAAGAGTCCTTAAACCAGTGATCCAACTTGTCATTTTTATTATAATTCCACATTTTTAATATTATAGTTTGGTTGTAGGTTGACTTGTCTTTGTGGGATAAGACGAGTGTCATCATGCCCATTTTGGGTCGTGACAATCATAGATCTTGACGGGGTCTAAAACATAGCCTACTAGCTTACTATCAAGATATATATCAAAAGAAAATGATAAAGTCTCAACATATGGAAACATAATAAATGTGATTGTTCCTTAAGCATGTGAACTCTCCAATAAATTATCACATAAGCATGTCCAATAACTCAAATCCAGTCCCAAAAAGGTTAGCCGAACTTACCTCACTGTCAAAATCGCACTTGGACAAGCTTTCAATCAACTCAAACCTCCACACGATCCCCGGATCGATTAATTACCATAAAAAATAGATACTACGCGTCAAGAGGTGAATTTTGATACCCATATTGGCATGAATTAAGTTTAGAGGAAAATGATCAAAATAAGGGCTAAAATTCGAAGTTCTCGAATCTAAAATTGACATACATTAAATTAGGTTCTACACGAAAAATGAAGTCCGTGGGTGAAAATCCCATAAAAAATGAGTTCAAATCGAATGAAAAATCACCATTTAAAGTTTCAAAATCATAGACCAAAAATCCCCAATTTCGGACATTCAAAATCATGAATTTCAAGACAAAATCAAGACATAAATAATAAAAATTAATTAAAATAGTGTTAGAAACACTTAGCCAAAATAATTCTCCAAAAATTTTCACCCTAAAGCTTGAAGTTCGAATAAATGAGTAAAAATGGAGGTTTCACGTATTAAAACTGATCAGGTGATAATTATGCTCCACGAACGCGGAGCATTGAAGCTTGCGAGAGCTCCGCGATCACGGAGAAGGGGTCAACAAATGCAGAGAGAAAGAGGGATCACTGATCATACTCCGCAAACACGGAGAGGACCCAAAATATAAACCTCTGCAAATGTCAATCCTCTCCTGCGAATGTGGAGAAGTAAAGACACTTGCACCAGAAATTTGTGCACCAACACAATTCAACCAATATGAAACTCAAATTAGCCCCTCGAAACTCATTTGAACTCAAAATTTTACAAACAAAAAATTATTTGTATCAGAAATGGTGATCTGGACTCAATGGAATAACTAGGTTTTGATTTTGCGGTCTCCATGACACATTTACCAATGCAAGTCAAATAAACTAGTCTACAATTCAAAATACCAAAACTGCCCTCGATGACCCCAAAAACTATGACGAACTATTTCTAGCGTTAGTTTCATCATCTAGAACTATTGGAATTATCAAAATTTCAAACTGAGCTTTCGAACTCTGAATGTTGACCAAAGTCAAACTTTTACTTCGAAAACGACTAAAAATGCAACATTGGGCCTGAAAACCTCATTTTAACTCTGAGTTCAGTTTTGTATCCTCTCCTATACTAGATTCGACATTCCAGAGCTGATGGAATCAATTAATTTCTGATGTGATAGCCGAAACTCAAAATGACACAAAAACTCACTTTTTCAACAACTTAAGCTTCCAAAAATGTCAAAACTCGTGTTTCAACTTTTAAAACTCAGGATTTCAGTTCCAACAATACAGATAGTTCAAAATAGGCCCAAAGCAACTTACGCAAGGATAAAATAGTAATTTTCATAAATAAGCTCAAAAAAGACCAACCAGGTCATTACGCCATTCACCATTAAAAATAATGTTCGTCCTCGAACATAAAGGGAAATAAGGTACCTGGAACCTAAAAAAGGTGAAGACATTTGGCTCGCATATCTGACTCCAACTCCCCAGTAGCCTCATCAGCAGAACGGTGTCGCCACTAAACCTTCACAAAAGGTATATCTTTGCATCTTAATCTCCGGACCTGCCTATCCAATAAAGCTATAGGTTTCTCCTCCAAGGACAAATCTGAACTGAACTCAACAGAATCTTAAGAGATCAAATAAGACTTATCTGGAATGTACCAGCGGAGCATAGAAATATGAAAAACTGAATACACCGATGATAATATCGGTGGTAAAGCCAACTCATAGGCCACCTCACCGACTCTCCTCAAAATCTCAAATGGGCCAATGAATCTAGGACTAATCTTGCCTCTCTTCCTGAATCACACCCTTCACGGGTGAAAATTTAAACCATACACTAACACCAACAGAGCATTCAAGAGGCCTAATCCTCCTGTTGACCTAACTCTTCTGGCAACTCTGAGCTGTCAATTGTCTACCATGAATTAAACGAACCTGGTCTATGACATCTCTAAGTAGGTCCACACTCAATACGTGTGAACTTGAGTCAAACTATCTAATGGGCAATCTACACATTTGGCCATAAAAGGCCTCAAATAATGCCATCTAGATGTTGGAATGGTAACTGTTGTTATATGCAAATTCAGCCAACGGTAAGTGTTTGTCCCACCGAGCCCTAAAAATCTATCACACAAGCATGAAACATGTTCACCAACACCTGAATGGAGTGCTTGGACTGACCGTTCGTCGGAGGGTGAAAAGCTAAACTCAAATCAAATAGGGTACCCAAACAACGCTGTAGAACCCACTAAAAATAGGAGGTGAACACAGACCCTCTTTCAGATACTATAGACACTAGTGCCCCATGTAATCTGACAATGTCCCTAATATACAATCTCGCCAAGTGCTCCGCACTATAACCAGCCTTTACCGGTAGAAAGTGGGCTGACTTAGTCAAACAATTAACAACCACCCAAACTGAGTCAAACTTGCCCAAAGCCATGGCCAAACCTGTAACAGAATCTATCGTCATCCTCTCCCACTTCTACTTGGGAATGGGCATCCTTTGCATCGATCCGTTGGGCTTTTGGTGCTTATACTTGACCTATTGACAATTTAAACATCTTGCCACGAACTCCGCTAGATAACACCTATTCATTAATTATTCTAACAGCTTTGTCACATTCTTAGAAAAAAATTCTAAAAGGTGGTGGGGAAGTAGAAGATAGGAAAGAAAGAGAGATGCAAATGATAATCAAGTATCACCAAATACATGAAATGGGATGCATAATCAAATATTTTGCAGGCTTATTCCACAAACTAAGCTTTTAAAATGGGACACATACCAACTAAGTCAAAATATAATCAAACGTATCAACATAACATTGGTATGCCAGTAAAACACATTAAAATTAAAATACAGGCAAGAGTTAAATATAAGATACAACAAAGCTTCAAATATCAGTTAATGTGTTTTGCATGCTTAATGTACAAACTAAATCAGTAAATGGGATGCATACCAACCTTACTAAAATAAAAATAGAACAACTGTATCTTCAGAAAATTGGTATCCCAAAAAGTACTTTGAAACTAGATTACAAGCCACAGTTTTGTATTCCCACATATGCACTTTTAAACTAGAATACAAACCAGAATTAAAAAGAGGATTCAACCAAAAAGAAGTATGGTCTTAGTCTTATTCAGTTTTAGTCAATACACCTGACAAACTTTTATTATACAAATACTATTAGGCAGTAACAAGTTCACTGTCAAAAAAGACAATAATTTCAATCAAATTACCCTATCCATAAAGAAAAATAGAAAAGCATAACATATACTTAAACCATCTATAGCTTAAAGAGTATGTGGTAACAGAGGTTGTGGAGAACTATAACAATAAAATATAAAAAATGTACCTTCATAACAATGATATCCCAGTAAATGTATCCTAATAAGAATGGTATCTCAATAAACACATCAAAATTAAAATACAAACACATGAAAAAACTTAGACATGCAAACACATTATACATAAGAAATAGAGTAATTTAAATTTAAATATTAACATTTTACTTATACTGTTGAGAAATAAACTTAAGTACCTCATCCTCAATGTGTTCTTCCTCATTTTGAAATTCAATGGTATCATCCACATTTTCCTCTTCCTCATTGTCACTATTGTTTTGAGCTTGATCCATACTCTACATTCTTGTAGGATTGAGAATTTACTTTGATTTCCTCTCTTCTTCTATTCGAGCGACAAAACCTACGTTGTCCACGGGTCCTTGAGTAATACAAAGATTAAAATTTGGAAAATTCCCAGAAAATGGACAACTAGAAGGGATACCTTTGGTAATCCTCTTTGAATCATGCCCAAATCCTAGGTGAAATAAGCACAGTAGTGTAGACAAAATAAGAAATTATACAAAAAAAAGGGCTAAAATTCAACCTAGTATTTATTGAGGATTTGTTGTTTGAATTAATTTGTCTTCTTTAAGGAATGAAATTTGTTGATTGAAAAGAAACAATAAAACAAGAAATCTTACCAGAAAACGGTGAGAAACTGTCGTGAAGGTGAATAGATGATAGAGAAAAATTGTGTTGTTGATTGAAAAGAAAATTAAATTAAAAGATCTTACCGGCCAGAGAATGGTGAAGAAATGGCGAAGATGGCTGACAAATTAATCCTTAAAGATCAACAGTTAAAATTGAATCCTTATTTACCAAATATTGTGTTTTTAATTGTAAATACTTTTAATAAATGATAGGGGTTAAAAGGGAGAGGGAAAGATTCAATTTTGAATATTAAATAATTTTAAACAAAAAGTTAAAGATAATCTGAGAGAAAAAGAAGAAGCAATATTAAGATACTTTTGATTTGAAATTTAATTAAAATGTAGGTGTAATCGACAAATTTTCAAAAAGATAGTTATTTTTAATAAATAAGTTGAAAATCTTGATTATTTGTATAATTTTTCCAATTTATATAGATAGTCACATAACTTATCCATTTTGCCTCCCCGCTCAACTTTCAGCTTCCCCTGCGCATCTGCCCTATATTGTGGATGATGATTCATTCTTCTTTGTTATCTTCTTTTTGGTGGAACAAAATTAAAGATGACACACGTGGAGTCCATTTGGAAAAAAGTCGTCGTTAATGATATATCCTTGGATTAACTTTTAGCTACGTTACAAGTGAAGACTAGGAAATGAATTAATCTAGAGTAAATTTTGATTCTTGTGTTGGTTCTTCACTTTGTTAGTTTAGTCAAAAAGAAAAAAGATTTTAATCAAGCAATTGCCTATAAATGTTTGACAAGGTTTTGATGCTTTTACAACAAGTGGAAATACCTTATTCGCCAATACTTTATAATGGTGATACATCGTTGTCCACCATAGGTTAGTGGTGTTATATATCATTTTCATATTACGTGCTCTTGCTTTCATCTTAATAAAAGGCTTACTTCCATCCACACAACACTGATAAAATGCTACTCATTACAAATACATTTTGTCCTATTCTGTTAATAATTGAATAAATGCTTTGGCAATAACTAGTGGTGGCAAATGAGCGAGTTGGGTCAAATTTGGATGGATTAAAAATGGGTAATAATTTAAATTCGCTCATATATTAAATGGGTTGGGTAAGAAATGAATTGGGTAAAATACTAGTTTAACCATACTTAATAAGCAAATAGTACTCTACTTTAAAATTCAATATGGATAAAAAAAATTTACTTTATTTTTGGATGAAAAACATTAAAAATATTTTATTTAATTATATTGTATCATAAAATTAAATTCGATACTCAATGCGAGATTTGACTTTTAAATTGGAATTCGATGCCGATTCCAAATTAATCATACGACCCAACTTCTAACGAGACCCGACATAGAACTTTCAACTCGAAACCCAATTCCGACACTTGAACTGAGAGGGGGTCAAATGTTGGATTGGGCTAAAAAAAAACATTTTTAAAATTTGATTTTTTTTTTAAAATTCAACTTTCAATCTTTCTCAATTTCATGCTCATAAGTTATAACCTTAATTTGTATTGGCTTATTCTGTGGGTTTTCTAACCGTAACAAGTTTTTCAACCGGATTTACAATTTTTATGATAAAATTTGAATTTTTTACAAAGAAAAAAGATTTTATAAAAAAATTGATTTTCTTTGGGGTGGAAGGGTGGGGATTGAGGGCTTGTGGAGGGATCATGGTATTGGGTGGAGTATGAAAAGAATTATAATTTGCAATTGGAGGAGAGTTTTGAAAAATATTTTCCTACTTTTTAGAGGTAAATTATTTTTCTTAAATTTGAAGAAAATAAGTTTATTTAAATTTAAATTTTCAAAAATATTTAAGTCAACAGAACATAAAAAATTAGAAAAACATAATGAATTTTGAGTGAGAAAAAGTTAGAAGCTTAACCAATTTGACTAAATCATTGTTTGCCCATATTTTATCCATGAATACCCATATTTCTATGGGTTGAATATAGGTTTTAAACCCATATTTATCCATGTAAAAAAATCACTACCCAAACTACTAAAATATGGGCGGGTTCGGCGGGTTACCAAAATATGGGTTCATTTTATCAGCACTAGCAATAACAATAAGAGTTATTATTGTATGGTCAAAGAGATCACATGACCAAATTGTGATAACAACCTCGTGTAGAAATGCAAGACAAAATCGTATACATAGATCGAAGCTAGATTAACCTTTCCCTATACTAGGCACATAGTAGGATTTTAATTACTCCCTCCATTTAGAAAAGAATGATCTATTTTCCTTTTGGGTCTGTTTAAAAAAGATTGTCGTATTTTCTTTTTGGCTTAATTCATCAATAGACACTTACACTTGTACCCATTTTTCACTTAGACACCTCAACTAAGACTAGTTCCTATTGACACCTAAACTATTCAAAATATGTACATATTAAACACAAAATGCTTATATGGCAAAAAATGTAAAGTGTGTGTAATTCAATTGTGATGATATGGCGTTGACGTGGCAAAATGACAAATTAAAAGATGACATTTGGCATATAAATAAGAAAAAAATAGAATAATAAATTATATAAAGACAAAAAGGTTTGTCATGTTAGGGCCATGTCATCACAATTGAATTATACACACTTTACATCTTTTGCCAAATAAGCATTTTGTGTTTAATAGGTATATATTTTGAATAGTTTAGGTGTTCAATAGGAATTAGTTTTAGTTGAGGTGTCTAAGTAAAAAATGGGGGCAAGTTTAGGTGTGTATTGATGACTTAAACCTTTCTTTTTTGACAAAACTTTAATATCAACTTTTAAAATGATTTGTAACACAACTTTAAGTTAGGACAACAAAATTAAAAATTTTTTATTTTCTTAAACATTGTGGCGAGTCAAACTAGGTCAGTGCACCTGGCTTCATTTCTTTTTTTTTTTCTGTTGGTAGTTGTTGACATGTCATTTCTCATGTCGCTGCGGCACCTTGATTATTTGTGTCTTTAACTCCTAATCATCCTAAAAGGTTGTTCAGTAATGGAATTCACTTTTGATCCTATGGCATATTGATGGTGGAAACACATGCATAATGCACCAGACTGACAAGTACTCGTAATTTTTTCTGATCAGCATTATGTATTTAACCATTACTCTAGTTAGTTCTGAATATTAGACTTAATTGTGAAGCATAAACTTCCATGGGGACATTTCTTGGACATCTAATACCTGGCTTGGCCTTAGCTCTCCTTGGTTTTTGGCATACAATTAGCACCATCAGAGCCAACTATCAAAATGGAACTACAAAATTCAGATCAAGATTTTGGTACCCTTTCAGGAGTCCCCTTCCCACTCTACGACACATTGATCTCATTCTTGTCTTGTCTTTCTCCGTCTTTTGCGTACTTATCCAGTTTATAGATTTCCCTTCTCTTCACTTATCATTCAAGCTTCATAACATTGAACATGCCACCATGTTCCTTCACTTGACCGTATTCGCTTGTTTTACTCTTCTTGCTGAGATAAGTGACTTACATGAGATCCTACATGGGATCTTAGGCATACTTGCTACATCTATTTTTGGTCAGGAGCTTTTCTTGCTTCATTATCATTCAACTGATCATGTAGGACTCGAAGGTCATTACCACTGGCTATTGCAGCTTGTCGTGTTTATTTCCCTAATGTCAGCTCTTGTTGTCACTTGCTTCTCTTCTTGTTTCCCTGCAGCAATTGTTCTTTCGATTTCAGTCATTTTCCAAGGTGTTTGGTTCATGAACATGGGATTCAACCTATGGTTTCCACACTTTATTCCACAAGGATGTGTTATGCAATCAAGCGGAGGTCATGAAAGCTCTGAGCATGGAGCAATCATGTGTCAAACAGATGAAGCTGATTTAAGGGCCCGAGCTATGGCGAACTTGCAATTTAGCTGGGTATTTGCAGCCATCTTGATCCTTGTGGCTGGTATTTCCCTTATGTTCGCCAGAAATCGAGCAGAGAGGACTCTGTTGTCTAAGTATGAGCAGCTTCCTGTAACAATTAATTGCTTGAAGCAAACTACTAAATAAAGAAATGTACATTATGCATCAAATATATGGAAACTTAAATAAACTTCAATGGATGTGTGGGAAGCAAGTTCTGGGATGTCTTCATGGTACTAGTTCTGTGTATTGCAGTCACTAGACTGCCTAACCGTAGTTATCAAATGAACTAAAGTTAACTTGTGCTTCCTTTTTACTAGGGTAGTTGAAATGGTTTCAGATATGCAGATCCAGAGAAGGCAGCTCTCTAGCCCCTTGTACATTAATTGAATTGATGGTTCCTCGTCCAAGAGGGAGCCTATACTCAGAAGCTATCAATCCAATTGATGCATTCCTTCTTAACTCGAATAGACTTTCTTTACTTGGCCTTTGGTCGGATCACAACTACTATTCTGAGACAGATCAAGAATGTGTCATTCTAACTGCACAAAAGTTTACCCCAAGCAAATGATGTCATGGAGTATTACATATCATACCAATGACAATACACTTATCTCCCATGGAGTAACAAGTTGTCAAGACAGGAGACAGAATAGTGATTTTAACATGTGAAAACTCATAAAATTTCCAATGTTTAGTAGTTCAATATACATATCCAAAATAAATTAACTCTACATTAAAGCAGAAAGTAAATCTTTGTGAAGATAAAAGAAAACATTAGCGAACCGACTTTTCAATCAGATTCCTCGAAAGCAGCTTCAATTCGAAGGAGGACAAAACCAACAGCAACTCCAACAAGAACCAGGGGTGGAATAATCTTGAAAATCCCAACAGTAGCATTGCAAGTAGAAGACAAAGCTCCACGTTTGCCTTGTGATGATGATGTTGTTCTCAAGGAAGTAACAATCTTGGCAAATGAATAACACCTGTTTCTGCCAACTCTGGCTGCTAGAGGGTTCCTTTGGATCCACTTTCGCTAGAAAACTGCATTAGTGTGTACAAAGCCAAAATTACATTTTATTTATGTTGTAGCATTTTTTAATATTATCATGATGCATTTTTTCTCCATTTCATTTTGTCTAATGCTCCGTACTATTCTTTGTGTAAAGGTGTCATGGTGCAGTACTGACATAATTCTTTAATATTTTTTTAGTGCTGTTTATGCTCTTTCCACTCAAATATTTAAATGATGCATTATTGGAGCATGAGGCTTTCTTGCCTACGTAAGGCAGAGCATTCTGCTCAAAGCATATATGAACAAAGCCAGAAAACAAAGGAAAAACATATACATGCTGCATAATATTTTGTGAGAGTTTTATTAGTTGAAGGGAGGTGTTTTATTTGGAGCTCAAGATTCAACTCTTGTCCAGAGTTGTTGAGTTACACATTTTGTGAAAAAGGCTGTTTTTATCCTGGAGGAAGAATATAATTCTTCAGGTTGAGGCGCGGATATCTCGCTTTCTTTAAGGAGATTCAAGCCACTGCAGCAAAATATGTTCACCGGTCCAACAGTATTCTCATTGACCTGTCCCTCCAGTACACAACAACCTTTTTCTCATTGTATCCTAGAGGGGACAGGTCAATAAGAATACTGTTGGATTGGTGAAAATATTTTGTTGTAGTGGGCTTGAATCTCCTTAAAGAGAGCGAGATATCCGCGCCTCAGCTTGAAGATTTATATTCTTCATTTTTATTTTTCAATTGTAATTTTGTAATATTATTGTAATTTTCACCAACAATTTATATAAAGTATATGTTGAATTGACTCACCAATGAGGAGGTGGGAGATGTTGGTTATAGAAGGTACAAGGAGAGGCAGAGGTAGGCTGAAGAAGTATTAGGAAAAAGTGATAAGATATGATATGACGTAGCTTTAGAATACCAAAGAGATGACTCGAATATGAGGGGTGAGCACGTATTAAGATAGAAGGCTAGTAGGTAGTATCGTAGAGTTGTCTTACTTAAGATGGTGAGTGTTTGTGATGGTACTAGTTGTATTATTGTAGCCCCCCTTTTCTTTGTTTTTTCTTTTGTATCATAGTTTAATATTGTTCATAATAATCTATCCTAGTATGTTGTTCATGGTATTTTGATTAGTACATGATTTCATTGTTGTTCTAGATACTGTTGTACTATTCCTTGTTATTTGTTATATTTTCTTCGATGTCTCCTCCCTTTTTATATTGAAATTTGTTACACTTGAGCTAAGGCTCCTTCGAAAACAACTTCTTTATTTCCACGAGTCAGTAATAAAGTCTGCCTATATTTATCCCATCCATATTTTAGTTGTGGAAATTCACAAAGTATGTTATTGTTGCTGTGGTATATATTGAATCGTCTTTGGCTTTTTAATGTATTTAAGTCTCTACATTTGAAACCCTTTATGAAAACTTTGACTAAATTACAACTCTACCCTTCCTCCAACCTTCCACAGCGCCGCTTCACCTCTTTTACGCCCCCACATAAATTATACCCTTGTTATCGTCAAACGCCTCTTCTGCTCCACTTCCTTCTGCCCCCAACTCACATCCCAGGGTCCTCCATCACCGGGCATGAACTTTACATCGTCAATGCCGCTTACCAGGTATGCCGATTATTCACCCCCTCTACTCTTCTTCTTGTTATTCCTATCGTCTCTTCAGCGTTTCCCTCATGAATGACTTTTGTTTAACCTCTTGAACAGGTTCACACTTCGATGTCAACGACATATTTCATGGATTTCTACTCCTG
>JAPFFP010000002.1:11212219-11223080 GCA_026153255.1 Solanum medicagineum
TTTGTCAACCCATTTGCATATCACCTTTCTACCATCTCAATCAGCACTTCAGAAATGATGTAAACACTATCCATCAAGCTTAGAGGTTTGAAGTCTCTAAATTTCATGTCTCCAGCTTTTCTAACTAGAGAAACACCGGTTGCATTAAAAGCATCTCCCAAAGTATTCCTGAAACTGAAAGTTCTTCAATGTTTGCATTATATCCTATTCAAAATGTCCCAGCAAGTGAGGAAACCCCTATGGTATACTCATCTATCCCTGGAGCTTTGCCTGATGCATATGCCTCGACACCTTCCAAAACCTCTTGCTCATCAAAAGATCTCTTATAACCACTGCATCACTTCTGCATTAAGTTTGTGACAATCCTAGATGTGAACTCCGGTCTCCAATTTAGATTCATTGTATAGCATTTGGTAGAAGCCAGAATTTTGTCTTGATCATTAATGGAACTTCCAATGTTGCTCCATTGGTTGAGTATTTACACAGCCATTGTCACGATCCTAGATTCGTGACCGTGATGGACCACGCAAGCCGGCTGTGACAAACTGCCTGGGTAGGGACGTCAATAGCAATAAGGGATGCCTCCAGACACTGCACGGGCGCACTGCTGCGCGCTAGACTCTCGGCCCATGTGACATTGATGTGTTACAACTGATCTAATCCTTGCCATCAAAGTCCAGCAGAGCAACCCCCAAGTTTAGTAACTCAAGAAAACAAGAGGTCACTACAACCATCTCCTTTAAACAGGCTATCTCACAAAAAACTTGCCGATTCAGTGTTGGAAAATCAAGTTCAATGTAATTATGAACAAACAATAACATTCGTCAACTAGGAGACAATGGGCGTATAACCATAGACAGGTGCTTTAGTTACTATCAGAGTGCAAACATATTACAACAACATGCCTAATGAAATCTCACAAAGTAGAGTCTGGAAAGGGCAGAGTATACGCAGAGTCGCAGACCTTACCATTATTTCATGGAGATAGAGAAGCTATTTCCGAAAGACCCTTAACTCAAAGGTATCTGCCCCAAGTAATAAAAGCAATAGATATATAATAACAGCTAAAACAAAAAGCAATGTCAATCTACAAGAGAAAACAATAGAAGTAGCAATCAAAGAACAATAACAACACAACCATAATAGCACGACTAATCCTATTGTACACCTAAAATCGTCACAAAGCAAGACAATATTCTGCCCCTACTAACCTTCTACCCTAATACACGACCTCCACTCCTTTCTGTCTAAGGTCATATCATGGAGCTACACAATATCCTGTATAATCACCTCTCCCCAATAATTTTTAGGTCTATCCCTACTCTTTCGTATAACCCCTAAATCCAACTTCTTGCACCTTCTAACTGAGGCATCGACATACCTCCTTTACATATGCCCAAACCATCTCAGTCTCGCTTCACTCATCTTGTTTTCTACGGAAGCCACTCCCACCTTCTCCCAAATAACCTAACTCATCTTTTCTGCCACAAAGGTCACTCCTACCTTCTCTCAAATAACCTCATTCCTTATCTTGTCCCTCCTAGTATTTCCACACATCTATCTCAACATCCTCATCTCTGCAAAGTGCATCTATTGAGCATGAGAGTTTTTGACTGACCAACACTGCACTCTATGTAACAAAGATGGTCTGACCACCATTCTATTGAACTTAAAGTTAAGTTCAGGTGCTATATTTTTATCACACAATACTCTAGAGGCAAAGCCTCTAGTTCATCCATGTTGCCCAGTGGGATGAGTCATATCATCGCCGATGTCCCCACTACTCTGGATAACGGATCCAAGATATTTAAAGTTCTCTCTTAGTGATAGATTGAGTGGCAAGTCTCACTTCCATGACCGCAACATCCATCGCAGCACTAAATTTGTACTCCAAGTATTCTGCTTTGGTCCTGCTCAATTTGAACCCTTTGGACTCCAAAATTTGTCTCCAATCTTCCAACCTATCATTAACTTTGTCCCGTGTCTCATCATTCAGTACTATGTCATCTACAAAAAGCACATACCATGGAACCTCCTCCTAAATAGAACCGAGTCAGCTCATCCATCACCAAGGCAAAATGAAAAGGGCTTCGCACCAATTCTTGATGTAATCTCATCTCAACAGGAAAATGCTTGGCTCCATCATATATATCCTTTATCGCGCTAATACACACCATTAGGATACCTTTAGCTAGTGTTTTGGACGGCGAAAGGCGACAAGGTTGTGCCTCACATCGCGGCGAGGCGCTCACCTTTTTGAATTGAAGCGCCAATTTATACCAAAATCTTAATATATTTAATTGTATATATAAATATTCAAAATCTCAATAGCAATCACACTGGGATTACAATTTAATATAAATTAGCATAGAAAGATGGCCATTGGGCACTGGGTAGTATATAAGATGATTACAATTTTTTTTTAAAATATGGGCACTGGCAAAATTTAATAGAGAGGAGAAGAAGAAGAAATTAAGAAAACAGAGAAAGAGAACTAGAACAAGAACTGCACTTGAAGAAGGGGAAGAAAAGAAAGAATGAAGAAAGAATAAAGAAGAGAAGAAGAAGAAGAAGAAGAAAGAAGAAAGGAAGAAAGAGACGCGAGCAGCGAGCTTACCTGAAGACTGGAGAATGAACTGAAGAACTGGAGTGGGAATAGAGCCGCGTCGCGTCGGAACAGAGTCGGAACAAAGTCGAAGAACTGAAGAGAAGAACTAAGAACTGGAGACTGGAGTCGCGTCGCCTGAACTGAAGAAGCAAGTGCGTCACTAAAGAAGAGAGTCATAACTGAAGAAGTGAGTCGCATCGTGAAGAGTGAATAGTCGCTAAACCCTATTTTTTTAAAAAAAATCATTTAATCAAGTCCTCCTTTAAAAGAAATTCAAAAGGGGAGGCCTCTGTGCCTCGCCTCGCCTTGCCTTCGCGCCTCTCGCCTTTGTATCGCCTTTTGAACATGCACCTCGCCTCACCTGTAAATGGTGACAGGCCATCGCCTCGCCTCGCCTCTCGCCTTAGGCGCAGAGGCGGGCGCCTTTCATAACACTACCTTTAGCATCCAGACACCACCAGAGGACATCCTCTGACACATCAGAGTGCAAAACATCCTAAAAATAATTATCGATACAACTGTATGTGATAATCTAATTTCTTACAGAAAAGTGAAGCTAATATGTTAATGCCTTTTTCTCTTCTGCGTAAGAAGTTGATGATGTCGTACACATGTATCCCATTTGTTTAATTTCTCTAAATGGACTGGAAGTTCCATTGCCATGGTGAAGCTAAAAAGAATGAGGCTTCTAGTCACAAGCACACCAACTTTTTCTTGATCAAGGGATATATTCATTAATAATGGGAAAAAAATTCACATATACAAGAGGTATACGAAAACAGGAGAACCTATAAAACTAAATGGTATCAATAGGAACTTAATGGGTGCACCAGAAGAGCTTGTGATTTCTTGCACCCTTTGATGATCAGCAACACTCTTCATGTATTACCCTAGCTAACATCATTCTCAAACAGAAAGATGAACACCAGCATAAGCCTTAATTCATAAATTAGTAGCACTTAAACCACCAAGGATCAATATGATGCCAGCAAGAAGCTCAAATACTAAAACCATCATGTATATACTTTACATTTATCATTTCATCCTTAGCTCAACATGCTCTTATCCATGGCTTAAGCTCCAGTAGAAAGCCAACCCTTGGTTCTCAACACGATTTAATGGGCCAACCCTTGGTTTTCAACACAATTTAATAAGCCAACCCTTGGTTTTCAACACGATTTAATCCCCACTATCAGCTGCTCACTGTCCTGACTAAGTTAAATTTGTGTTCATCTTTCTCAGCCCATATTCCTCTCTTTGCTAGCCAAGAAATAATCCACATAACCTATCAAACTGGATTTACCTTGCTGTCCTTGCATTATTTCTGTGTTCAAGAACTGTGATCTTAAGGTGTGATTGAAATCTCAATCATGTGCAACTCTTTTGAAAAATAAAAGAACCCCAATTCAAGTAAGTAATTTAGTTGGCACTGGGAAAGCAATGGCAATTGCCTTATGAAGACTAGAATGATAGAGGAGAACTACTTTTATATTTTGTCAAATACGCATCATAAAATATATTTGTCCCATGGGAATAGAACTTTATGAGGTCAAATCTCATGTTGTTCTCTTTCATTCCCTTAATATCATATTTTGTCCTAAAAGGACCAAGCTTTGCCATACATGAAGTTGAAATTGTTATTGTAACTTGTCTATTTGAAACAATGGCATCTCTAACTACAGCCCCTTGAACCACACTCCATCATATACATCAGGAGTCAATTAATGAGACAGGCTGTTGAAAGCTTACATTGAAATGTAGAACAATCAGAATTACCTTCCAGGATCTACAATTGCCTCAAAATGTCCATCAATAAGTGTTTGAGAAGATTTGAAACTATGTTTTTTATGAAAAAAAAAAAAAATAGAATGTGTTGATAACTTCAAGAAGGGTAATTAATGGATAAGAAATGAAAACACATTCTACTATTCATTCCTAACTTTGTTAATCGCACCTAAAACTATCAGAGACAAACATCTGTTTAAGGGACTTGGAATAACTGTGTATCTGTTTGATAGTTTGTTAAGCAAGACTCGACAATAGAATAAGAAGCTACAAGGCCTACCTGGAATTTGCCTTGGGTCATAAACTGCCATTTTTGAAGTATCTGGATACACTACCTTGGCAGGCGGATTTGTGTTGGATGAAACACCAGAAGAAGTCTTGTCTAAGCTCAAGAGACCAGGAGTTAGAACAATTCAAAAACTGAGGTTAATTCAGTATTAAACCAAGCCAACAATTATACCTGGAGGTCCTGCCTCAGTACCAAGAGCAGGTTTGTCAGGTTTCTTATTGATGTTCCTCGCGAGCCACTGAAAAGCAGGTAGTAAATAGGCAAAAAGTACATGAAAGTTAAGATAATGTTTGAAAATGATAATTGCACCCTTGTAACAATAATTGAATATCAGACTTCTCAGCTTGCTAGATCGAAATCTGGAAAGCAAAAACGAAAATTGTGCCTCTATATGTATGTGTTCTGACAACCTCTTGGCGTGCTAAATGATCCAAGTCATTCGAAGAGCAAGGCCAAAGATCCATGAAACTGTAGCGTGATACAACATCATGCAATGAACTCTCTAACTCTGATGCTCCATCATCACCTGTTCTGGAAAGAGCTTCCTTCCTTCTCTGCTCAACCTGTCAATACAAGCAATAAGCACAAAGCAAATGTAACATTACACCCGGTGAAATTACCAAAATACCCCCAAATAGAGAACGCTTGCATAACGCATCTTCCCAAACTTTCTCAGCAAATCCGAGGCCGGAATTGTGATTAGCACAAAAAATTATGTGGGAAAATGGTCTTGGTTGAATTTTAGAGCAACCGGATCAGAAGATAATTTTTTGGCGCAAAAACCACAATTCGAGAAAAGTGCGTAACAAGTCCGTGTCGCGAACTTTCACTTAGTGGTGATTCCAATATTTTCTACAGGATTAGAAAATTGATTGAAAAATTTTCGATGAAAATTGTACTTGGAGGGAGCAAGTCTGCGACGCAAACTTGAGTCACCGTATTACAAAATTTTCAGTTTTTTTAGGGGCATTCCAGACTATTTCCCAGCCCTCCTAAACTTAACCCACGACCAATATAAGTCATTTTTAGCCTGAAAAGGGTTCCTTGCGCGAAGAAAAGGCTAAGGTTCAAGAGGATTGAGGCCAATACCATACTAATTTGATTGTCTACTTTCATCCCAGATATGTAAGGCTAACCTAAAGCAAAGAATTGTTTTTCCATGTGGCCCCTAATTGAGATAGATTGAAAGGTGAAGGCATCGAGAATACATGAGTTAGTTTCTTGAAAGTTACATGATGAAAAATCTATTCTTATATATCTTTGCTTAACTGATTACTTTATGAATTTGTTTTCTTTAAAGCATGTTTTAAACCTTTTATTTTCAAAAACCCTACATATGATTTGACTATAAATGTATAAATGAATCTAGGAATGGAGTCTAGGGACTTGACTAGAAAATGTTGACTACGATTGCAATGTGAGCATGATGATAGATTGATACAATTTGATGGTCCTGTGAGTCTTTATAATTGAACTCTAAAGATTGGTCTAAATTGAAAGTCCTCTATGATTGTCTAATTCACTCTTGAACCGTCGATGGGATTGATTGGTCGAATTGTTGAAAGATGTGATTAAGAATTAATTAGATGCTTGATAGTCCGAAAGGCTCGATTATGATAGAATTAATGGATTGATAAGAGTCCTTATAAGACTCATTGATTGGATTGATCGTTTATGAGCAAAGAGTCTAGGGGGAAGTATCGAGCACCGAATTGAGTGAGAGTAAGTCAACTCGAACTCAATAACTACGTCGCCAAACATAGGAGTGGACCGAGTCCATTAAAGTCGGACATGTTCCTATTTTGAGGACTAGGTCCATTAAAATCGGACATCTCCCTATTTTCATTGTCCTGAAACAATAGGACTTGATTGGTTGATTGGATCCATGTTGGATAGATTCGTCCTTCACCCTTGCAAAGTATTGAAAGGTTGTGGCAACATCAACGAGATTGTTGTACGATCATTGGCTCATAAGTGATTGTTGTCGGATAAGACAAACTCCCATATAGGTTCTATACTGATAGCTAATTAGATTGGATTCAGATTAGATTTGATTTGTATTGATTGATCATTGTCTACTTTTTACTCTTGCTTTATATAGACATTAGACATGTTGACTGAGTATTTCTGCATTGATTATTGTTCTACCTATATCTGTTTCATTTAAGCCATTTTACATACTCGTACATTCCACGTTGCTGACGTCCATTTTTGGTATTGTATCGTTAATGATGCAGATACATGTATTAGAGATCATCAACAGGTGCACCGTTGAGGATCTGTTGTAGTCAGCTAATTTGGTGAGTCCTCCCCTACTTTCGGAGGATACACATTTATACTTTATAATCAAGATTGAGTTTAGTATTTTATTTCCTTTGATTGAGGTAGTCATGGTCTGTCATAGCACATTCTAGACAGTTTAGACAGAGGCTTCATAGACTAGATTTGGGATTGTTCATTTGGATATTGTCTGACTAGGTTCTTACATACTAGTCTTGATTTGTTTCGAGTTAGATTGTTGATCATTATTTATTGACTAAGTATTCCTTATCAGTTACTTCTTGAATTGTTGGAGTCTTCCGCTGTAGATTGTGATTGAATGAATGTGATGAGGCCAAGTGGTTCGCTTGGGGACTAGCAATAGTCTCTGAGTGTCGGCCACGTCTACGGTATCCTCCCGCGGTGTGACAAACTTGGTATCAGAGCACAGAGTTCAAGTGTCCTAGGGAGTCTATGAAGCCATGTCTACTAGAGTCTCGTTTATGGGTGTGGTGTGCACCACACTTTATAAGCAGGAGGGTATATAGGACATTAGGAAAAGTTACACTTCTTTCATATTCTGATTCGTGCTATAGAGTTCAACTCTATGAAAGCTCTCTTCTAATTCGTGCATTACACATTTACAGAATTGTGATCATGCCTCCAAGAAGAGCCGCTAGAGGAAGAGGGCATTCTGCTAGACAGAATGCTAACCAACCTGAACCCCAGAATCAGGATGAACATATTGGCCCAGCCGTCCCTGAACAATCACCACAAGCCAACATCTCAAATGTTGAGCTTCACCAGGTCATCCAGACTTTGGCCCAGGCTAAGGCTATGACAACACCGATTGCTAGATAGGGAGCAGGCATATAGGATGCTCCAAATACATCCGGGGTCTGTGAGTTCTTAAGGATGAATCTGCCTGAGTTCACAAGGTCTACACCCAATGAGGACCCGGAGAATTACATTGATGAGCTTCTAAAAGTATTTCAGGAGATGCATGTGGCTGATGTTGATAGATTTGAGTTAGCTGCCTACCAGCTCAAAGGTATTGCCAGACTGTGGTTTGACAGATGGAAGAAGGGTAGAGGAGAGGGTGCTCCAGTTTTGACTTGGAGCAGTGTTTGAGGAAGCTTTCTTAGGGTGTTTCTTCCTGAGAGAGTTTAGAAAGGCCGAGGTAAAAGAGTTCTTAAATTTGAAACAACACTCCATGACTGTGCAAGAATATGGTCTCAAATTTACCCAGCTATCTCGCTATGCTCCAGATATGGTTGCAGATATGAGAGGGCGAATGGGTTTGTAAGCTGATGGGCTGAACAAAGGGACGAAGAAGGATGGGAGAGGAGCTATGCTAGTGAGTGATATGGACATTGGGAGGTTGACGACTTATGCACAACAAGCTGATGAGGAGAGGCAACAAGACAGAAAGGAGACCAAAAGTAAAAAGGTTGGAACATCCAGCCATGAGGTTGGTAATAGTGTTAACGGGAATAGGAGTCACTTTCAAACAATGCCTTCATCTACTAGTGAGCCTGCACCCAAGAATGAACAGGGGTCTCATAACTTTAGAGCTCAGGGATCTCAATCACAGGCTAGTGCAGCTCAAGGTTCCCAAGGCAAGCCACCATGTGGCACGTGTGGCAAATTTCACTTGGGAGAATGTCGTGGAGGGAGCACTGGGTGTTACAAGTGTGGCCAAGTGGGTTACCTTCAGAGAGAATATCCAATGTGGTCCACCAAAGCCCAATCATTTGTGCCAGCAACACCAGTTAGAGGGAATTAGAGGGGTACTACTTCGAGCACAAATCGATTGTATGCCATGAAAAGTTGCCTTTAAAATGACAGTACTCTGATTGGATTGGATTGAATTTGTATTGATTAGTCATTGTCTACTCGTTACTGTTGCTTTAAATAGACATTAGACATGTTGATTAAGTACTTCTGCATTGATTATTGTTCTACCTATATCTGTTTCATTTAGTCATTTTACATATTCCTACATTCCCCGTACTGACATCCATTTAGGTCTGCAGTGCTAATGATGCAGATACAAGTATTAGAAATCATTAACACGTGCACCGTTGAGGATCTATTGCAATCAGCTGATTTGGTTAGTCCTCCCTTGCTTTCGGAGGATACACATTTATACTTTCATCTAGCTTGAGTTTAGTATTTTATTTCCTTTGATTGAGGTAGCTACGGCCTTTCATGGTACCATTCTAGACAGTTAAGATAGATTTTTCATAGACTAGATTTGAGATTGTTGATTTGGATATTGTCTAACTAGTTTCTTACATACTAGTCTTGATTTGTTTCGAGTTAGATTGTTGATCCTTATTTGTTGATTCAGTATTCCTTATCAGTTACTTCTTGAATTGTTGGAGCCTTCCGCTGTAGATTGTGATTAAATGAATGTGATGAGGCCAAGTGGTTCGCTTGGGGACTAGCAATAGTTTCTGAGTGCCGGCCACATCTAGGTATCCTCCCGGGGCGTGACATGTAATCACTTTATCAAATATTACGCCCTCCAAAGAAGGATATATCTGAATATAATTTCCCTATCTGCTTTTAATTGGAAGTTTGATTGGATCTGCTTTTAAGTTCATTTCATTTGCAAATTATTTTAATGGACAAAGAAAGTAATCGAGTAGTTATCAATAATCTTATGTTGGTTGGTAGAAGAAAATCACATTGTGAACAAAGTTAAATTGCTTAATGAAATTGACTAAATTGAAATTAGTGACATATATAATGAGTATTCTTTCATAGAAGTTGCAAATAAGTAGGGCCATAATGAAATAGGAAGTCCACAGATTAGGATAAACAGAACAATAGGTATATCTGGAAGTGGAAACCATATGCAGCTCTGAATAGTAGGTCAGCTGTAACCAATACTTGTTAAATGCAAAAGGAATACAATCCAGAGGATATGCTATTCGAGATATGCCAATAGTTCAAAAAGAACAAGTTTGATTTGTATTAGCACTTGAAAATAGCCAGAGTTCAATATAAAAACCAAGAGAATATACATCAGCAGCAAAAACACAAAATACCTTCAACATGCTGGCAAGGTCTCCATATGTTTGCTCAAATTGAGTGAACTTTTTCCAAACCTACGTAAAGAGTAGGCAGTTCAGTATGATTTCATTCAAGCAAGAGTTATCACCGGAATGGTTAGATTGCAAAAATAGCAAGAAAAGGATTAGCATAGTAATTATTTAACAGAATTTTCAGCTTCCCAATTTACGGTTGTCTTTTGATACTAGTGTTCAATTTTCCAACTCAAGAAATGCTCACACTACATGAACAGAAAGACTCCTACAAACCTAAAAATCACGGAAAAGCCACACGTCAGCATAGCAACACGTGGTTTGTCTTATGATCTTCTTTTTCAAAAAAAAGAAGTCAATTTCATATAAAAAGGAAAAAGTAGACTGCACAAGTTGTGAAGTTAACCCAAATATGTCCAATAACAACGTACAGAGTATGATCCCATAAGCAGGATCTGGAGAGGGTGGAGTACACGCAAACCTTACCCTACCTTGGGTAAGGTACAAAGGTCATTTCCCATAAGACCCTGAGCTCGATATAGTGAAACATGTTTGAAAAATACAAGAGAAAATCTATGATGAAAAAGATTAAAGACAAGAAAAGTAAACAAAATACCAAGTAAAATTCCACAAAGTGGGGTTTGGGAGGGAAGAGTGCATGCAAACCATATTTCTAACTCGTTGAGGTAGAGAGGTTGTTCTCGAAACACCCTCGGCCCAAGTTAAAAGAGGAAAAAGTTTTTGACAACAAAGTAGCATATTTAATCAAATTAAAAGAACCAAGGACAGTAAAATTGAGGAATGCAATAATACTACACAATGGTAGTGAGACTGATAAGGTGAAAGGAAAGCAAATAAAGTGTTATA
>JAPFFP010000002.1:11291351-11302862 GCA_026153255.1 Solanum medicagineum
ACCTCAATCATCCTAGGTGGTGAGGTATAAACCCCTCACATTGCTGATGTTGGTCACACGCCAATCATCCTAGGTGGTGAAGTGTAAACCCCTCACATGGTTGATGAGTACAAACTTCAAAATCGGTTGATGATGGTCACACCCCAAACATCCTAGGTGGTGAAGTATAAACCCATCACATGGTTACCCGGGCTCTTATCCCCCTGGATTGGGCATGGTCTACTGCAACACTTTATATAGGATTCATCATAAGATCTAATGCAATACCTCATGTTGGAATAATTATGTACATGATCTCATTTCATTATTATAACATCATTCATATCATATCTTATGCTTTGGACCTTCAATTTCTTAAGAAAACATAACTGGACATTTTATCAAACACCTTGGGGGTGTGTAATGGGAGTAAACGAGCACACAAATTAGAGATGAAATCATGCAGGAAAATCAGGGGTAAAACCTTTAATCAACACCTTGTAACACCTCCAAGACATTCACATCAAAATCCCTCATTAATTCCAACATTAGATCCAAGATTTGAAGCTCAAAACATGCTAAAACGACCATACTTTCATGAACTAAAATCATTGTGCAGTAAATTTCTCAATATAAAAGACTCATATGCAAAATCAAATTTAAATCATGCAATATTAATAAAAAGAGGGTTTAGGCACTATGGGTGGAAGGACACAGTGGTTCAACACCACATACCTTATGTCTAGAGTTGCTTGGAATTGAGATTGGGAAGAATGGAGGCTTGGAAATGATCTTGGAATCCAATCTTGTTCTTAGGCTTCTTTGAAATTGAATTGGATCTTGATGGAGACTCTTGAGAAGATTTGAGATTGTGATTGAGAAGAGAGTAATGAAATTGGGTCCTTAGGATTAGAGTTTAGGTCTTCTGGGAAGGTTAAAATAGCCTAAAATGTCAAAAAGGGTCATTAGGATAATTAGCATTTACCAAAATACCATTAGTGAACAGATGGAAAAAATGGAAAATTGTTGTCTCACTAGAGACTTCACTGGCCATGTGGCACTCCACAGGTCATGTGGAGTACGCATGTGAAGTTCCTTAGTGAAGAAAGTGGAAGTTGGGATACTTGGAAAGATTGACGTACGTCACTTTGACGGCCACTTTCACGGACCGTGTAGTGTTACACGGACCGTGTACTAGTCCGTCCCACCTCACTTAGACAATAAAATGTTGTTGGCCACCACACGGCCAGGTGACATGGCCCATACCCCTTAAAACGAGTCATACAAGGCCACAATGCCTGTATGGGTGCCCGTGGGGCTTCACTGCATGGGAGGGTCTCACGAAAATGGTCATAACTCCTTCATCTGACGTCAGAATGAGGTGAAACAAAGTGCATCGCAAAGATAACTCAGAGGGATTTCATTTGACATTTCGATGGCTTCCCAGTTTCAAATATACTAAGAGTTGTGCTAGTTTAAAGTTGACCCTTATATGAAACAACACTCAAAACTCAACTTGGAGGTAAGTCTTGAACTCGTTTAGGTACTAGGAGTCTCCCATGAATCTAGTACACCCCCAACCTAACCAAATGAGGCTTGAAACATGGATACACAAGAGTATAAAGTTACAGGGTGTCACAATATCTCCCCCTTGGGAACATTCGTCCCCGAATGTAAAAGATACGCACACAAGGAGGGTAGCCATGAAGATTATTAGCCTAATATGGGCGCAACAAATGTATCTAAACATGATTTTCAAAAAGGTCTCAACATGAGCAACAAAATTTACTATAAAACCTTGCCCATATAAACATGAATGCATGCAATGGCTTCAGGCCAGAAATTAAGACTTGAAATCGCATATGGGGACTTAAGATTAGTACCTTAGGCTTGAGTGGAGTGGAAAAGATAAGGGTATCATTTTTGCACATCCCCTTCGGCCTCCGATGTAGCGCTTTCGACTTGTTGGTTCCTCCAAAGGACCTTAACGGATCTGACCTCCTTGTTCCTCAATCTCTTCACTTGCCTATCTAGAATCCGGACTGGGACCTCCTCATAAGTCAAGTTATCCTCAACAACACCCACCATCTCAAGTGGCACAATGGCATTAGGCTCACCCACACATTTCCTCGCCATAGAGATATGGAACACTGGATGAACCAAGTTCATTTCACTAGCAGCTTTAACTCATAAGCTACCTTGTCGACCCTCTTCAAAACCTCATAAGGACCAACATACCTTGGACTCAATTTCCCCTTTTTACAAAAACAGACTACACCTTTCAGTGAAGAAACCTTCAAATAAACCAAATCACCCACTTTGAATTCAAGGTCTCTTCTTCTCACAACAACATACGATTTTTGACGACTTTGGGCCATTATTAACCTTTCTCTAATCATCCTAACCTTATCAAGAACATCCATAACTAGATCCTGTCCCAAAAAGGATACCTCTCCAACCTCAAACCAATCGACCGGTGATCTACATTGCCTCTCATAAAGATCCTCAAAAGGGCCCATACCGATGCTAGAGTGATAGCTATTTTTGTATGAGAATTCAATCAAAGGAAGATGGTTATCCCAACTACCTCTCAACTCAATACACACGCCCTAAGCATATCTTCAGGGTTTTTAATGGTTCTTTCGGCTTGGCCACACGTTTGGGGATGAAAGGCCGTACAAAGGTGTGCTTTTTTTTTAAGACCCCTTTGAAAAGACCTCCAGAAGTGTGAAGTGAATTGTGCACCCGATCCGATATGATGGATAAAGGAACCCCATGTAACCTCACCAACACATGGACGTACAACCTTGTCATCCTATCAACCACCACCCATATGGAATCAAAACCTTTTCTAGTCTTGGGCAATCCAACCACAAAATCCATATTAATACTCTCCCACTTCCAAGTAGGAATCTCTATATCTTGGGTTAGGCCACCCGACTTTTGATGTTCGGCATTTACTTGTTGACACCTATGGCAACTATAAACGAATTTGGCTATGTCCTCCTTCATGCCTTCCAACCAATACCCACCTCAAGACTCTATAGATTTTGGTGGAACCGGGGTGGATAGAATAAGAGAAATTATGTGCTTCACCAAGAATTCTCCCCCTCAAACCATCAATACGAGGCACGCACAACCTACCTTGGTATCTAAGGGCCCCATCTCCCCCTTGGGAGAAAACCTCTATCTTGCCCTCTTTAACCAAACCCTTCAACTCAAGTAAGGAGGAGTCTAGATCAAGTTTTTTTATCACCTCATCAACCAATGAAGATTTGGAACCATCAACCACAACAACACCACTACCCACATCTTCCAACCTCACCACCAACCTAGCCAATCTATGCACCTCCCTAGCCATCTACCTATCACCATTATCTTAATGAGCTAGGCTACCCATAGACACCAGACTCAACGTATCCTCCAAAACATTTTCCTAAACCATGTGGTAATGCACACTCATGTCATAGTCCTTAAGAAGTTCTAGCCACTTTTTTTGTCTCAAGTTGAGATCTTTTTGAGTGAACACATATTGGAGGCTCTTATGATCGGTGAAGACATCAACATGCACCCCATACAAATAATGATGCCAAATCTTTGATGCAAACACCATAGCGGCCAATTCAAGATCATGGATAGGGTAGTTCTTTTCATGCATTTTGAGTTGCCTAGAAGCATAAGCTATGACCTTACCATTTTTCATAAGCACACAACCCAAACCAACCCTAGATATGTAACAATACATGACAAAACCCTCAAGCCCATCAGGCAGTGACAATATAGGAGTGGACCCAATTCTATCTTCAATGTTTGGAAGCTTTCCACACATTCATCGGTCCACACAAACTTAACCTTCTTTTAAGTCAATTTTGTCATAGGGGAAGCAATGGAGGAGAACCCATCAAAAAATCTTCTATACTGCAAGGCCCAAGAAGCTCCTAATACTCGATGGGGCCAATGGTCTAGGCCAATTCCTAATCAGATCAGTTTTCTTAGGATCCACTTTCATACCCATCCCCTGACGCCACATGACCCAAGAATGCAACCTCCTTTAACCAAAATTCACACTTTCATATTTAGCATACAATTTCACTTCCCGCAATATTTGCAATACAACCCTCAAATGCCCCATATGCTCCTCCCTACTATGTGAATAGATCAAAATATCATCAATGAACACCACAACAGAGGAATCAAGGTAAGGTTTGAAAACCCTATTCATTTAGTCCATGAAGATGGACGGTGCGGTGGTTAACCCAAAAGACATCACCATGAATTCATAATGCCCATATCTAGTCTGGAAGCCCATCTTGGGAATATCACACTCCCTCGCCTTCACTTGGTGATACCCGGACCGAAGATCAATCTTAGAGAAAAAACTAGCCCCTTGCAATTGGTCAAACAAGTCATCAATCCTTGGAAGAAGATACCTATTCTTTATAGTGACCCTATTGAGTTCCCGATAGTCAATGCACATTCTAAGTGACCCATCCTTTTTCATTCCGAACAACACCGGTGCACCCCAAGCTGATTGGCTAGGCCTAATAAATCACTTCTCCAACAAATCCTTCAATTGCTCCTTTAACTCCTTCAACTCTACTGATGCCATGCGGTAAGGGGGAATAGAGATAGGTTTAGTGTCAGGAAGGAGATCTATGCCAAAATCTATCTCACTTTCAAGAGGGACACCGGGGAGGTCATTTGGGAATATATCAAGAAACTCATTTACAACCGGAACTGACTCTAAGGAAGGGACATTGGACTCAACATCTTTGACACTCAAAAGACGATACATAAACCCCTTGGAAATCAACCTATGGCCTTTAATGCATGAAATGAATCTACCTTTTACCACCATGTCATGACTTTCCCACTCAAGGGTGGGTTCATTTGGGAAGTGAAATTTGACCCTACGGGTTCTATAATCAATAGAAGCATAGTATGCATGCAACCAATCCACCCAAGAATAATATCAAAATCAACCATATCTAATTCAACAAGATCACAAGGTAAGATTTTTCGCAAGATGCAAACTAGACAATTTCTATACACTTTCCTAGCAATAATTAATGCACCTATCGGAGTACACACCTTATAAGACTCATGCAACAACTTTGACTCAACATGGAACATTCTAGCAACCAAGGGGGTAACAAAGGAAAGGGTGACACTCGGAACAATCAAAGCATATACATCAAGATCAAAGATTTTCAACATACCTGTAACAACATCGGGAACCTCACAAACCCCTTGCCTCTCTTGTAGAGCATAAAACTGGTTGTGCCTTGGGGCACCACCTTGAGGGCTACCTCTACCCAGTTGAACTGCATTTGCACCCCGGCCCTTACCACGCCTTCTTGGACAATCTACCTTCTTGTGACCAAGCCCCACATTCAAAGCATGCATTAGACCCCTTCAAACATGGACCTCCATACTTCCTTCCATATTTAAGACACAACTCTATAGGAGCCACTCCACCCAAACCTTGAGTCCTAGGGAAGTCATTGGTAAATTCCCTATTAGTAGTATAGGAAGACCCTTGGCCTTAGTGAAATCTAGTATCCCTTGGAACTTACCCCCAAATCAGGCCCTCTTGGCCTCATGGCCCTCTTCTTTCTCCACTTCTCTTCTTCCATTTGCTCGGCATAGGTCATCAACCGAGGCAAGCCCATATCACTAATAAGCAAAGCGGACCAACATTCTTCACTTACTATGTCAGAAATCCCATAACAAACTTATTCATCCTTGACCTAGGATCGGCCACCAAGTGAGGAGCATACTTTTAAAGTTGATTAAATTTGAGGGCATACTCCCTCACACTCATACTACCTTGTTTCAAGTTCATAAACTCAACCAACTTTGCTTCCCTAAGCTCAGGAGGGAAGAATCGATTAAAGAAGGCCGATTTGAATTTCTCGCAAAGCACCACATGGCCATTACCCTTATCACCCTTCCATTGATCAAACCAAATTTGAGCCACCTCCTTGAGTTGGTACACCGCCAACTCTGCCTTTTCATTTAGTACAACACCCATGATAGACAAGATTTTGAAGATTTCATCGATAAATTCTTTTGGATCTTCATCCACCTTTGACCCATGGAAAATCGGAGGATACATCCTCATGAAGTCCCTTACCCTAGCTCCCGGGGTAGACAAGGGGTTTGTGCCGCTTGTTGGACTTGGTTAGCCACCACTTGGGCAAGCATAGTAAGGGCATACCAATTCACCATTGGTAGGTTGCTCCTCGGGAGTTTGGGCCCGTCTTCCTATAGTATTCGGCATGATCTCGCATAGCAAAGAACAACCATTAGGGGGAAATACTTACCACCACTCTATAGCACGACTTAGCATATAAAGAAGGGAACCATTTCCTACAACGCCTCATAGCCTCTTATCCATAGTCATGGCGCGCTTCACAACTATGTATAGGACTCAAATCGACGCGGTGCATTGGACTCCGAGAATCTATCAACCTAGTGCTTTGATACTATCTTTGTCACGACCCAAGCCTCGGGCCTAGATGTGATCGACGAATGGGGAACCCAAAGGAACCCCCAAAAAGCCTCATAGCATATCATTACACATCCTTGGTCACAGAATGGTTATATGACATTTGAAGAATAGAAAAAAGGGAAAAGGGGGCTAAGGGAGGGCTTGTCATAACATAGAGCCAAGAGATATTAGAATCAACTCATGGCATAAATACATAGCTCTGTCCAACAATACCTCTACTAAATAGATAACGGCAGGGGCCACGATATACAACTGGCTCACCCTCATAGTCATAAGTAAACGATAAAGCAAAGAGAATATTAATACATAGTTAATAGAAACATAGACTAAGGTCCCTGAAATGGAGGAGTCACCAACAAGCTTGGAATAGCACCGCCTAACCACATGGAGGTGGAGGAACAACTCAGGCACCGGTTCCTACATGGTGACATCATGTAGGCAAGAGTATGCATGAGTACGTTTGAATGTACTAAGTATGCGGGATGTAATGCAACAAGGAACAAGCATCATAACCAAAATGCGTATCAATATACAATAGGCATAATATAGTAATATGGCATGTATGATCAATGCTAGAGTAAAACATGCTTGAGTAAATCATGCTCATGTAAAATATCATATGTGAAGAAGAGACCAAGCTAGCTTTCCAACCTTGGTTGGCAGGATTATTGGGGTGTGACCATCATCAACCAAGGAAGACTTGGACCTACCAATAACAGAAACACCATCATAACCAACCTCACCTCTAATTTAGCAATCTATTCATCTCCCTAGCCATCTCCCTATCACCACCATCCATACGAGCTAGGCTATCCATAGACACCCAACTCAAAGCATTCGCCACAATATTTGCCTTGCCCGGAAGGTAATGCACACTCATGTTATAATCATTGCAAAGTTCTAGCTACCTTCTTTGTCTAAAGTTGAGATAATTTTGAGTGAACACATATTAAAGGTTCTTATGGTTGGTCAAGACATCAACATGCACCCTATACAAATAATAATGCTAAATCTTTAATGCAAACACCATGGCGGCCAATTCAAGATCATGGGTAGGGTGGTTCTTTTCATGCACTTTGAGCTGTCTAGAAGCATAGCCTATGACCTAACTATTTTGCATTAGCACACAAATCAAAACAACTCTAGATGCATCACAGTATACATGAAAACCCTCGATCCCATCCAATAGTGACTATACAGGAGCGGACACAAGTCTATCTTTCAATGTTTAGAATCTTTTCTCATATTCATCGGTCCATTCAAACTTAACCTTCTTTTGAGTCTATTTTGTCATAGGAGAAGCAATGGAGGAGAACCCATTCACAAACCTTCTATAGTATCCCGCAAGGGCAAAGAAACTCCTAAAATCTGCCGGAGTCAATGGTCTAGGTCAATTCCTAATCACATCGGTCTTCTTAGGATCAACTTTAATGCCATCCCCCGACACCACATGACCCTAGAATGCAACCTACCTCAACCAAAACTCACACTTTTCATACTTAGAATACAATCTCTCCCTTCTCAATCTTTGCAACACAACACTCAAGTAGCCCATATGCACTTCTCTACAATGTGAATACATCAAAATATCATCAATGAAGACCACGACAAAGGAATCAAGGTAGGGTTTGAAGACCCTATTCATGAGGTCCATGAAGATGCCCGGTGAGTTAGTATAGTGCCCACAACTAGTCTGGAAGGCCGTCTTTGGAATATCACACTCCCTCACTCTCACTTGATGGTACCTAGACTGAAGATCAATCTTAGAGAAAAAGCTAGCCCCTTGCAATTGGTCCAGCAAGTCATCAGTTCTCATAAGAGGATACCTATTCTTTATAATGACCCTATTAAGTTGCCCATAGTCAATGCACATTCTAAGTGACCCATCTTTCTTCTTAACAAACAACACTGGTGCACCCCAAGGTGATTGACTAGTTTTAATAAATCCCTTTTCCAACAAATCTTTTGATTGTTCCTTTAACACCTTTAACTCCTCTTGGGCCATATGGTAACGGGAATAGAGATAGGTTGAGTTTAGGGAAGGAGATATATGCCAAAATCTGTCTCCCTTACGTGAAAGACACTGGAAAGGTCATTTAGGAAGACATCAAGAAACTTATTTACAACGGTGACCAACTCAATAAAAGGGGCTTTGGAATCCACATCTTTGACTCTTACAAGATGAAACAAACACCCCCTAGAAATCAGCTTATGGGCTTTAATGGATGAAATGAATCTACCCTTGACCACCACATCTTCACTTTCCCACTCAAGGATGGGTTCATTAGGAAAGTGAAACTTGACCCTACGAATTTTACAATCAATAAACGCATAGTAGACATGCAACCAATCCATCCCATGTATGATATAAAAATCCACCATGCCTAATTCAACAAGATCACAAGGCAATAACTTATGCAAAATGCAAATAGGACAACTCCTATAAACTTTCCTAGCAACAAAAGAGGCACCAATAGGAGTAGACGCTTCATATGACTAATACAACAACTAGGGGGCAACATGAAACTTTTTAGCAACATGAGGGTTAAGAAAGGAAAGAGTGGCACCTGGATCAATCAAAGAATATACATCAAGATAAAAGATTTTCAACATACCGCTAACAACATCTGGGACCTCACCAACTCCTTGCCTCCCATGTAGAGCATAAACCGGTTATGCCTTGGGGCCCACCTTTAGGACTACCTGTACCCAAAGGGACCATATTTGCACCCTGGCCCTTACCACAGATTCTTGGACAATCCACCTTTTTGTGACCAAGCTCCCTACATTTGAAGCATGTATTGGAACCCTTAAAACATAGACCCCTATGCCTCTTCCCATATCTAGGACACACATCATTAGGAACCACTACACCCATACCTTGAGTTCTAGGGAAATCATTGACAAATTCCCTTTTTGTAGCATGAGGAGGTCCTTGGCTTTGACGAAATTAGCACCCTTTTGGAACCTAACATCAAATCGGGCCCTCTTGACCTCATGACCCCTCCTTTTTATTATCTTTCTTCCTCCATTTGCACGGCATAGGTCATCAATTGAGACAAGTCCATGTCACCAATAATCATGGCGGACTAGCATTCTTCACTTACCAAGTCGGAGACCCCCATAACAAATTTATTCATCCTTGACCTAGGATCGGCCACCAAATGAGTAGAATACTTTGAAAGTTGATTAAATTTGAGGGCATACTCCCTCACACTCAAAGCACTTTATTTCAAGTTCATAAACTCTACCAACTTTGCCTCGCTAAGTTCAAGAGGGAAAAACTGATTAAGGAAGTCCAATTTGAACTCCTCCCAAAGCACCACGTTACTAACCCCCTTCTAACCCTTCCATTGCTCATACAAAATTTGGGCTACCCCTTTGAGTTGGTATGTCGCCAACTCCGCCTTTTCATTTGTCCAAACATCCATGATATTCGAGATTTTGTAGACCTCATCATTGAACTCTTGTTGGTCTTTATCCACCTTTGTCCCATGGAAAACTAGAGGATTCATCATCATAAAGTCTATTACCCTAGCTCCTGTGTAGGAGCATGTGGGGCTTGGGCTCCTTGTTGCACTTGGTTGGTCACCACTTGGGCAAGCATAGTAAGAGTATCCCGGAGCTCTCCATTGATATGTTTCTCCTCGGGAGTTCGGGTCCTTCTTCCTCTAGTGATAGGCATGGTCAAGTATGGCAAAGAACAATCATTAGGGGGGAAAACTCACCACAACTTTATAGCATGACTTAGAACATGAAGAAGGGAAACATTTCCTAAAATGCCTCATAGCCTCTTATTCATAGTCATGGCGCGCTTCACAACCATGAATAGGACTCTAACCGACGTTGTGCATTGGACTCCGAAGTTCTATCAACCTAATGCTCTGATACCAAGTTTCTCACAACCCAAGCTTAGGTCCTAGACTTGACCGGCGAATGGGGAACCCAAAGGAACTCAAAATAAGCCTCTTAACTTGTCATTACACATCCTTGGTCACGGAAGCATGTAAAAGACATGTAGAATAGAATGTGGCATTAGGGCTAAGGGAAAGCTTTGCAAACACATCAACATCAAAAGACAAGGAATCATAGCTCATATTATAAATACATAACTTGTCCAACAAATACCTCTACATACATAGATAGAGCGGGAGCCAAGACAAAGTAACCGGGTTCACCGTCATAGCCACATAGAACATAAGATGGTGTGACAATAAATAGATAAGAGGAAAACATAAACCAAAGTCCACGAAATGGAAGTCTCACCAACAAGCTTGGAGTAGTACTCTCTAGCCACGCGAAGGAAGAGGATGATCAACTTGGGCACCGGCTCCTACATGGTGATATCATGTAGGCAAGAGTATGTGTTATTACGTTTGAATGTACTAAGTATGTGGGATGCAATACAGCAAGAGATAAGCATCATAATCCAAAATGCATAAGGATAGGTAATAGGCATAACATAGCAGTATGACATGTATGATCGATGCATAAGTAAAACATGCTTATGTAACTCATGCTCATATAGGATATCATATGTGAATATGAGAGCAAGCAAGCTATCCGACCTTGTGTTGGGCTAAGATAGTGATGGTCACACCCCATCACCCTAGGCGGTGAGGTACACATCCCTCACATCGTTAATGACATTCATACCTATCATCTGGGTGACAAAGTACAAACCCCTTACATGGTTGGTGAGTACTAACTCCTTCCTCGAGTACCAAGGTACTAACCCCTAAAGGTTACCCGGGCTATTGTCCCCTCCTCCCCCAAAGATTAGGCATGGTCTAATGCATCAATTCATAAGGATTTATCATATGCTCTAGCGCAATACTTCATATAGGAATAATCATATACATAAGTGTATTTCATCATCATAACATCATTCATATCATACCTCATCCTTTGGACCTTCATTTCCTCAAGAAACCACATCCGGACATTTTATTAAACACTTTGAGGGTGTGAAATGGGGGTAAAAGACCATGCAATTTAGAGCTGAAATCATGCAAGAA
>JAPFFP010000002.1:11302962-11344556 GCA_026153255.1 Solanum medicagineum
TGGTCCATGGCCGTATGGGCGACCCATGGCTGGCAAAGCGGACAATATATGCACGTGTGGGTCCGGGCTGTTACAATACTAGCACTACACACCCGCCAAGTGTTTTGATAAAATGTCCAATTATGGTTTCTTGAGGAATTGAAGGTTTAATGCATGTCCTATGAGTTGATTGACTATATGATGATGAAAGGAATGTAGGTATATGATATTATCTCTATAGTGTGGAGAAAATGACCAAGCCTCGCTAGGGAGGTTGTAGGACCGGGTAACCTTGTTGAGGGGTTTGTACCTTGATCACCTCGCTCAGGAGGAGGCAGGCGCATGCAACCATGGAGAGGGGTTTGTACCTTGATAACCAGGTTGGGGGTTTGTACCTCATGAACCATATTGGGAGGTTCGTATATCATCAACCACATGAAGGGATTTGTACCTCATGCGCCTTTCTAAGGAGGTGGTAGGCCTTGGATATTCACTAAAGTGTTCTCTCCTTACACATGGATTATGTTCTATATAAGCATGGTTTACTATAAGCATCATTCATACATGCAATATTGCTATATGCTTATTCATTGCCTATGTTATGCATTTTGTTTATGGTGCTTATCACTTCTTGCATTACATCCTACATACTTGGTACATTCAAATGTACTAATGCATACTCTATGCCTACATGATGTCACCATGTAGGAACCAGAGCCCTGCTTGAGCATCCCCATCCACATGGCTAGTATGATTTCACTCAAGCTTGTTGGTGAGTCCTCCATTCCGGGGATGTTGCTTATGATATCATGCCATGTTCTAAGACTATCTTTCTTACATACATACGTTGACTATGAGGGTGAGCCCGGTTGCTTGTCTTTGCCCCCGATCTTATCTATGTAGTAGAGATGTTGTTGAACATGTCATGTGTAATGTTATAAGCTTTGACTCTCCCTTGACTCTTGTTGTTATGATATGAATGATGTCCCTTAGCCCAGGTTATCCTTATTCCTACTCTTTTGTTGCTATTTTATTGTTTTCATGTCCAAGGACATGTAATGCTGTGCTAAGAGGCTTGCTTGGGGTTCCTTTGGGTTCCACTTGCGCCATTCACATGAAGGCCCCATGCTTGGGTCGTGACAACCTTTATGCTAGAGTTAGACTCTAAGCTTAAATTGTTTAGGCAAGAAAAAGAATATACTGAAAAAGCTCACAAGGAAACACAGATACCAGAGAAAAACACCAAAAAGAGGATTATGTAAACAAAGCAAGCGTTGCAAAATACTAATTACATGATTGAGAAAACTAATTTTGGTCCCTTTAGTTTGGAAGAGGATAATGTTGTACGAAAGAAGAACATGGAGGTCTTAAAGCTCTCTGCCAATATGTATGTTGTAAACGTGGATAAAGCTTTAGCAAAGGAGAAAGAGGCATTCAAGAATTGTCAAATAGGGGATATGGAGAAATGCTTATTGCAGGAGGAGTTATCTACTATCAAGCAGAAAATAGCTGACTTCTAGCAGTAAGAAGAGAAAACCAACAAGCTCCTGCAACATTTTGAGGTATTTCTATTTGAGTAATGAAACTTCTTTGTGTAGTTAATCAAGGTAAAATGTTTTCTAAACCAATATCATTCGTATTTTGGAGTGTTTAGGCTATTCACTATTGATTATAATGTCACTTCTTTTTTCTTATTGTCTCTGATAATTGCGATTCGAGCATTCACTTATGCAACCCTGTTGATAATGTACTTGTTATTTTATATTTTCCTTATTATAAAAAAATAATTTTGTAATATTTATGGATTCCAGGTGGAAACAAAGACTTCTATAATCTCGGAAAGCTGAAAGAAAACAATACCTCATTAAGGAAAAAGTGGAGCAAGATACTTTCACAAAGAAGGTAGAGAGAAACATGAACAAGTGCAAGGAAGATATGCTAAAACGTCAGTGTGTAATCTCTCAGTTGAGATTGTACTTTGAATGATAAAAAAATAGAGGCACTTAAACGAGGCATTCCACAAATGAAAAAGGGTTTAGCATCCCATGGATTAAGTTCTGGCACTAATGTTGTAAAGATGGAGAGGGAGTGTGTTATGCATATGGATACTAAGATTTCAGTATTTTACCTCCCTTGTGCACATAAGTCCTTTGTGAAGCTTGCAATGTACTTCACTAGAAAGGAATGGATGAATGCCCTTGTTATGGGACACTAATTAAGAATAGACTAGTATCCGCTTTGCTGATTTTTAATAGTAAGCAACTTCAGACAAGCAGCAGGAAAAAAAAGCCAGTCATTGTTTTTATCCCAAAAAATGTTTATGTCCTTTTTTCAGGCCTTTCTTTCATCAACTCTTATGGTTATGGAATGAAGAAAAGGCCTGAAAAAAAGGACATACAAACTTTATCTGAAAAGAAAAAAAATGGTCCAACTCTTTTTTCCTGTTTCTGTTTTGAAGCTGCTAACTATTAAGTATCAGCGAAGCAGACACTAATCCGCTTCTCAAGTGGTTTACTACAAGGACATTTGTGCATTTCTTCTTTTGGTGAAGCATGTTGCCGTCTTCACAAAGGACTTGATGTGCACAAGGGAGGAAAACCACTGACATCTGCTTGTACATACAAATCACATGCTCTTTCAATCTTTTCAACATTCGAGCAGAACTTTTTTCATAGATTGCTAAACCTTTTGTCATTTGAAGAATGCCTCATTTGAATTCCTCTATGTTTGACTTTCATACTGCAATCTCATGTGAGAGATTTCAATTCAAGCTTTTGGATATCTTCTTTACACTTTTGTGTGTTTCTATGTACCTTCTCACAAAAATTATCTTTCTCCTCTTTTCCCTAAACACAGAGTTGATTTCTTTCATCTTTCACAAAATCAGCTTGCTGTATAAACCTTTGTCTCAACCTTTCCTCCTACTTCATTAGAACCTGGAATTCATAATAGTAGGGGTTGTTTAGTAGAGTATGTAAGAATAAGCTAAATAGAGTGTATTAGTAATGTTTGCATTAGTGATGCTTGTACTAGTTATGTTTGCATTAGTTACGGAGAGATTATTTCCTATGTATTATTTTGTTTGGTATATTAAAAATAACATTCATTGTACAGTTTCTATTGGTGGAAAATATGTAGACAACTTTTAGTGAAAATTATATCTTTAACCATGCTAATGCATGCATTAAAATCCCTTGCATTACTAATACCATGAATTTCATATATTAGTAATACACCTTAATACACTAGCGTGTATAATTAATGCTTGCATTAGTTATGCATAGGCTGAAAGCATACTAAACGAGGTACTACTAAAACACAAAGTTAATGCGTGCATTGTTATTTTTAATCTACTCTACTGACAACCCTTACAAATTTATTTTGTTATAATAGGAGGAAGTGCATCATAAGTAGGATTGCCTAAGTGACTGTTTGAATCACTATTACCCGAGGCAATTAGTTAAAAAGAACTTACATTATATCTAATATGTAATAACAAATCGTTAACGACTTGAATACTTTAAAACACTAAATGTATTAGTCAAAAATATTTTACCTTGTTCAACTACGCAAAAAAGTTTAATTGCTAGAATAAATATACCTCAAACTTGTCCAGGCCCTTATTGGCTTTCTGTTGTTGCTGCTTGAAAGCAATTTTTTGCTTGATGGTAGATAACTCTTCCTTCAATGAACGCTTCTTCGTGTTTCCTGCTTTACACTTCTTCTTCACATCCTCCTCCTTTGCTAAAGTTTTATACACGTTTATGTTATTCACACTAGAAGAAAGTTTAATGCCTCCAGCCCCTTTTTACTACAACATTGTCCCCCTCCAATCTGTTAAGATCACAATTAGTTGTCTCAATCATGTAATTAATGCTTATTAGTGCTTTCTCCATCTCTTAAATCCTTTTCATGGTGTTTTCCTCTAGCATTTACGTTCCCTTCTAAACTTTTTCAGCATCTTCTTATTCTTGCCTCAACATTTTAAGCTCATTCGGATCTTTGTGAAGCCTCTGAGTAGTCTACATTACCTTCTCCTTTGCTCAGCCAGACCATCACTAGAGCACTTTTTGCAATGTCTTCAAACAGGAAGCTAGTAGCAATATAGCTTCTTCTCTCTCAAGTTGAAAGACTTGTTTCCCAAAAAACTCATCCTATGAGATACCAACATAATTATCTGGCACCGAGAAGAAATAGTTATTTTTTCAAGGGATTTTATGCTAAAGTTCGGCTCCAAACTTAAATTATATAGGCAAGAAAAAGAAAATGCTGCAAAAGTTCACAAGGAAACGTAGATGCAGGACAAAAACACCAAAAATAGGATTTTGGAGAAAGAGCAACCATTGGTAAATATGAATTCCATGATTGAGATAACTAATTATAGTCCTACAATTTGGAGGAGGATAATATTTTACTAAAGAAGGAGATGGAGGACTTAAAGCTCTCTGCTAATATGTATGCTATAAACATGGATAAAGCTTTAACAAAGGAGCAAGAGGTACTGAAGAAGTGTCAAATAGGGGATATGCAGAAATGCTCATTGCAGGAGGAGTTATCTACTATCGAATAAGAAACAACTGATTTCTAGCAGCAAGAAGAGAAAGCCAACTAGCTTCTGTAGCATTTTGAGGTATTTTTATTCTAGTAATGAAACTTCTTTGTCTAGTTAATCAAGGTAAAATGTTTTCTAAACTAGTACCATTAGGGTTTTAGGTGATTGAGGAAGTATACAAAACACTTTGAGGAAGTGTACTAATAGCCATATATAAGTACACAAAGTGCTTAGGGAAGATGAAACCATTTGCGAGGATTTCTAGTGATTGATGAAGGTTTTTGAAGAAATCAAGATTATACATATTCCCTTGAGCATGGAATGCGTTAGCTCATAATCCAGCTAAATTCTCTATTTTATGTGCAAATAGGATTTTGCCTTCTCAAGCTGTGTGGTAACTGATGCAATGATGTCTTACATATATCTTAAACATATTTTAAAGTAGTGCAATATAGTATTTTACTAAAGAGAGAAAAGCTAATACTGGTAACTATTTTGCTGACTCATCTAATATGGAATTCTACTAACAGGCATGATGATACCCAATTTTCTATTACTTTTGATCACACTGAACACTATACGGTCAACATCTAAAAAGACACTGAGTTGTAAAGAGTGGAGCAATATTAAGAATGAAGTGATGTTTATTATTGTAATTATATATAGTTATAATTGTACCCATTTGAGTCCTAATATATACAAAATCTACATGATAATTATTGAAGATAAAATAGGATAATAAAAAAAATTGAAAAAAACTAAATTGATGGAAGTGATTAAGATAAACTTTTAAGTCTAGTAGTAACTAATAACTAAAGCTAAAGTCATGTGTTATTACGCCCTTACAAGTTGGTGCTAGTATGAACGACTCTCAACTTGGGACAGAACTGCTCAAAGGAAGCACGTGGTAGAATCTTTGTGACTATATCAGCAACTTGGTCGGCAACATGTAAGTGTTTGACTTCAATCTCCTTGTTCAGCACCTGATCTTGAACAAAATGAAAGTCTATGGCAACATGCTTCATCTGACTATGGAAAACAAGATTGACATAGATACATCTAGTGCTAACATTGTCACAAAAAAATGTGGGAACACCATCAAGAGGTACATGAAGCTCACAAAGGAGATTAGATAACCAGTTTGTTTCAGCTACAACAGCAGCCACAACACGGTATTCAACTTTTGTCGATGAACAGGAAATAGATTGTTGCTTCTTAGATGACCAGGAAATAGGAGTTCCACCTAGGAAAAACACATAGCTTGATATAAAGGTGCGATCATCGAGATCAACAACTTAGTCAGAATTAGAGAAAATAAGTAATCTTGAATCCACTTTCTTGGCAATATTGATGCCAAACTAGGAAGTTACACGAAGATAGCAAAGAAGCCGCTTTACTGGTTTCTAATGTTCTTGATTTGGTTTGATAACAACGAAAGCAATATCTGGGCGAGTAAAAGAAAGATAGTGTAGTTTACCAATAACACTCCGATTAAGAGAACCATCAGCAGTGTCATCTTTGGAAGAGGCAGTAAGAATTATAGTAGAAGTCATTAATGTTGGAATACCCTTGCTGTCCTACATGCCTACATCATGTAACAAATCTAAAGTATACTTCTGTTATGATAGGAATAGACCTTCAATATGCGGAAGAACCTCAATACCCAGAAAACAGTTCAGAAGACCACGATCCTTTAGTGAAAACCGATGAGAGAGATGATATATAATATGTTTCACACCAAGAAACTAGTTACCGGTGATGATTATGTTGTCCACATAAACAAGCACATAAACAGTAAATACAAAATTTTACAAAATAAACAATGAGGAATCTGACTGAGACTTTACAAACCCAATACTTACCAGATAGTCCTTGAGCTCAGTGTAACTAGCACAGGGTGCTTGTTTCAAGCCATAAATGGCCTTGTTGAGCTTACACACATGAGGAGTGATTAAGATCCTCAAAGCCAGTGAGCTACTGGAAGACCCTACTTATGGGGGTAGGAGAGATGCAAGAAATAAGCTTGGAAAATTTGAACTGTTTATGTTTATGAAGGGGTTTTAAGGATCATAGGGCAAAGTACGGCCCGTAAAGTGGGTCTTGTGGAATGGGAATCAGAGAAAGGAAGTCTCTAAAGTTTGAAGAAGGGCCATCAGACGAAACCCCATTTACAGCCTGTAGAGCTATCAATGACTCGTAGAGGAGGTTCGTGACAAATTCTAGCAACTCAATTTTGGAACCCAGAGTTTATGAAAGGTCATCCACAGCTCGTAGAATGCTTTACGGCCTATAGTTGGGGTCTCGTAGACCCGTCTAGCCAGAATTTTAATAGGGGTAAATTTGACCTTTACTTCTTTTTGTAAGTCCAAACTATGTCATTTTGACCCCACCTATGTCCCTTTTCAGTATATACAACCCGAATTCAACCCATTCTCTCTCATTCCCAAAAACTCTAAGTCTCTAAACTGTCTCAAACACTCTCAAGTTCCCTCAAGGCTTCAAGTAAGAAGGTGCAAGCTAGGGTTCCAAATTTCTCATCATTTTCTAAGGGTTTTCTGTCCTCTATCACCAAGGTATGTGGGTTTGATTGTGGGAAACTTCCTTCCCACAAGTCCAACTGTTCTTCTTCTCCAACAATATGAAATCTATAGATCTTTATGGGTATTTTATGAACTCTTACATATGATATTATTATTATGCATTCTATGATGGTTTATTTTTATGCATTATCATGAAGTAAGATATCATGTGGAATTTATGGATTTATATGAGTATTGAGGAAGTCTTAACTAGGTTTTACTAGATAAGATGAGTTTCATGTTCTAGTGTCCATATTTTGGAAGATGATGTATATTATTGTAATGTGTTGATTAAGAACAATTCAAACTAATTGCTTTCCACTATGTGTCTTGAAAGATGATTTCTAAATGATAAGAGTTTTATTACAATATTGATGGGTTGATTTGAATGACTTCAAAGTGAGTTGGTTTTACTCCTCTCTTGTCTTAAACTCTTGAAATGCATGATTTTAACTACATGTATATATACTCACCATGTTTGATTAAATTTACAAAAACAGGCATGTTATGATAAATTATAGGCTTCCAAGCATATGTTAAACTCATGAAAAATTTCTAAGATTTGCAAGTAAAATGTTGAGCCCTTACTCTATATTTTTACCCTCTTGTCAATGAATCATGTTAACATAAAGGGGTCATACATAACAACTATTTACCCTCATGTACTATCTAAAGCTCACTAGATGGGGTCATGCATATTAAAATCTCCATCCCTATGTGTATTGTGATGCCTATTAGAAGGGGTTATGTCCTATGCATGCCTATTAAGTTTATGATTATTTCATAGTATTTCGTGGGATAAGACTTAGCACCAATTGAGGTCTAAGGTTTATTAAGTCTTGGTCTCTTAACTATGTGCAACCATAGGTTTATATTATTTCCCTTGATGGGCTTTTACTAGTGGATCCATCTAGGTTATGACCCACTATGTGGGTTATGCTTGGTTTACCTTAGCAAGTAGACCACTCCTTCATTCGTTGTGGAGTGAACATGGAGATTCCAAGTAGTAGCTCACTTGATTTAATATGTCGGTTAGGGTCTCCTCCAACATATGTATGATATATTATGCAAGTTGGACTACCTTCATGCGTGTTTGATTTGAGCATTGAATATACATGTCATATTGAGCTTATGTCCATGATTATGATTATGCATTTTGATTATTATGACTTATGTCCCTTGTTGCATTGCACCCCTCATAATTAGTACATTTCAAGTACTAACACATATTTTTTCCTACTTGATTCAACCATTTAGGGACTCGAGCTCCTATTCATCCTCCTCCTCCACGTGGTTAGCTGGATCATTCGAAGATTGCTATTGGTTAGTCCTCCACTCTCGAGACAACATCCAATTTACTTTAATGTTTTGTTGAGACTTATCAATTTTAGATCTTCTTTTATCTTTTGAGGGTGAGCCCGGGAACAAGTGATGTTGGATATGGAAGTTTATGTATCGAGCTTGACTGCTATTATCTTTATGAAATTGCGAATACTTCCTTAGTCTCTTTTTCCTTAGAAATTATGTGCTATGTGTTTATCAATCCTTTATTGCTTCCGCGAAACCAGGGATGTGCTATGTATACTTAAGAGGCTTGTTTAGAGATCCTTCGAGTTCCCATTCACCGTGTCACGGGCTTATGTCGTGACGAGCTTGGTATCAGAGTACTAGGTTATAAATGGTCTCCAAAAATCCCACACGCAATGTCGAGTAGAGTCTTGTTCATGACTGTAAAGCGCGCCATAACTATAAATGGGAGGCTTTGAAATGTTTTAGGAAATGGTGCACTTCTTCATGATCTATGTCGTGCCTTAGCTTTAAAATATGATTTCCTTCCCTAAAGGGTGGTCTTTTTCTCTTATAGATCATGTTACAACCAAGAAGAATGACCCAACAAGCTCTCACACCTGAGGAGTGCTCGACCCATCCAGCTCCTCAAGTTAGAGGAAGGGGTTACGCATGCCGAATATCGGAACGTCATTTCAATGTTGGCACAAGCCGTGACCAACCAATTGAATCAAGGAGCCCAAGCTCCTCATGATCCCACCCCACTTTCAAGAGTTCGGGATTTATAAAGATAAACCTCTGGAGTTCCATGGCTCCAAAACGGAGGAGGACCCCCAAGAATTCATTGATGAGATATACAAAGTGCTTGCTATTATAGGGGTAAGCTCGGATGATAAGGCAGAACTTGCGGCCTATCAACTCAAGAGTGTTGCACAAGTTTGACTTACTCAATGGAAACTTGAGAAAAGGAACGTTGATCCCATCCCATGAGATGAATTTAAGGTCACCTTCCTCAATTGATTCTTCCCTATAGAATTGAGAGAGGCAAAGATGTTAGAGTTCATGAATCACAAGCAAGGCTCCATTAGTGTGAGGGAGTATTCCCTCAATTTCAACAAGCTTTCTAAATATGCTCCTCACTTTGTTTACCCTAGGGCAAGGATGAACAAGTTTGTGTCGGGGGTATCCGACTTGGAAAATGAAGAAAGTTGCACCGCTATGCTTGAAGGTGATATGGATTTGTCTCAGCTCATGAATTATGCCGAGCAACTTGAAGAGGAAGAGCTTAAAAAGAGAAGGAGTGGGGAGTCCAGAAGGCTTGGTATGATGGTGGTTTCCAAGGTGCTAATGGCGGTTGTTTCCAACAAGGACATAAATTCCAAGGCCAAGGATCCTCTAATTTTTAAAACAAAAGGCTTGCTAATGATAGGGTACCCTACTCTAAGGTTCAAGTTGGCAATGGTGGGATAACTTTTCCAAGGGGCCAAAAATGTGGAAGAAATCATGGTGTTAAATGTTTAAGGGATTCAAATGCTTACTATAGGTGTGGAAGAGTGGGCCACAAGCTTGTTGATTGCGCCTACACTCAAAACAAAGGAAAGGATGATCATCTCCAAGGACAAGGTTCTCGAATTGATCAAAGGGAACAAGGAGGCCAACAAGGGGGTGCCCCATAGCACAACTAGTTCTATGCCCTCCAAGGGAAGCAAAGAGCAGAGGAGATGCCCGATGTTATTACCGGTATGTTAAAGGTTTATGATTATGGTGTGTATGCTTTATTGGATCCGGGTACTACTCTCTCTTTCATTACCCCTTTTGTTACTAATAAGCTTCATGTGTGTCCCAAGTTGTTTTGTGAGCCCTTTGAGGTGTCTACCGTCGTTGGTGAGTCCATTATTGCTAGGAAGGTCTATACAGGTTGTCCCGTGTAGATACTACATAAAATGTTGCCTTGTGATTTTATTGAACATGACATCGTGGATCTTGATGTCATTTTTGGGATGGATTGGTTACATGCATATCACGCTTCTATTAATCATAGAACTCATACGGTTAAGTTCCAAATTTCTTAAAGAGCCCATCTTTGAGTGGGAAGGTCATAATTCACTGGTCAAGGGTAGATTAATTTTGTGTCTTAAGACCCGAAAATTGATTACCAAGGGTTGCATTTATCATCTCATAAGGGTTTGCGATATTGAGCCTAAGGTTCCTCCTTTTGAGTCAGTTTCAGTTGTCAATGAGTTTGTTAATGTCTTTCCCAATAAACTTCCTGGTGTCCCTCCTGAAAGGGAGATAAATTTCGGTATAGATCTCCTGCATGATACTCAACCCATTTCCATTCCTCCTTACCGTATGGTCCCAACGGAGTTGATGGACCAATTGAAGGATTTGTTAGAGAAGGTTTTTATAAGGCCTAGTAAATCACCTTGGGGTGCACCGGTGTTGTTTGTAAAGAAGAAAGATGGCTCACTTAGAATGTGCATTGACTACCGACAACTCAATAAGGTCACAATAAAGAATAAGTATCGTTTTCCAAGGATAGATGACCTATTTGATCAACTACAAGGGGCTAGCCATTTTTTTAAGATTGATCTTCGGTCCGGTATCACCAAATGAGGGTAATGAGGTGTGTCATTCCTAAGACGGCTTTTCAGACTAGATATGGGCATTTTGAATTTGTGGTGATGTCGTTCAACTTAACCAAGTCACCAACAATATTTATGGATCTCATGAACAGGGTCTTTGAACTCTCGGAGTGAAGAAGAGCATGTGAAGCATTTGAGGGTAGTGTTGCGAACATTGAGGGATGAGAAGTTGTTTGCTAAATTTGATAAGTGTGAATTTTGGTTGAAGGAAGTTGCATTCCTAGGGCATGTGGTGTCGGGTGATAGAATTAAAGTGGACCCTAAGAAAATGAAAGTGACAAGGAATTGGCCTAGGCCCTTGACTCCAATGGATATTAGGAGTTTCCTTGGCTTAGTGGGGTATTACCGGAGGTTCGTGGATGGTTTCTCCTCAATTGCTTCCCCTTTGACAAAATTGACTCAAAAGAAGGCAAAATTTGTGTGGACCGATGAGTGTGAAAGAAGTTTTCAAACTTTGAAAGACAAGCTTACATTCGCTCCTATTTTGGCTCTATTGGAAGGTTTGGTAGGATTTGTAGTTTATTGTGATGCTTCAAGGGTCGGTTTGGGGTGTGTATTGATTCAAAGTGATAAGGTCATAGCATATACATCTTGACAATTGAAGGTGCATGAGCATAATCATCCCACCCATGATCTTGAATTGGCGACCATGGTATTTGCTTTAAGAATATGGCATCATTACTTGTATGGGGTTCATGTAGATGTGTTCACCAACCACAAGAGATCTTTAATATGTGTTCACACAAAGAGATCTCAATTTGAGGCAAAGAAGGTGGTTAGAACTCCTCAAGGACTATGACATGAGTGTGCACTATCATCCCGACAAAGCTAATGTTGTGGTCGATGCTCTAAGTAGAGTGTCCATGGGAAATGTAGCTCATATTGGTAATAGCAATAAGGAAGTGACAAGAGAAGTCCAACGATAAGGTATTTTGGGAGTTAGGTTGAATGAAGTTAAAAATGGAGGTGTGGTGGTATTTGATGGTTCCCAATCTTCTTTTGTTGAAGAGGTCAAGTCCAAACAAGACCTTGACCGCGGCTTGCTAGAATTTTAAAAGCTTTGGTGAAGGATGGTAAGGTGGAGGTTTTCTTCCAAGGGGGAGATGATGTTCTTAGATACAAAGGTAGGTTATGTGTGCCTAATGTTGAGGGTGTAAGAGACTTAATCTTGCAAAAAGCCCATAATTTGTCCTACTCTATTCATCCCCATTCACTAAAGATTTACAGATACTTGAGGGAGGTTTATTGGTGGGGTGGTATGAAAATAGACATTGCTAAGTTTGTAGCCGGTTGTCATAACTGCCAACAAGTCAAAGCCGAACATCAAAGGCCGGGTGGCCTAGCTCAAGACATAGAATTTCCTACTTGAAAGTGGGAAGAGATCAATATGGATTTTGTGATCGAGTTGCCAAAGACTATGAAGCATTTTGTTTCTATTTGTGCTGTTGTTGATAGAACGACAAAATTGGCTCATTTTCTACCGGTTAAAATGACTTATGGTGCCAAAGATTATGCCGAGATATACATTCATGAGTTCGTCAAGTTGCATGGGGTACCATTATCAATTATTTTGGATCTTGATGCTCAATTCACTTCTCACTTTTGGAGATCCTTCTTCCAAAAGGGCCATGGTACCAAAGTTAAGCTTAACATAACATTTCATCCTCAAACGGACAGCCAAGTCGAAAGGACAATTTAAGCTCTTAAGGATATGCCTTGGGCTAGTGTTTTGGAATTCAAAGGTATTTGGGATGAATATCTTCCACTCATTGGATTTGCGTACAACAATAGCTATCACTCTAGCATTGGAATGGGTCTCTTTGAAGCCCTATATGATAGAAGCTGTAGGTCCCCGGTTGGGTGGTTTGATGTGGGGGAAAATACTTTATTGGGACCAGACCTGGTCATTGATGCTTTGGAGAAAGTGATTGATAAAAAGGAGATTGAAGACGGCTCAAAGTAGGCAGAAGTCCTACTCCAACACAAGAAGGAGAGATCTTGAGTGTGATGTTGATGTTTGGGTGTACTTGAAGGTCTCACCAATGAAGGGTGTGGTCCAATTTGGCAAGAAGGGGAAGTTGAGCCCAAGATTTATGGGACCTTATTGAATAATAAAGAGAATTGGTAAGGTTGCCTATAAATTAGAGTTGCCCACGGAGATGAGTATGGTCCATCCAGTCTTCCAGGTGTCTATGTTGAGGAAGTGTGTAGGTGACCCAAGTTCTATAGTACCCTTGGGTGTTATGTGTGTTTTAGAAGATAACTTGACTTATGAGGAAGTTTCGGTGGAAATACTTGATAGACAAGTCAAGAGGTTGAGAAATAAGATATTGTGTCCGTCAAAGTCCTTTGGAGGAACTAACAAGTTGAAAGTGCCACATGGGAATTCGAAGCCGATATGAATAAGTGATATCCCCATCTTTTCCATTCCAATCAAGCCTGAGGTAATACGATTTTTCCCTCTTAGAATCTCCTCTCCTTGCATGCCATTTCCATGACATTCACGCATGTTTCATGTGAATTTGAGATTGCATTATAAGTGATGTTTCAAAGATGGTTTGAAGATATTAAATGGTGCATGTGTTGCATTTTTTATATAGTACGTTGGCATATAATGCATGAACCCATTCCTCAGAGCTTGCCTTAGTACATTCGGAGACGACTGTTTCCAAGGGGAAGATAGTATAAAACCCCTCTTATAGGAGTAGGAGAGATGCAAGAAATAAGTTAGAAAATTTGAACTGTTGATGTTTACAAGGGGTTTTATGGCTCGGTAAGGCAGAGTATGGCCCATAAAGGGGGTCTCGTAGAGTGGAAATCAGAGAAAGAAAGTCTTTGAAGTTTGAAGAAGGGCCATCAGACGAAACCCCAGAGTCGTGGAGGAGTTTTCGCGACAAATTCCAGTAACTTAATTTCGAGACCCTTAACTTACGAAAGGCCGTCTACGGCTAGTAGAATGCTCTATGGCCCGTAGATAGCGTCTCATAGACCCGTCCGTCCAGAATTTTAATAGGGGTAAATTTGACCTTTCCTCTTTTTTCTAACTACAAACTATGTCATTTTTAACCCACCTATGTCCCTTATCAATATATACAACCCTAATTAATCCTATTCACTCTCATTTCTGAAAACTTTAAGTCCCTAATCTCCTCAAACACTCTCAAGTTCCCTCAAGGCTTCAAGCAAGAAGGTGTAAGCTAAGGTTTCAAATTTCTCATCATTTTCCAAGGGTTTTTCTGTGCTCTATAACCAAGGTTGTGGGTTTGATTGTGGGAACCTTCCTCCCACAGTCCAACCGTTCTTCTTCTCTAACTACATGAAATCTATGGATCTTTATGGGTATTTTATGAACTCTTACATATGATATTATTTTTATGCATTCTATGATGGTTTATTTATCCATTATCATGAAGTAAGATATCATGTGGAATTTATAGATTCATATGAGTATTGCGGAAGTCTTAACTAGGTTTTACGTGATAAGATGAGTTTCATATTCTCATGTCCATATTTTGGAAGATGATGTGTATTATTGTAATGGGTTGATTAAGAATGATTCAAGCTAAATATTTTCCCCTATGTGTCTTGAAATATGATTTCTAAATGATAAGGGTTTTACTACAATATTGGTGGGTTGATTTGAATAACTTCAAAGTGAGTTGATTTTGCTCCTCTCCTATCTTATACTCTGAAAATGCATGATTTTAACTACATGTACGTGTACCCACCATGTTTGACTAATTTACAAGACAAGCATGTTATGATAATTATGGGCCCCCAAGCATGTATTAAACTCATGAAAAGTTTCTATGATTTGCAAGTAAAATGATAAATTATGGGCTCCCAAACATGTATTAAACTCATGAAAAGTTTCTATGATTTGCAAGTAAAATATTGAGCCCTTATTCTATATTTTTACCCTCTTGTGAGTGAATCATGTCAATATGAAGGCGTCATGCATAACAACTATTTTACCCTCATGTACTATATAAAGCTCAGTAGAAGGGGCCTTGCATTTTACAATCTCCACCTTCATGTGTATTGTGATGCCTACTAGAATGGGATATGTCCTATGCTATATTATTACCCTTTATTACAAGGTATACGCCACGTGTAGGGGTTATGCCAGTTACAATCTCTACCCTCATATGTAATGCAATGCCTATTAGAAGGGTATGCTATGTTTTTACCCTCTATTACAAGGTATATGCCACGCGTAGGGGTTATGTGTTTGAATGAGCTACTCATGCCATGTTTTCTTATTCTATAAGTTATGCAAGTTATGATTAAGTTTATGATTGTATCAAGGTATTTTGTGGGACTAGACTTAGCACCAATTGAGGCCTAACATTTACTAAGTGTTGGTCTCTTAACTATGTGCCACCATAGGTTTATATTATTTCCCTTAATGGGCTTTTACTAATGGATCCATCTTGGTTATGACCCACTATGTGGGGTTATGCTTAGTTTACCTTGGTAAGTAGACCACTCCTTCATTTGCTGTGGAGTAAACATAAGGATTCCAAGTAGTTACTCACTTGGTCATTTAGTCTCCTCCCACATATGTATGATATATTATGCAAGTTGGACTACCTTCATGCATGTTTGTTTAGAGCATTGATATGTATCATATTGAACTTATGTTTATGTTTATGATTTTGCATTTTAATTATTATGGCCTATGTCCTTTCTAAGTACTAACACATACTTTTTGCCTACATGGTCTAACCATGTAGGGACTAGAGCTCCTAATCATCCTCCTCCTCCACATGGCTACGCCGGATCATTTGAAGATTGCTATTGGTGAGTCCTCTACTTCGGGGACAACGTCCACTTTTCATTAATGCTTTGTTAAGACTTATCTATTTTAGACCTTCTTTTATCTTTTGAGGGTGAGCTCGGGAGATGTCTTGGCCCCTGTTCCACTCATACTAGATTTGATGTTAGATATGGTAGTTTATGTATCGAGCTTGACTCCTATTACCTTTACATAATTGTGAAGACTTCTCTTAGTCCTGTTGTGCTTAGAAATTATATGCTATGTGTTTAGTAATACTTTGTTGCTTCCACGATACTAGAGATCTGCTATGTATGCTTAAGACGCTTGTTTGGGGATCCCTTTAGGTTACTATTCACCGTGTCATGTCTAGACCCTAAGCTTGGGTCATGACACCACCTCTTCTAAACGACCTTGAAGAAATATATTTTTGGATATCTAGATGATGGATGGGCTAGCTGCGTTGAGTCGTGATAGTAAGAACTAGATAAATAGTAGCTAGCTTGACTACTGGGATGAACGTTGAATGATAGTCGAGACCTGAGTGTTGTGTAAATCCTTTGGCAACCAAATGACCTTATACCTATCAATCGAACTATCAGGATGATGTTTTATACGAAATAGCCACCTGCAATCAACCTCATTCATAGGGATTGCATGGAACCAAATCCCATGTTCGATTTCTAAATCAAATTCAAATTTCAGAGCTTTTCTCCAACGATGATAAGAGTGAGCTTGTCTGTATGTGGTAGTATCAAGGACGGGGAATTTTGGATAGTGACATTGTTTAAGACTGTTGGTCTTAGAACGGGTGACCATGGGATGTAAATATGGTTTGGTGGTGGCAGGAACTTATGTATTGGAAGCCAATGTGTGTTGTGAAGTGAGGGGATCAAAAAGTGAATGATGTGTTGGTTGTAATACAGAAGTTGGAGGGCAGGAGGTATGGCATTGGTAAGTGAGTAAGGGGCGGTTTAGAGAAGGCATAGAATCTAATGGAAAACATGTGGTGGGTTAGTAAGTGAGTAAGGGTAGGTTTGGGGAAGGCATGGAATCTAATGGAAAACATGTGGTGGGTTGGGTCAAAGATGACTGTTGGGTGCTGAAATCAAAGCAACTGATGAGTGAGTATGAATCAACAATGGAGATTGGGAATTACCTAAGTTAATGAAGGTACCACGGGTTGCAGAGGAGGGCGAGAGTGTCGTGGTTGGCTGCACAACTACATCCATAACCTGATAACAAACATTTGAATCCAAAGATTTTTTTCTTTTCTGGTTGTTCAACAATATAGTTTTCCCAAGATACATCAGTTGTATTTATATTCTTCAAGTGAGAAAATAAATTTTCAAAGGGAAAGTTGTCTTCCAGAAACAGAATATCTCTGGAAAAATAAACTTTTGAATTTATAGGAACAAAAAATTGGTGGCAATAATATTTATTTGAAAATCCTAGATAAACACATGGAGTTGAACGTGGCTCTAATTTATTCCTAGCATAAGGTTTAAGCCATGGGTAGCATAGATAACCGAAAACTTTAATGTAGTGATATTTCAGTATATCTTGAAATAAAATCTCATATGGACACTTATCTTTTAAATTTGGAATGGTTAGTCTATTTATAAGATAAACTGCTTGATGACAAGCAAAACTCCAAAAGGATGATGGTAATAAAGCTTGATGTAACAAAGTTCTAGCAGTCTCAATAACTTGTCTTCAACCAAAGCTACTCATTGTGGTGTATATGGAGGTGAAACTAAGTGTTCAATGCCATGTGTTTTTAGGTAAGATGACAAACTTTAAAATTCACAACCACCCGTGTAGAGGGATAAGATTTTTGTTTGAAATCATTTTTCAAGCAATGGATGCAAAGTTTATGTCTAAGACTTCTATTTCTTATTTTAGAGTGAACAACCACATGTATTTAGAGAAAAGACCAACCAATAGGATATACTATCTTTTTCTATCAATTGACAAAATAGGTGAAGGACCCCATAAATCACTATAAAGAATCTGCAATGGCCTTTGACTTTGCAACAAATTTTTGGAAAATGTCAACCTATGCATTTTATTCAAATAACATGACTTACAACTTGAAATTTCTATAGAATGAGAAATAGGAATGGAAAACCGATGTAGAATCTTATTTAAAACATGATTATTACGATGTCCTAAATGTCGATGCCACAAGTTGAGAGGAACAAACACATTACACTGAGGAGAACTTTCTATGCTGCTAGGCGGTCACTTATACAATCAATCTCTATTTGTCTCGCATAGTAGAGGTGCCCCCATACTCAGATTCTTCATAAAATAATGAGAAGGAAAAAATTCAATTGATGCAGATTATCTTGACAAAATTTTGAGAGAGAAATATGATTGCTTTTTATGGCAGGAGAACATAACGTGTTAAGTAATTTCAAATCATAATTTGATGTACTTAAGTTAATGTTACCAGTATAGGTAATTGGAATAGTGTTACCATTTCCCATTGCTATCTCTTCCAGATCATGGTAGTCATGCGCAGTAGTTAAACTCTGAGCATCAGAACTAATGTGATGTGTTGCTCCACTGTCAACAATCCAAGGGGCTTCTTGTTGATTAAGGCGACTGGCCAAATTGTCTTGGGCTTGCAGACGGTTGTGCGATTGAGGATGACAAACTTTTGTAGAGTGATCGAGACAATCACAAAGCTGGTTACGCAGGTTGCTACTAGATGATGATTGTGTTTGATTTTTCCATGGATGCGATGGTTGTGAGCGCTATAGTTGATTATTGGCTGCATTGTTACACTAATGCCTATTGTTGTTCCGAGGAGGAGTTGCCAATTTTTTTGTGCTACGACATTAGTGATTATTGGCAACTGTGATTTCCTAGCCTTATCATGCTTGAGAAAAGCTCATGATCGAGTAGCTCTTCATACAATTCTTCGTAAGAGATAGTAGAATCTCTCTACGAATAGCAGTTGATAGTTCAAGAAATTTGGATCCAAGTCCACTAAGAATTTTAACTATCAATTCTGAATTAGATACTGGTGCTCTAGCTGTTGCAAGTTCATCACAAAGTGATCTAACTTGGTGAAGATAATCAGCAATAGAATGAGTGTCTTTTGTATTATGAGCAGTTCATCAAGTAAATTAAATATTCTTCTTTGCGACTTGTTTGCATATACAATATGTTGAGCGTCCCAAGTATCTTTAGCTGTGTCAGCCACCGCTATAGTGGCAGCAAGAGTTGGTTCAGCAGAGGCCAAGATAGCATTTTGGATTAACTGATCTTTGACAAAACCAAACAAGATATGCAGGATTCTCGATTTGTTGGTTGTTTTGAGATGACATTTGAGAGGGGGAAGAAATAGATCCATCGAGATGACCAAAGAGATTGTGACCACACATAAGCATTGACACTTGGGATTTCCATAGAGAGAAGTTGTGGCTGCCCCCCAATTTGACGGGCAACTATGTGACAAAATCGAATTGAACAATTGTTGTGTTATTAGCATCCGTATTGACAACATAAACGTTGGTGGCCATTGGAGTTGATGAATGAGCTTAAAAGTCAGAAAGAGAAAGATTTGACTCGTGAGAGTTAGACGTGATCTAATACCATAAAGAGCGGAGCAATATTAAGAATGAACCAATATTTATTATTGTAATCTACATTCAGTATATTGTACCCATTTGAGTCCTAACATATACAAACTCTACATGATAACTATTGAAGATAAAATAGGATAATAAAAAAATAATTTAAAAAAAACTATACTAATAGAATTGATTAAGATAAACTCTAAGTCTAGTAGCAACTAACAACTAAAGCTAAAGTCATGTGTTATTAGGTAGGTGAATCCATGTTTGGTCTTTTCTGCTTCACTTGATCAGATCATCTCTTTGAGCAGGAAAGAGAAAACTATGCACACTGAGATGAGTTTTCTATTGACTCTTTAACTTCTCTCACATAAATAAAAAATAGACAACATGAATAATTCCAAAGTACAAAGAAAACACTATTTGAAGTTCATACTCATTTAGTAAATAGAAGAAAGTGCAAAGAACAATCCTCTCCTATAGTCATTGCACCAGAAAGTCAAATCAACAAAGTCATGACCCCACTACTTGGACTCTTCAAGACATTTCTTGTTTTAGCTAACAAGTACAGAGTAATATGACTATATGATCATATCCCTCTTTCAAAATCCAGCATCTTTTATTCGGATTAGGTTACTTAACAAGATGGTGAATCTAGAGGAAGGTATAATATAAATATGCTAAATCTATTTTCCTTCCCATAAATTAGGACCAAGGTTACCTAGCAGCAGAATAAAGGTAAATAACCATCAAAGGATGTGGTGCAGAGAATGGGACTGCTCCTTCCTTAACTAGAGGTCTCGGGTTTGAGCATTAGGAATGAAAAAATTCTTAGCAGAGAGTGCTTCCCTCCAAATAGGGTCCTACGCAGCATGAATCCGGATATAGTCGGGCTTCAATGTGGGTGTTGGACACCTGGTGGGAAACCAGAAAAAAGGTAAATAAATGCACTAATAACATTATGTCTACAAATCCATATAAACAGATCATATATTGAAAACAATCACCCAGGAAAGTATACCATATAATTTGATCAATAATATTTTATGAAAAAATATTAAAATTTCGTAGAAAACAAATAAAAGAATCACAGGTAATGAAGAACACATCAAGAAATAGACAGATTTTAAGTTAATGTAATAGGTTATGTGGAGATAACTTCCAAATTTCTTTCTAGATTGGATAGAAGTACGATATGAAACAAATTCCTTAGAAGCAAAGCTTAGGCAAGTCACTGGAGAATGTGTGTACATTCTTTCCTCCTTAGACCCCACCCGTGGAATTTTAATGGGTATGTTGTTCTTGTTAAGATATATGTTGTCTATTTGACATACAAACTAATTGTGGTAATTTAAATAAGACGAACAGAAATTAAAGACAAGAAGAATATTTTACTTTCCCTAGTGCAGAAAAGGGGATTTTTGAGTGTGGACACAGTAAGGAAATTGCTGAACGAGTTATCATGGCAACAAATATGTTGTCACGAATATTGTTAATGGTGCTATGACTTTACTGAGTAGGGAAAAGGTTTTCAATATTCTGCTAGTCATCTTGTATTTGCAGATTTACCTATCTTGGTTGATTAGACAGTACTAGATGTGTGCTGAGGGAGGTCAAGCTAGCTTCAATAGTTCCAGAAGCAATTTGATGCTTGTTACTTCCGGACTTGAACCTGGTATATGTATGTACAATGGAAGGAAAACATCTTGTTATGTAGTCAAGAAACTTCTGGCGATAGTTCATCTGGTTTGAAACTTTCACAATCAAAGACTGAGGCTTCTAAGAATACTTGACCAAACCTGGATAAACAACAGTTGTCAAAACCTTCTACCCTGATTTCTTAAACCTTTTAGTCCAAAGTTTCTATTGCTAGCGCAGCCTCTCAAGAACCCGAGTCTAAAAATTCACATGTTCCTCAACCTATAAAAGGAAAAGGAAGTTCTGTATCTCTTCCAAAAGCAAAGGCGATATCGAAAGCAGTAGTTTTAGAAGACAAACAGAGGGCTGATTAAAAGGCCCAAAAAGAAGGAATTATATAGGTGAAAGACATATCAGTTTGAGAAGAACTGCGGAGGCTATAAGTGTAAGAACATAAATGCAAACATCACCTTGCTTGGGGCAATTTGGCTTTGGACAAGACGCTGAACTTGTCTGATTCTTCTGTGCAACAAAGAAGAGTTCTCACTCTAAAGTAGACACTATGGTTGAAAGCAATAAACCTTTAGAAAAAACAATTACTGATAGTCCATGCACTTCCTAATTCATTGCACCGGCAATTGATAGTCTGACACCCCTATGCAATATAATGTAAAAAGGAATTTGTTAGCCTTGCAGCCTAAGCATAAACACCTAGTCAACATAATTATTTCTTCTTAGTGCCAGATAATTATGCTAGTATCCCATATGCTAAGTCTCTGGGGAAATATTTCTCTCAAAATGAGAGAAGTGAAGCTATATTGTTGCTAACTTCCTATTTGAAGACTTGTAGAAAGAGCCCCAGGGGTAGTTTGATTGGCCAAAGGAGAAGATAATGCAGGCTACTCGAAGGATTTGGAAGGACCAGGTTGAGCTTAAAATGTTGAGGCAAGAAAAAGAAGATGGCCAATCAGACTACCTTTGGAGCATTTATGCTTCTTTCTAAATATTTTCAGCAAGGACAAGCCACCATCCATCTACCTTATGTTGCTTTCACTTTTGTTATTTACTTTGAGGGTGAGATGGGACATGTCTTGGCCCCTCCTATTCTATAACTAGAGGCATTGTTAGATATCTTGTAGATTCGGAGATTCTGATTATGGTTACCTATTAGTTATGGTTATTATGAATTTATTGTTATTTACGCATGGATTTATGTTATAATGTGAAATATCCTAAGTCCCATTTTATCCCTATAGAGTGAGTGCTCGATTTCTTTCTACACTGTAATTACATTATTTCTAACTTAAATTCAATTTTCAATGGTGAAAATGATATCTAATAATTTGAGACATTATGTTGGCTTTTGAAACAGTTATATACAATTTATCCTCTTTACTTGAATCTTTTACATATGACTTGTCTTTAATTTAAACAGAGCTTGTTTAATGCCTCTTTTTGATACATCTTTTCCCTCTTTTTCTACTCTTACCTTGCTTGAAATCATCCATAGTGAATATTTTTATGCTTATACATTGGGGTATTTGAACATCTATTTTTCACCAATCTCAATCTTGCTTTCCTCATCTTGTTCTCCATCAAAGCTGCTCTTATCTTATTTCAAATATTTCATTTCTAATCCTATATATGCTATTATGCCCGATATAATCCCACAAATAGAATTTGAAAAAAGTAATGTGTACGTAGACTTACCCCTATTCTCTGTTTCACATTGAAATTAAATCCAATAATGAGAAACAACGAATTGTTGTATAAATCATGAAGAATCAGGCAATATTCTTGAAAAATCAATAGAAGAGAGGAAGAGAGTAAAGTGGACAGGCATGATTGATAAACAAAATGACTGGAAATTACAGAGTTTATGTATTTTTCTAGCTGTTGCATGCAGTGACCAAAATTCACTCAATACTTAATGCCTCTATGTATCTAGTGATGAAAGAAAGTAATAGTTAAAGAACAAACTGTCTCAACTGAATTTATAGCAAAATGGACGGCATAATAAAACTAGTGCAGTCCGAGATTGCTAATAAGAGTTAAGCTAGCCTACTAGAATTAATCATGTGAAGATGATCAATTCTCCTACTTCCTTCCCTTCAAAGTTCAGTCAAATGCTTAGTTTTTTTCGTCCTATGTGACTTCCTCTGTTTCAATATGAATTATACTCCTTCATTCAACGATGTATTCCTTTTTTCCTTGTTATTCAACAACTGAGCAACAGGGTACCTGCCATTGGGGTTACTCTCATACAACTCGTAAATATTTGTTTATAACAAAACAATGTGACTTTATTGGACTACGATTCGAGGTAAACATGTAAGCCTTAGAAAGTTTTTGGTTATTCTGTTTTTGTCCACCGAAGGTGCCTCGATGGTTCTAATGTCTATAAAAGTATTTTCATAATATGAAGATGATTTCAACCTCAATCTGTTGTATGAACAACAATTTTATGTGCATTCTTTATGTTTTTTTTCTTTGTTATAGTTAATTAGTGCTTTGATTTTTTATCTCACAGGGTTTAAGGGGGAGTAATGTTTTTATCTGTGTCAAGAAAATGGGGGAATGTTAAGTGCATGATTGACGTTTTGATGATTAACAAACTTACTCGAGGACTAGGTAGACTATTGGATTGCTGTGTGGTGCTGGGAATGGGATACAACTGTTTCTAAAGTTGCTATGGTTGGTGAGATGTCAATCTCATCTGTACCGAAGGACTAGCGATCCATGCACTACATCCATTGTAGTATAAAAGGAGCTTGTCCAAGGAATAAAATCATCTTTTGGAAAATATTACAGCTGAATATACGTGTTGCTGCAAAAGCACTCTCTTGGCTCCTAGTGTGAAGGTACAACAGCTGAATCAAAGGGACTTGATAGAAGGTTTCTATAGTTTCTTTCTTTTTTAGTTACTATGTTGGTTCGCAAACTATAATATCACTCATAGCCTATAAAGGAATGTGGTCATTGTTTTTCATTACTGATTATGAGTTGTATACTTTGTTGTCTGTGTAGTCTTAAGGTGTCGTTGTAGTGTAGTCTAACTTCATTCGGGTGGTGAGTGTAGACTAGTTGTTGTTGTTGCTGTTCATTGCTTGTAACTAGGTTGTAAGTAGGAGTGGTGAGGAAGTGAGGGAAATAAACCATGTGTGTTGTATTTCTTTACTTCTCTCATTGATTAATGGATTTGGGTTTTGGAAAATCCTATCTGGACAAGTCGTGGTTGTTCCTCCCTTGAGCAAGAAGTTCCATGTTAAATCCTTGCATGTTTGTTTCTTGCTGTTTACCTTCTTTTAGTTTCTGCTTATAGTATTCCAAGGGACCAGATCACTTACTGTGGTAGATGCATACTTACTCTACAAGTGGTATCAGCGCAGGGATTTCTATGCGGTTCAAGTGGTAAGACACAATTACAAACTTGTCTACTGAGGAAGTGATCCTCACAACAGAAAGATGCAGAAATATGTATGTAGCAGATCTTAGAACTACCAAGGAAGACAATCTCACATGGCTCAAGGTCCAAGTTGATTCAAGTGACTTATGCCATAGAAGACTTGGTCATGTCAGCCCTTCTCTGCCGAACAAGTTAGCTTACAACGACCTTGTTCATGGTCTAGCCAAGATGAATTTAGCAATTCTAAAGTGTGTGCTGCATGTGCTAAAGGAAAGCAGTCAAGAAGCTCCTTCAAATCCAAAAATAAGGTAAGTACCACAAGACTTATTGAGCTTATTCATGTTAATCTTCGTGGTCCTGTGAAGGTTTAAAGTCATGGTGGGAAGAGATGCATTACGGTGGTGTTGGATGACTACTCAAGGTATACTTGGGTGAGGTTCCTGGGATCAAAGGATGAAGCTGCTGAGTTGCTAATAAATCTCATCAAACAGGTTCAGAATAAATTTGGGAGCAGAGTTGTAGGGATCCGGGCTAATCATGGTACTGAGTTTGAAAATTTAAGGCTAGTTGGTTTTTGTGCAGAGGAAGGAATCCACCATAATTTTGCAACTCCTAGAACTCCCTAGCAGAATACAGTTATGGAGAACAAAAATAGAACACTGGTGGAAATTGGAAGGACCGTGCTGATTAAATCTAGACTGGAAATGAATTTTTGAGTTAAGATTGTCAACACTGCCTATTATGTAATGAACAGGTGTCTGATTAGGTCTCTTAAGAACAAGAACCTCTATGAGCTCTTGTTTGGTAGGAAACCCAATATCAGTCACTTGAGGGCTTTTGGGTGCAAATGCTTTGTACTCATAAATAAATGACAAGGAGGAAGTAGGGAAATTTGATTCAAAAAGTGATGAGGGTGTTTTTATTGTATACTCTACCAACAATAAGGATTATGAAGTATTCAACAAAAGAACTCTCTGTATTGAAGAAAGTGTACATGTAATCTTTGATGAATCTGGTGATATGAAAAGGCTCTATGATAAAGAGGATTCGGACCTGAATTAGCTACTCAAACTTCAAAAGGACATCTTCATTAACAACACTTCAACTGATGCTGCTATAAAAATGATGATAGAACTGATGATGGTGATGCTGATGGAGAATCTTTAGAGGAATCTGGTGCTTCCTCAAGAGATTCTCAGGTAGATGGTGCTGATCAATACTGTACATTGCTCAACCAGAAGAAGGAGATGATTCTAACTCTACAAGGAGTCAGGATCAATCTGTATTAAGGACCTCTAGATGGAAACATCAATTATCCCATCCTATGGATAATCTAGTCTCTCCTTTGGACTTTGGTAGCCAAACCAGGTCCAAGACTAGAAACTTGATGCCTTGTGCTACTTTTTTTATCCTCTATTGAACCCAAAAATGTTGAAGAAGCACTCAAGGATGCAAATTGGGTAAACTCTATGCAGGAAGAATTGCTTCAGTTTGAAAGAAACAATGTGTGGCATCTTGTTCCTAGACCCTCAGACAGAACAGTGATAGGGACTAGATGGGTTTTTTAAGGAACAATCTGGATGTAAATGGTACAATCATAAGAAACAAGTCTAGACTATTGGGACAAGGTTTCAATCAGGAAGAAGACATTGACTATGATGATACCTTTGCTCCAGTTGCTAGAATGGAGGCTATCAGAATATTGATTGTCTTTGCCACTTGCATGGAGTTTAAATTGTTCCAAATGGATGTAAAGAGTGACTTCTTAAATGGGTACATTAAAGAAGAGGTCTTTTGTAAAGTAACCACCTAGTTTTGAAAAGGCTCCAACGGCCCGGTATTAAGGGTTGTCTGGATGTCTACTCAGTCATGGATACAAAAGAGGTAAAATTGATAACACATTGTTTCTGAAGACCAGAGGGAAGAATCTACCGATTGTGCAAGTGAATTTTGATGATATCATCTTTGGTGCCACCACAAACTCACTATCTCAAGAATTTGGGGACCTGATGCACAATGAGTTTGAAATGAGTGTGATAGGTGAGCTTAGCTTCTTTCTTAGGCTACAGATCGAACAAACTCCTAGTGTTACCTGCATCAGTCAAGAAAAGTACATCAGGGACCTACTAAAGAAGTTTCAACTGATGGATGCAAAACCAATCTATACTTCTATGGGTACAAGTTCTAAGCGGGATGCTGATGAATTTGCTAGCATGGTAAATGCTACAATGTATAGAGGGATTATTGGATCACTGTTGTGTTTGACTGCCAGCAAACCTGATATAGTCTTCAGTGTTGGCATGTGTGCTAGGTTCCAATCCTGTCCAAGGGAATCACATTTGAAGGTTGCAAAGAGGATACTTAAATATCTCAAAGGTTCTGAATGCTTAGCCCTGTACTACCCTTCTGGAGATTGTTTTTATCTTGTGGGATATAATGATACTGATTTTATGGGGTACCTGGTTGACCAATAAAGTACTTCTGGTATGACTCACTTTCTGGGTTATTCACTGATCTCCTGGGAAACCAAGAAGCAAAACTCAGTTGCATTGTCCACTGCTGAGGATGAATCTATAGCTGCTGCTGCTTGTTTTTCATAATTATTGTAGATCAAACAACAACTTGAAGATTTTGGAGTACTGACAAATACAATTCCCGCGAGTGTGTCAATACTAGTGCTTTGAACATGGCCAAAAATCCTATCCACCATAAAAGAACAAAGCACATTGATGTTCGACATCATTTTCTCAGGGACCAGGTCGAGAAAGGGAATTATGCATGAAGTTTTGCAGTACGGAGGATCAGATTGAATATTTTTACTAAGCCTCTTTGCAGGGACCAATTTGAGCGGAATAGGCTGAGACTGGGGCTGATTAAGCAGAAGCACTCAATGTCACCATGATTGTGAACTTCCCCAAAGATTTTGGCTAGAATGCTAAGGTAGGAGAAATTATTCACAATAAGTTAAATGCCTACATGTATATTGCAAGTTTGCAAAAATTGACATTTTCATAGGAATTGAAGATATGAACTTAAAGAATTTCACAAAAGGGTATGTTTATCAGGGGCCTAATTGCCTAACAGGTTAGTATTCTCTTCATAGCCTTTACATCATTGATATGATAGCTCACAACCTATTTTATCGATTTAGCTTTTCTTAACCGACATCATTCTATCCCAGTACTCAAAGCGTCGTGACCAATCAGGGACCAGACACGTATTTTCCCTCATTATTAAATGATCTTTTATCCGTTATTTTGATTTCATCTGTTTCCCAAAAATTAAAATAGAGTCTTTGTTCTTCTTTGTCCATTTTGTCGTGTTTTCTTGTCTCCTTGTTTAAAGTTCAAACATGTCTAAAAGTTCTCCTCAATCTTCTTCACAAATGGCAACTGAAAACGTGTCACCGCCTTCCCCTAACATCAATACTCCTCCATCTAGTCCGATTCACACTCTGAGAAATCCTGAAGAGCTGCACCCTTTAATTCAAAACTCACCTTCCTCACTGACTGTCCCCTCTCCTTCTGAGCCCGCACTCTTGGGTTTAGACTCACCCAGTACAACACCTAGTTTCTCCTCTGAGGGACCACCACAGAGTACTGAGGCGCCGAACTCTACTAAGGATCAGGAAAATTCCTCTCAACCAGGTCGTACTTCTTTCTCAATATCTGAAAAGCACTTTGAAGGGGACCTAACAGTGTACAAAAGCATGGAGTCCAATATTCTCACAGAAGGGCCTAAATGGGTTGGTAAGGGGTTATTAGATCTCAAGGAGAACAAACAGTCCACCAGGGAAGAACCTACTTCCCCTAATCTAAACCTGGCACTAGGCACTCCTATGTTTGTCAAAACTCCTATCAGTGAGATTAGGCCAGTCAACTTTCCTGAGCATCTGGAAGAAGACCTGGATGATGATGAAGTTAATCATCCTTTGGTTTGGAAAGTCAAGAAGGTTATTGCCCCTCCTGCTCCTACTTATGTGAAGGACTAGGTTGGGACAGCAAAAGCCAAGGAAAAAGTGACTGAGAAGGTGCAGATTGTGGCCAGGAGTTATTCTACTTGGGAAACACATAAAAAGTTGCTAGTGATGCTATGCATGCAATAAATCCAAGGTGACAAAGAAGACCAACTAGAGAAACATAACTATTTTGGAAGATGAAGAAGTACCTGATGATCGGGTTGTTGATGCGGAAGCCGAGAAAGACCTTCGTGGTACTGAGTTTGATGAGGACCTTGATGATCTCAGGTCAAACACTGAGGTAGCCAAGTCTTCATTTCTGAGACCTGAAGGCTCAAAGGACACTAAGACTTTGAGAAAAGATGTGGGAAAATTAAAGAATGGTGACCCTGCTCCTACTCGGGGACCAAGTTCACAGGTCAAAAAGCAGAGGGTGGAAAAGCCTTTTACTAGGGAAGAGAGGATCAGATTGTTAGAGAATCAAAAAGCTTTGCATGGAAGAATTTTTTAAACCTGAGGCCAAAGACAGCCTAGGTATGAGGGAGTTAGTTGATGCTGTAGATTTTCAAGGATGGATCCACTTGTTTGAGTGTCATGTTCTGTTCTTACATGAGCGGGAGGTATGTGAGTTTTGCCTCAATTTGGTAATTTAGGAAGATGGGGATCTTGTGACGTCTAGAAGGGACATTTCTTTGAGCGTAGATTAAGAAATCGTAAGGACCATTCTGAAGGTTCAGTGGCAAGGGGTAAACACTGTGATTGGAAAGTCCCCTTCTAGAAACTTCTTGTAATTGGCTGGGAAAGTTCAAAATCTGACCACCTCAGCTATTGCAAAGAATTTTCTGAAGAACCGGTATCAATTATATTTTGAGTTTGTTAACAAAGTCCTTTAGCCTGAAAAGCGGACAATTGCCACAATCACTGATTTGTACCTTATGGAAGTTTTTATTACTCTAAAGGACATCAACTTACTAGCTATGATGATGGAGCACATGGAAAAAGTGCTAAAAATAAGGGAAGGTACACATATATTGGCTTATGGGCACCTTCTCAATCACGTGTTTGAATACTATGGAGTAAGAATGGGAAACGGATTGGCTGGAACAATCAAACAAGCTTTGTATCACACCACTTTGGCAAAGTGTCAGTGCAGTGAGCTAAAGGCAACAACCAGAAAGTCTTCAATGTCGGATTTGTTGGATCAGAAGAAGGCTTTAAAGGGACAAGTGGAGGAGCTGAAAACTATCTTAAACAACAAGGATGCTGAGGTGGTTTTGCTGAAGGCTAAGCTAGCCTACGGCACTAGTGAGGGACCTGGTTCTGTAGAATTGCTCAGGCTAAAGGAAAAGAATGCCAAGCAGGCCTTGGAGATCAAGTCTCTTACTAAGTAGTTTCTTCAGGCGCATTAAGACTCCAATGCGGTGACCTTGCTTATACAGTCCTTTGCCCCTAAGTCCCTTAGTTCCTAGGTTATCTAGTTTGTATCTGTTATTCCCCTTTGTTCTTCTACTCTTGTTCTAGTACATTTTTGTTGTAGCTCGATCCTGGGTATGTTATGTTGTGTTATGTTTTTGCTATGAACAAAATGTTTATCTGAAATGAAATGATTTCTTGTGTTGATTCTCTTATCTGGTTCCTGTTCTTTAATTTCTATGCTTTTTCTCAATTTATGCGATCTCATGTACCTGCTATTTCTTCATTGTGATTATTCTCTTAGTTTATTGTTTAGTTTTTTATGATGCCAAAAGGGGGATGATTACATTCTGGGGGCACAGGTACAATTGGGAATATGGGGGAAGAAGCATATAGTCAGGGGGAACAGGTTAAAGGATTCATACTTTCAGGGGGAATTGGGGGATCACAGTTTGTTATCATTAAAAAGGGGGAAAATGTTAAGTGCATGATTGATGTTCAATGATTAAGAAACTGACTTGATGACCAGGTAGACTAACGGATCACTGTGTTGTGCTCAGAATGGGATACAAATATTTCAAAAGCTGCTATGGTTAGCGAGATGTCAATCTTATTTGTACTGAAGGACCAGCAATCCATTCGCTGCATCATTTGTAGTATAAAGGGAGATTGTCTAAGGAATGGAATTATTTTTTGGAAAATATTCACAATTGAATATTCTTGTTGTTCCAAAAGCTCTCTCTTGGTTCCAAGTTTGACCATACAGCTGGTGCATGCAAGGGACCTAATAGAAGGCTTCTATAGGTTTTTTGTTTGTTAGTTGCTATGTTGGTTTGCAAACTATAAGATCACTCCTAGTCTATAAAGGAATGTGGTCATTGTTTTTCATTATAGATTTGAGAGTTGTATACCTTGTTGGCTGTGTGTAGCCTTAAGGTGTCATTGTAGTGTAGTCTAACTTCATCAGGGTGGTGAGAGTGTAGACTAGTTGGTGTTGTTGCTGCTCATTGCTTGTAACTAGGTTGTAAGTAGGAATGGTGAGGAAGTGAGGGAAAAAAACCATGTGTGTTATATATCTTTACTTTGCTCATTCAATAGTGGATTTGGGTTTTGGGAAATCCTGTCTGGACAAGTCGTGGCTGTTCCTCGCTTGAGCAAGGAGTTTTTCCGCGTTAAATCCATGCATGTTTGTTTCTTGCTTTTTACCTTCTTTTAGTTTATGCTTATAGTGTTCCGAGGGACTAGATCCCTTACGGTGGTAGATGCATACTTACTTTACAGGGAACTTGATCGAAAGCCATTCCTTGCTGTTGCAAGAAAAATTTCTATCTGAAAAAGCAACAAAGAAAGCATCAGAGGTATTTTGCTTGTGGGAGAATCACCTGCGGGATCCAAACTAACATCCATATAAGATTATCAAAAAGGCTCAAATCGTTGAGGTATGTGTTCTTTTTATCTAATATTACATGTTTCATTTTTTAATCTTTACTCATGCTATTTGTCCTCAATTTTTCTTTCGCAACAAATAATTGATGAATATAATGACAGATTAAAGAAACTAAAGGTCGAATATGGTGATGAAGTGTATCAAGCTGTGGTAACTGCGATAAAAGAGTTGAATGAGCATAACCCCAGTAGCAGGTACCTAGTAGCTTAGTTGTGGAATAACAAGTAAAAAAGAAATGCATCGTTGAATCAAGGAGTAGAACTCATATTGAAACAGTGGAAGTCGCATAGGAAGGAAAAAAACTAAGTATTTGACTGGACTTTGAGGAGAAGGAAGTCGGAGAATTGATCATCATCACATGATTAATTCTAGTAGGCCAGATTAACTCTTATTAGCAATCCTCAGTCTGCACTAGTTTTATTATGCCGTCTGATTTTGCTATAAAATCAATTGAGACAATTTGTTCTTTATCTGTTACTTTCTTTCATCACTAGATACATAGAGGCTTTAAATATTGAGTGATTTTTGGTCACAAACACACAACAAATAGAAATATATACAGAAAATCTGTGATTTCCAGTCTTTCTGTTTATCAACAAATCATGTCCTTCAATTTTCCTATCTTTGCTATTATACACGATATAATCCCGAACCAAACACGTTCAGGAATATTGACTGATTCTTCACGATTTATACAACAATTCATTGTTTCTCTTTATTGGATTTAATTTCAATGTGAAACAGAGAATAGAGGTAAGTTTGTGTACACATCACTTTTTCCAAATTCCATTCTGGGATTATATCGTGCATAATAGCAAAGATAGGATTAGAAAAAAAATATTTGAGATGAGATAAGAGCGGCTTCAACATAGAACAACATGAGGAAACCAAGATTGAGATTATTTGAAAAGAGATGTTCAAATACCCCAATGTATAAGCATAAAAGTTTTTACTATGGATGATTTCAAGTAAGGTAAGAGTAGACAAAGAGTCAAACGATGTACTGAAAAGAGGCATTAAACAAGATTTATTTAAATTAAAGACAAGTCATATGAAAAGAAACAAGTTGAAAGGATAAATTGTATATAACTTTTTTTAAAAGTCAATATAATGTCTCAAATTATTAGATATCACTTCCACCATTGAAAATTGAATTTAAGTTAGAAAAAATGTAATTACAGTGTAGAAAGAAATCGAGCACTCACTCTATGGGGGTAAAACGGAACTTAGGATCTTCCACATTATAACATAAATCCATGTCATAATACTAATAGTCAATTCATATTAACCATACAATAATCATAATCTCTGAATACAACACATAGCATATATCCTTACAAATATCTACAAGATGTCCAACAATGCCTCTAATCATAGAATAGGACGGGGGCGAAGATATGTCCCGAGCTCACCCTCAAAGTAAAACATAAGCAAAAGTAATATGAGGTAGATGGATGGTGGCTTATCATTGCTTAAAAAGTTCAAAAAGAAATGTTAATGCTCCAAGGGTAATCTTATTAGCCATCTTCTTTTTCTTGCCTCAACATTTTAAGCTCAGTTTGGTTGCATCATCTTCACCTTTGGCCAATCAGACTATCCTTGGAGCTTTTTTTTTTTTGCATTATCTTCAAATAATATAGCTTTGTTTCTCTCATTTTGAGAGAAATCTTTTCCTAGAGACTCAACACATGGGATACCAGCATAATAATTTGGTACTAAGAAGAAATAATTATGTTGTCTGGCCTTTATGCTTAAGCTCCAAGGCTAACGAATTTCGTTTTATGTTACCTTGCATAGGGGTGTCGGACTGTCAATTGCTGGTGCAGTGGATTAGGAAGGGCATGGACTATCAGTACTTGTTTTTTCTAAAGGTTTATTACTTTTAACCAAAGTGTTTACTTTAGAGTGAGAACTCTTCTTTGTTGCACAAAAGAATCCGATAGGTTTAGCGTCTTGTCCAAAACCAAATTGCAACATGTAGGGTTATGTTTGCGTTTATTTCTCTTACCCCTATAGCCTCTGCAGTTCTTCTCAAACTGATATGTCTTTCATCTATATAAATCCTTCTTGAACTTTTGGGCCTTTCGACCAGCCCCCTATTTGTCTTCTAAAACTGTTGCTTTCGATTTAGCCTCTGCTTTTGGAAGAGATGCAAAACTTCCTTTTCCTTTTACAGCTTGAGGAACGTATGAATTTTTAGACTCGGGTTCTTGAGAGGCTACACTAGCAACAAAAACTTTAGACTAAAGGTTTGAGCAATCGGGGTAGAAGGTTTTGACGGCTGTTGTTTATCCAGGTTTGGTCGACTATTCTCAGAAGCCTCAGTCTTTGATTGTGAAAGTTTCAGAGCAGATGAGCTATCGCTTGAACTTTCTTGAATACATAACTTAACAAGATGTTTGCCTTCACACAGTACATACATACATGTACCAAGTTCAAGTTCGAAAGGAACAAGCATTTCATTGCTTCTACAACTGTTAAAGCTGGCTTGACCTCCCTCAACATGCATACCATATCCAGTAATGTGTAATCAACCAAGCTATCTTAACAAGAGCAACATACCTATTGAAATTTCACGAGTAGGGTTGAGGAGGGTAGAATGTACTCACATTCTCTAGTGACTTGCCTAAGCTTTGCCTCTGAGGAATTTGATATCGTACTTCTATCCAATCTAGTAGGAAATTTGGAAGTTATCTTCACACAAACTGTTATGTTAAGTTAAAATCTGCCTATTTCTTGATGTTTTCTTCATTTCTTATTATTCCTTTATTTGTTTTCTACAAAATTTTAGTATTTGTTCATGAAATCATGTTGATCAAATTCTATGGTACACTTTCCTGGGTGATTGTTTTCAATATATTATCTATTTATTTGGATTTGTAGACATAATGTTATCAGTGCATTTATTTACCTTTTTTTCTGGTTTCCCACCAGCTGTCCGGTGCCCATATTGGAGCCCGACTATATCCGAATTCGTGTCGCATAGGGCCCTGTTTAGGGAGTAGCACTCCCAACCAAGAATTTTTCCATTCTTAAGGCTCGAACTCGAGACCTCTTGTTAAGACTCAGCAGCGCCATCCCCAGCACTATATCCTTTGGTGTATATCCTTTGGTGTTTATTTACCTAGACTCGGCAGCTAGGTAACCTTGGTCCTAATTTCTGAGAAAGAAAACCATTTTAGCATATTTTTATTATAACTTTCTCTAGATTCATCATCTTGTTATGTAACGTAATCCGAATGAAAGATGCTGGATTTTAAAAGAGGTATGTGATCATATAGTCATATTACTCTGTACTTGTTAGTTGAAATAAGAAATGTCCTGAGAGTTCAAATAGTATGGTCATGACTTTATTGATTTGACCTGCTGATGCAATGAAAGTTGGAGAGAATTGTTCTTTGCACTTGCTTCTAGTTACTAAATGAGTATGAGAGGTTAAGACTCAATCGAAAACTCATCTCAGTGTGCATAGTTTGCTCTTTCATGCTCAAAGAGATGATCCGATCAAGTGAAGCAGAAAAGACCAAACATGGATTCACCTACTCAGTGTCTTTTGGATGCGGACTATATAGTGCTCAGTGTGATCAAAGGTAAAAGAAATCTTGTTGTTATCATGATTGTTAGTAGAATTCCATATTAGATGAGTTGGCAAAATAGTTAGCAGTATTATCTTTTTTCTTTTCAGTGAAACACTTTATTGCATTACCTTAAAATATGTTTAAGATGTCTGTAAGATATCATTGCATCAGTTACCACATAGCTTGGGAAGGAAAAATCCTATTTGTAAATGAAATAGAGAATTTAGCTAGATTATGAGCTAACACATTCCATGTTTGAGGTAATATGTATAATCTTGATCTCTTCAAAAGACTTCATCACTCACCAGATATCCTTGCAGATGGTTTCGTCTTCCCTAAGCATTTTTGTGTACTTATATATGGATATTTGTACACTTCCTCAAGTGTTTTGTTTACTTTCTCAACCACCCAAAAATTATGATTTTGAATGTTTTGCACTTACAAAAAGTTTTTAAAAGAAACTTGACCATTCATTATTTGAAACTAACAGCTTGAATAATTTTGTTCACCCAAGGATTAAATGTTCTTTATTCACATGACTCAAACCTGATATCACCAATTCCTATTTTCCCTTGGTACACTTGCTCAACAAAACTACTTCCTTGTTGCATTCTATTTACTTACATCATTGTTTCCTAACCTTGTTTTTAAGCATGCAACATCAATACTAGAGCAAGTACTCATTAAATTCATTGTCATTTTTTCAAAATGGGTCCATTTATCATTTTACGTCTTAATACTAGAGCAATTACTTATTTGTAAGAATAAAATTAGCTCCATAGGTGAAAAATAGTTTGATCTTGATTGTATGCTAGCAAGAGTGGAACCTCTTTTGATGTAATATATGGACAACGATGATATGATCTCACTTAGAACCATTTTTTTTAATTTGGATGTAAGTGATTCTATTTTTGAATAAGTTAAATTTAGTGGAAACTCTTTATCATGTTATATCAACTAACTACTAGTACTAATCCATTCACATTAGCATTTTCATTAGTCCTGGGCAGATGAAACTAAGGAGTACAGGTTCATTTGAACTTAGCAACTTCAATTCGGACTCTGCATATGTGTTAATAAAAGTATAGCTAAGGCAATATCTTTATCAAATGAGTTCAATTTCTACAATATATATCAACAACGACGACATACCCATTTGAATCCCACAAAAATGGAGTTTGGGGAGGGTATAATGTATACGCAGACCTTACCGCTAGCTCACAAAGGTAGAGAGGTTGTTTCCCGGTAACCGTTGTATCTCGGTAGCTATTTTTATAATGCAACCAGTTGTAGTGTCCCATGTATTGTTCACATCTCCGCCACTACTCCAAGCCTCTAAACTACTCAACTTTTCTTTCAGCTCTCGTGAAAGGGAAAAGGAGTCATGTCTCCTCATCTAATCCTTGGTTGGGAATTAATAACCTTCTTCTTCTTTTCTCTCTTAATCTCTAAATCCTTCACTATAAGCCTGTGTTGAGCGGATATATTTTCACTTGGAATAACCTTGCAATTCTTACAAATACTTCTTATCGCTCTTCCAGAGAAGTAAGTAACCAATATGAGTCTTAGGTACCATACTGCCAAAGGTAATCAAGTGAATTTTCCTCTTCAGGAAACATGAGTTAGCAATAACTAACTCAAAGACTTTGGCAAAATTCAAGATAGACGTCCACCTCCATTCGTCTCCCCAAAACCAAAGCCTCCATGAACATCTTCAAACCCCCTAGTGGTAGCCCCCGTACGCCCATTAAAATCTCCCCCAATGAAGATTTTTTCTATCTTTGGCATGTCTCTCACAACCTCATCCAAATCTTCCCAAAAGAGATTTTTGACTTCCTCATTTAGGTCCACTTGAGGCACATAGGACAATCTACATTCACTACAAGCCGGCCAACAACAAGTTTAATAGATATCATCCTATCATTAAAACTCCTAACCTCAACCACATATTACCGAAGATCCTCATCTACTAAGATACCTACACCATTTCTATTCCTAGAACCACCTGAGTACCATAACTTAAACCCGTCTTCGTCTCGAGCTTTGGTACCTACCCATCTGGTCTCTTGAACACACACTATGTTAATATGTCTCCTCTTAAGACACTTCACTAGCTCTATGGATTTCCCTGTAAGTGATCTTGTATTCCACGACCGTACTCTTAAGTTAAATAAGCATGTGCCCCCCTTACCACTCCTACCCCTTACCTTTGATCCCAATTGATGACATGACCCTAATCCTCCATTAGATGTTGATGCCACTAAACTAAGCACTAAAAACTCATTAAGCTACAAATATCAATAAGACACAATCTAGAGAAAACTATACAACCTTACACTATAAAATAGTGAAATATTAGGTATACTACTTATCAAACAATTAGGTATAAATTCAAATAGATAAATGAGAAAAGGCAACACAATATGATATGTATGCACGCAAAATACAATTAATGTAAATCTAAGGTTATATGGTAAAAGTCAACACAATAAGCAAGAAACCACATCACAAATATGTAAAGGGCAAGAAATATAAGAAAGTAAAAGATACAATTGCTTAAAATAGGAGATAACAAGAAATTGAAAGATATCAGCTGGAGTTCTAGTAAAACAATGATGGATGTTGCTGGAAAATACAAATTGTAGACGTCGCCAAAAAACATCACCGGAATCTTCTTCTCGTTGGAACCAAAGTCTGGAGTAATGACATCACCGGAGACTGATTGCAATTCTAACTGGAAGCTACCGGTCAAAAACATCCTCCAGAAAACTCTTGTAATTGTCAGAAAAGAAACAAAGAAAGAAAGAAGAAAGAAGATGATCAGCAAAAACTGGTGTTTCTCTTCAGAATGCTACCAGAAAACAAAAAAAGGGAGAACAATGTCCACCGGTAAAAGAGATCAAATGAGTCAATTCAGTGGCTAAAGATTTATTGAAAGTGTCTAGTTTGTTGAAATGTAACTCCAGTGGAGAGATAATTTGAGAGAAGTGAGATCGGTACAGTCGGCGAAGTGAGTGTTACCGTAGATCAACGCTGGAGAGCGAAGAAATATTGCTTCTGATCTCAGATATTTCGATAGTTACCGGAGACGGAATAGAACTCTTATGTCTTGGATTCTGAGTTATTGAAATCTCAAATAGAACTTACCCAAAATTAGTCGGCCAAAAAATGATGGATGCCACCAATGGAGACAACTACTTACTCTAGTCAGTTTTAGATATGTACGTATGTGTTAGTAATTGAGGGTAGGGTCGTCAACATCTACTATATATATGAAAAGGAAATTTGTTTAACCTTGTCCTAGTATATATAACAAGAATGTGATTTTTTGAAAAATGGATTTTGACTGAATTAGCATACAATATACTAATACAACAACAACATACCCAGTGGAATCTCACAAGTGGGGTTTGCGGAGGATAGAATGTACGTAAACCTTGCTACTGCCTCATAGAGCTACAGAGGTTGTTTCCTAGGAACCCGCATCTCCCATAAGCAGAATAAACTAGAGATGGGTAAGGGAAAGGAAAGGAAATGGAACAGAAAGAGCGACTAATAAGGAAAAACACATGATAGTATGCAAGTACGATAAAATTAACATATCAAAATGACAAATGACAACAGAAGATATAAAGACAATGTAAATATGCTAAAAGTAAACAAATATAGGACTAATAATGACAACATACGATGTAAAGACATCATTACTCCTACTAAACAACTATATCACAAAGTCATTTATCGACCTACCCCTACTAACCTATTAGCTCTCTACTCTAATACACAACCTCCACTCTTTTCTATTTAAGGTAATGTCCTCGGTGACATGAAGTTTCACCATACCTTGTCTGATCACCTCCCCAATGCTTCTTAGGTATACCTCGACCCATCCGCATATCCCCTAAATCCAAACTCTCACACCTCCTAACAGGAGAATCGGTACTCCTTCCTGCATATATCCAAACCAATGAAGTCTCACTTCCCTCATCTTGCCAGCCACAGGGGCCACCTCTAGCTTCTCTCAGATGATCTCATTCCAAATCCTATCAATCCTGGTATGTCCACACATCCATCTCAACACCCTCATATTCAGAACCTGTATCTTCTGAATATGTGAATTTTTAATTGGCCAACTCTCCATCCCATATAACAAACATAATCTAACCACTATTCTATAAAACTTACCTCGAAGCTTAGGTGGTATCTTTTTATCACAGAATACTCTTGAGGCAAGCCTCCATTTCGTCCATGCTGCCCTAATATGATGTGTAACATCATCGTTGATTTCACCACTACTCTGGATGATGGATCCAAGATACTTAAAGCTTGCTCTCTTAGGAATAGGTTGAGTGGCAAGCTTTAACTTCAATGTCTGCTTTATCTTTAGAAACACTAAATTTACACTCCAAGTATTTTATTTTGGTTCTGCTCAATTTGAACCCTTTGGATTCCAAAGTATCTCTCCAAACCTCCGATCTATATTAACTTTGGTCCGAGTCTCATCAATCAGTACTATGTCATCTACAAATAGCATATACCATGGCACTCCCTCCTGGATAGACCGTTTCAGCTCATCCATTACCAAAGCAAAATGAAAAGGGCTCAATATAGATCCTTGATAGAGGCCCATATCAACAGAAAAGTACTCTAAGTCTCGTTTTTGTTTAATAGTTATGAAAGTAAGCATGCCACCTTAGCTTAATGGATGTCTCATCCACCAACACCTCACCCTTCTCATCCTTGATGCACTTCACTTGGTCTAAGTCGTGCGCTTTCCTTTCTCTCTCTTTGGTGAGCCTATAGAATCTCTTGTCCTTCCTTTATCACTTACCTCCACATATAAGTGCTGAAATGCTGATGTCTTAGCGCAAATCATTGCTATCTTCGCTTCTGTCTTTTCCATAATATAAAGCTCCTTAAGCCTTCGCTTTTCATCCTCATCCCCACACTCCACCCACTTCAAATAAGCATTCTTCTTAGCTTTCACTTTTCCTTGGACTTTATCATTCCACTAATAATCACCTTGATGTCCACTAAAGATCCCTCTCTATACCCCTAGTACTTCGGTAGCTACTTTTCTAATGCAACCAACAGTCCTGTCGCACATATTGTTCGCATCTCCACCACTGCTCCAAGCCTCAAAGCTACTCATCTTTACTTCCATATCACGTGAAAGGTAAGAGTCAGGCTTCCCCATCTAATCATCGGTAGAATATTAAAATGCCTTCTTTCATTTCTTAATCTCTAAATCCATCACTAGAAGCCTATGTTCAGTGGAAATATTTTCATTCAGAATAACCTTGCAATTCTTACAAAGACTTTTATCGCCCTTTTGGAGAAGTAAGTAATCTATATGATTCTTAGCTACCATACTACGAAAGGTAATCAAGTGATTTTCTCTGTTCAGTAAATATGAGTTAGCAATAACTAACTCAAAGGCTTTGCCAAAATCCAAGAGAGACGTCCCATTTCCATTCCTCTCCCCAAAACCAAAGCCTCCATGCACATCTTCAAACCTGCTAGATATGCCCATAAAAGTCACCCCCAATGAATATTTTCTCTCTCTCAGGTATGCCTCTCACAACCCTATCCAAATATTGCCAAAAGAACTTTTTGTCTTCCTCATCTAGGCCTACTTGGAGCGGATAGGCACTAACTATGTTCACTAAATGCCTACCAATCACGAGTTTGATAGACATCATCCTATCATTAGATCTCCTAACCTCAACCACATATTCCCTAAGCTCCTCTTCTTCTAAGATTCCTACACCGTTTCTATCCCTTGAACCACTCGAGTACCATAACTTAAACCCATTCCCGAGCTTTGGTACCTACCCATATGATCTCCTAAACACACCGTATACTAATATGTCTCCTCTTAAGAAACTTCACTAACTCTATGTATTTCCCTGTAAGTGATCCTATATTCCACGACGCTATTCTTAACTTAAATAAGCTCGTGCCCCTCTTACCACCCCTACCCCTTACCTCCAACCCCAACCGACGACATGACCCTAGTCCAACATTTGTTCCTGACACCATTAAACTAAGGGATAATACTATGCTAAGCTAAAGAGAATCAGGAAAAAATACTTTACACTCCAACAAACAGAACGAGGAAATATTCGGTATACTACTTACTAATCACAATTTGATAAACAAATATAACAACATATGTAACAAACTGAACAAGTACAACAACAACAATAACAACATACCCAGTATAATCCCACAAGTGGGGTCTGGGGAGGGTAGAATGTACGCAGACCTTACCACTACCATAGAAGTAGAGAGGCTATTTACTGGGAACCCTCGTCTCAAAACCCGTAAGTAAGAACGAACTAGATATGACAAAAAGAGGGAAGGGACAGAAAATAGTGACTAATAATGACAGTATGTAAATAAGGTAAACTAACACATAATATAATAGGTAATGCGAATATATGGTAAAAAGACACCTAACCCTACCATTAGCCTGCTACTCTAATTTGCGACCTCCACTTTGTTCTATCTTAGGTCATGTCCTCAGTAAGATCAAGTTCCGTCAGATCCTGTCTCCAGTACTTCTTCGGTCTACCTCTACCCCTTCGAGTATCTCCCAAAACCATCCTCCCGCACCTCCTAACAGGATCATCAGTACTCCTTCTCTGCACATGTCCAAACCATCGCAATCTCGCTTCCCTCATCTTTTCGGCCACAGGGGCCACCTCTAGCTTTTCCCGGATGGTCTCATTCCTAACCTTGTCAC
>JAPFFP010000002.1:11354401-11365367 GCA_026153255.1 Solanum medicagineum
GAGGAGCCATACATTTATATATATATATATATATATATATATATGTAATTACTAATTTGAGTAATATATTAATAGCCGTGTATATTAACATATGTGATAAATATATTATATATTTTTTATAATATATATTAAAATTGTATATACATATTAATTATTATAAGTGTTCAGTAAAAAAAAATTATTATTATTATAGATGATAAATTCTTTTTTAATATAATATATTTATATATGTGTCCCCAAAAATTATTTGTGCTCTTAAGCATCCAAATGGAAACAAGAAGTGTGTCACAATCTTTAACATCAACAAATCGTAAAAATCTCATATTTGTTTCAGTTGAGATCTTACATGTAAAATTAAAAAATGCGTCATAGTTTAATGGACATTTGAGATTTGAGAATGTGCACACAAGCTTTTTCAAAGTTTGAGTCAAATGTGTCAAATATAAATATTTTTATCTTATATTCAGATGTTCAATTAAAATATATTATAATTTAAGTATTCACGTAAAATTTTAGTACTAAAAATTTGGTAAAACAAAATCGACAAACTCTATTGATTTTTCAATGTTTTCTCTAAAAAGAAAATCAACGTATGTCCATCAATTTTTTGAAGAGCATAAGTAAAAATAATAGAAGTATTTCATCAAAGAGCATATGTATGATCTTGTTGAAAATTATTTAATTTGATGATAAAAACTGGAGTTCAATTTCCAAATTGCTTATATATATACACACTTCAAAAGAAAAAAAAAAAGACATTATTTTTCAAATTATCAAAGTTGTCTATTTTTTATTGATCTATCTATCTATCTATATCTTCTATATACTATATTAAAAGCGCGAAAGCCTTTAGAAATGTTGTTTAAACTTTTTATCTTTCATTAAAAGTCTCTCCTTAGATAAATTCATTTTTTTACTATTTTTTTAATTTATTATTTTATCTTTTATATATTTAGTTTCAAGAATCATTTTTGGATTAGAATTTCTTTATATTTAGAATTTAATTTTGATTTAAGACTTTTCTATGTAAATAATTAATAAAAATTTTGACTATCAAATATTTTGTTAATGAAAGTATGTAATATAATAAATTTAAAAAGAAAAGTTTCAGTAAAATTATGTTGGGAACATTAAACTACTCCTTTTACATTTAGGAATCTTTTGTTACATTAAATTCTAGTCAATTAATTATTTAACTTCTAACTATTCAACTGTAAATTCTTACATTATGTATTAAAAAACTATTAACATATCATATTATAGGCAATTGAATTGATTTTCTCATCTTTATTGTATAACAATAAAATAAACTATTGTATCAAACTAATCATATTTATTTAACTTTATTTACATGAATATTATATTTATGCAATGACAAATACTATTGCAAACGCATACACTAAATGCTCTCTATTTGTTGTTATTTTAATCAACAAAATAAAAACGACATGCATGTAAACAAAAAGGGATGGTTATAGGATAGTTGGTAGAAAAAACTTATACATCATGGAATCCAGTTGCATAACCACTTATATTCATTTTATTTTCAAATAAAAATATTATATCTATATTATTATTTTTTGCTATACAAATCTGTAAGAAAGTGACTGAGTTTTCTTAAAAATAAAAATAATATAGGAAATATTCCATACCATAACATGCGGCATCTTAGGCAGATCTATATCTATACTAGGTGCAAAGTTCCATGCCTTGAGCGTGGACTCAACAAATTATATTAAAAATAAAATTATATTATTTTATTTTAATTTATGTGATATATTTTTTAGTTAATCTTAAAAGAAATATTATATTTTTTTATTTGATAAATATCTCATAATGTTACCAAAGTTTATCCATATTGAAATTTATAAATATTTTTTTATTTGATAAATATCTCATAATGTTACCAAAGTTTATCCATATTGAAATTTATTTAATTATAAGTCAAATATTGTAAAAATCATCTTAGATAAAGCAGGTACATTGACACAGAAGTTCGAATGTTAAAAATACTTCCAAAATAAGGTAAACGTATCAACAAGTCTTATCTCATGCGACACTCCTTTTTTTAGTCTGTCTTTAAGAAAATTCTTTTATTATATATAATTAAAAAATAATTTAATGTGATGCTGCTGAGATTAATGATTTGGTACCCTCTAAATTGTCTTATCCTCTTATTTTAACCTTTTATTCTTGTCTTGATGGACAAATTGGACCCTACCCACATGATATTCCAACTATCAAAATATGTCAAAGATACTGAATGGGTCCCTTAACTGAAATAATTGCACTAATAGCCACTTGGAGTTGCTTTATTTTAATCGAAAATTACAAAATTTAGAATTGTTAATTGCTTCAGAATTAATCTTAGATTTGTGGGATTAGAATTGAAAAGTAGAATGTAAGGTTGTAAAATTTAGACATGTTAACGTATTATTTATATTATTTGAATTTAAGATATTTAGATTTTAAATCAGTTTTGATAGCCAAAAATTTTAAATTTAAATGTAGCCTAAAATTGGCATAATTTCGACATTTCAAACTTTCATTACTATGTAAAAAGGTTGAGAGACTGAAGGAAGAGTATTTCTTTTAGTATTTCATATCCTTCAAAATAATGAATAATATATTTATGATAAAAATAGTGTATGAGTGATCATATTTTATGTGGACTTTGGGGTGTGATTTGCAATTTTTAAGGGAGAATATATCAAGGTAATATATTCATACTTGGTGTTAATAATAAATTAAATTATTTTATTGTGATCAGTGATAAAGATAAAATGATAATGTTAATTTTTTCAAAAAAAATCCAAAGTTGTTCACGCATAATTAAAAAATTATTTTTTAATTCTTTTCTTCTCCTTCTTTTTTAAAATATGACGGGAAAAAAGTGTAGAATAAGGAAAAATATTGAGGATAGTGAGTCAACTAATTAGTAGTTAGTTAGACAGTTACAGTTAGTTATGATTGTTAAATGAATTAGTTAGTTGGTTAAGCAAGATTAGTTAGTTAACTGACTCTTCTATAAATACAGAGTCCTCATGTAATTAAGAGCTGATTTTCATTCAATAAAATTAGCTCACAATATCGTCTCTCTTCTTCATTTGTTCATGGTATTAGAGCTTCACTGAGTCGATGATTTTTTGACTCAAAATTGTGAAACTGATCAAGGAGAGAGAAAGCATTAATATTAATGGCGGATTCAAGTAGCACACCAGCAATGTCGACTTCAACTGTAGAGATACTTGAAGTGATTGAGTCAAAGAGGAATCATCCTCTTTACCTTCACCGGTCGAATACGTACTCCAGAATGTGTTCTGACCATAATACAGCTATCAAGAACAGAAAATTACTCATTGTGGAGTAGATCGATGATGATAAATCTCAGAGCAAAGAGTAAGCTCGAATTTGTGTTGGGAACATCTCGGAAAGGTGATTATGCACCGGAATTGGAGGAACAATGGGAAAAATATAATGCATTTGTCTTGGCCTAGATTATGAACACAGTATCAAAGGAATTGTTGTGTGGTATCGTCTATGCTTCAGATGCTGCAATGGTTTGGGCAGATCTGAAAGAGCGCTTTGACAAGGTGGATGGATCTAAGATCTACCAACTTCATAGGGAAATCTGCACCATTCATCAAGGCAATCTATCGATTTAAGCCTACTTCATTAAATTGACACTAATGTAGGATAAGTTCAATGCACTGGTACCACCTCCATCATGTAGCTGTGATAGATCTAGAGCCTATGTGGATCATTTGCAGTTTTTGCGACTGTTTGCTTTTTTGACGGGATTAAGTGAAACATATGGTCATGCACGTAGCCAAATTTTGATGATGAGCCCATTGCCAAGTGTTAGTAAGGCATATGCAATGATTGTGGCAGATGAAATCCAAAGAGTAACCTCAGGAATACATATAAGTATATGGTTGAGGCTACAAACTGTATGCAGGAAAGGGTAACATGAGAAATCAAGGTGGATATAATGATGGGCGTATGAATTATGAGAAAGGAAGTTACAATGTTGGTAGTGTTAGTAGTCGAAAGAAGATAAGTTGGAACCTATTTTATGATCACTGCAAGATATATGGACATACTAGAAGCATATGCTATATATTGGTTGGATATCCAGATGACTGAAAATTAAAAAAAAAATCATATCAAGGAGTCACAAACTCAAACGGAGGTTTCAATTCTAATAGAGGTAAGAGAATTACAAACAATGTGCAAGTAGAGAAGGAAGAAAGGAACTTAAAGAATGAGGATGCTTTTGGGTACACTGCTGAGGAACAAAAGTCTGGTTTGAATTCATATGAACTCATTCTTTGCGCACAAATTTGAAGGCACTTGCTATGAAGAAGACCTATACTCCAGATCAATATCAAAGGATATTAAAGATACTGAATGAGGAAGAAAAAATTGAAAAGGTTGTTAACATGGCAAGTAATATATATCAGTGTCAATAACATTGTTGTTTCTACTGCTACAAATAATGTTGATCATGATACTGTAATAAATGCTAGTGATCAACACTATGTACCTAAGATAGAGAATTGGATTGTTGATTCTGGGGCAACATCATATATGACATATAAGATAGATACATTGGATAATGTCACTCACAAAAATATAGAAAGGAAAGTGTTTTTACCTAATGGACAGACTACACTAGTTACACACTCAGGAAGCTATGGGATACCAGACTATAGCACACTAAAAAATGTCTTAGTGATACCTGATTTCAAGCATGACTTACTTTCAGCATCACAATTGATCAGACAATTGTAATGTTCTGTTTGATTCTTTCCTGAATTTTGTGTTTTTCACGACCTCTTCAATGAAGAGGTGAAAGGGATTAGTAAGGAGATAGATGGCCTATACTACTTTTCTAGCAACTATTCTACTATAAAATATAATGTTGATAGTAATAAGACATTGGTACTGGAACTGTAGACACAAAGAGCATGTTGTGGTACATTGGGATGGGTCATCCTTCTGTCAAAGTGTTGAAGCATTTATCACTGATCAATAAGGAAGCAAGTGCATCAATATGTGATGCTTGTTCAGTCTGTCCCATGGCCAAGCAGAGTAGACTTCCATTTGTTGTTACTAAGAGTAGAAATACTGAGATTTTTTTATCTAATTCATCTTGATGTTTGGGGTCCTTACAGGATTCCTACTCATCATAGTTTTAGATTCTTTCTAACAATTGTGGATGATAATTCAAGAATCACATGACTATTTTTGTTGAAATTTAAGATTGTTGTTTTTTATACCTTGAAGTCTTTCTTTATTCTGATGAAAAATCAGTTCAACGGACAAGTCAAGAGGGTAAGGTCTGATAATGGGACTGAATTCTTCAGTAAAGAATGCAATGCAATGTTCACATCATCAGAAATCATTCATGAGAGTAGCTGTCCACACACCCCACAATAAAATGGAGTGGTTGAGAGAAAACATAGGCACATACTGGAGGTTGCAAGAGCTATTAGATTTCAAGGCGCACTACCAATCAGATTTTGGGGAGAATGTGTTGTGAGAGCCGTATACTATAGAATGCCTACTGAGGTATTGAAGGCCTAATCACCTTATGAAGTGTTTCACAAAGCAAAGCCACAACATGAGCATTTGAGGACTATTGGATGTATGTATTATGCAACCAACTTGGTTAAACATGATAAACTTTCATCTAGAGTAGATGCATGTGTCATGATGGGTTATCCAGCAAACCAGAAGAGGTACATTTTGTATAATTTGAGGCACAAGAAGTTCACAGTAAGCAGAGATGTCATATTTAAGGAGAGTATATTCCCTTTTAAAGATTTGAAGACTACACATGAGCCTTTTTTATGGATCAACCACTCACAGATTATGATATTGAGACAAGAGTTGCACCTGTGATTGACAAGGATCAAAGTACTCCAGATGGCGATACACAATCATCTTTGGAACTAAATGAAGCATTAGTTCCTACTTCAGACTATGAGTCATGTCAGCAGGAACTTAACATAGATGTCAATGATGAAATTGAGGAGAATGAGAGTACAAGAAAAGCTGATCTATGAAGGAATTCCAATACTACAAGCAGCACAAGTCAAAGGACATCTACTAGAACCTCCGGGCCACATATTTGGATGAAAGACTATGTCCTTGGTGTGACCAAGTTTGCACATCCACACTCTTTGGCCAATTATATGTCTTATGGCCAGCTATCCTCCAACTATCAAGCATATTTGAGTGATATCTCATCAGATACAGAACCAAATAATTATGAAGAGGCTGTTATGGATCCAAGATGAGTGGAAGCAATGAAGCAGGAGATTGATGCACTTGAAGTCAATGGTACATGGAATATTGTTCAACTTCCCCAAACAAAAGGTCATAGGATGCAGAGGGGTATACAAGATAAAATATAAGGCAAATGGAAAAGTTGACAGGTTCAAAGCAAGGCTGGTAACTAAGGGATACAACCAAACATAAGCAATTGACTATCAAGAAACTTTTTCACCAATAGTGAAAATGGTCACTGTGAGGTCTGTAATTGCAATAGCAGCAGCTAAAAACATGGTGATTAATTAGATGGATGTCTTTAACACTTTCTTGTAAGGTGATCTTTTTGAAGAAGTGTACGTGGAATTGCCTAAAGGATTTGTCAGTAAAAAGGAGAATCAGGTATGTAGGCTTGTTAAGTCACTTTATGGACTTACACAAGCATTTAGACAATGGAATGCCAAGTTGACTGATGCTTTGTCACAGTCAGGTTACACTCAGAGTCACTTAGACTACTCTTTATTTACAAAGAGAAGAGGATCAACATTAGTATAATTTTGGTGTATGTGGATGATCTATGGATCAATGGAAATGATTCAGAGTTGATATAAGATACAAAAGAAGTGTTGCATCATTCCTTTAAGATTAAGGATCTAGGAGAGTTGAAGTACTTTCTTGGAATTGAATTCAGTAGACCAGATAAGGGAATTATTATGTGTCAAAGGAAATATGCCTTAGAATTAGGTTGGCCTAGCAGGGGTCAAACCAGTAACAACACCTCTATAGTGTAATGTCAAACTCACAAGTGCTGATTTTATTGAAGGCAATGATGATGGAGTTGTTCATAGACATAGGTAGGTATCAAAGATTGATTGGAAAGCTTCTTTATTTTACAAATACGAAACCAGACATAGCCGTTTCAGTCCAATGTTTGAGTCAATTCATGCAAAGACCAAAGGCTTCTCATTGGAATGCAACATTGAGGGTAGTGAATTACACTAAGTCAGCACCAGGTTTGGGTCTGCTTATGAGTTCAGAGAAATAGACACAACTTACAAGGTACTATGATGTGATTGGGCAGCATGCCCAAGCACAAGAAAGTCTGTTACTGGATACTCGTTAAAGTATGAGAAGTCCTTGATAGCTTGAAAGTCTGAGAAGCAACACACTATCTCAAGAAGCTCTGTAGAAGAGAATACAGAAGTCTTGCTACATTAACAGTTGAGGCGGTCTGGGTGACAAGCATATTCAAGGAGTTGAAGATAAAGTTGGTTGAGCCTACAAACATATTCTGTGACAATAAGGCTGTTATTCAAATTGCAGCAAATTCAGTTTTTCATGAGAGAACTAAGTACAACGAAATTGATTGTTATTTCATCTAGGAGAGGATGCAACAAAGGCTCATTACGACTAACTATGTGAACACAAGAGATCAACAGACTGATTTGCTAACAAAGGAATTAGGGAGATCACAACATGATTTTTGTTAGCCAAGCTAGTTGTTCTGAACATCTTTAGTACATCTAGCTTGAGGGAGAGTATTGAGGATAGTAAGTCAAAAGTTAGTTACACAGTTACAGTTAGTTAGAAATAATCACAGTTTGTTATGATTGTTAAGTGAATTAGTTAGTTGGTTAAGCAAGATTAGTTAGTTAACTGACTCTTCTATAAATACAGAGTTCTCATGTAATTAATAGTTGATTTTCATTCAATAAAATTAGCTGATGTGATGCCAAAAATATATTTTTTAGTCATTATTTACCTCATATTTAATACTTTTATTTATACTTTTTGAGCATAAATTGTCACGCCCCGAGCCTACACCCTGGACGTGGCCGGCACTTAAAAATCATTTCTGGCCCCAAGCGTACCACTTGGCCTGACTACTTACTCAGCAGAAGACTTAGTAATAGTGGAAAAACCATAAAAGCAACAATTAAGCTAAAATAATCTGCATGACTGAATGACAAGCTGTTAAGTAATATCTGAATAAACTGGAAACTGAAATACTAACACATGGTCTATGGAACCTCTACTACAATGTCTGAAAGGACTACTGAGACAGGCCCCAAGTAGCCAGAACTGAAATAAAACTGAAATAACGTAACATGAACCAAAGAGCTTCGGGCTGGAAAGAGGCCTCACCACTGTGTGGAAGTTATCAAGTTCTCATCGGAGTGGCCGCTGAAGAACTCGGTCACCTGCGTCTACATCATAAAATGATGCAAGTCGTAAGGACGTCAGTACGTGGTATGTACGGTATGTAAGATGGTCAAAACATTTAAACAGTATATCATAATGCTTCTCAAAAGACATAAACATAATCACAATTAAATAATAATAATCATAAAGGCTGGTATGTGAAAATAACATGCTGAAAACTGATAAATAAAACTTAGTTTCTTAGCTTAGGGAGTTTCTCTAATCGACAACCACCACTATGAGCTTCGTGGTGATACAGCGTCTTGCCCACGCTTCCAGAGTCGTCCCGTACTTTGCCAGGGTAGGGGACGAATAACTAGGTTGGTGGATCCATCGCAAATCTAGGCCATCTCAGTGGTTAAAGAGGAACGTACCGTAGTACAATCATATCCTATGTTGGCTACATAGTTTATGAGTTCGAGTAATTTATGCTACTCTCACTCATATCGGTGCTCAATACTACTCTCAAAATGTTTTATATAGCTCACACTTTAAGAATTATAAGTTCTTGAAATCTGGTTTTCTTAAGGATCTAGCCCAGCTTACTACTTAGCTTTCTCAACTGAAATCTTCAACTTTATTTCATGTACTTTCAATCATGCTAGATTACTCAACTACAACGCCAAGAATATCTCCAAGAAAATCATTCTTTAACTTGGTTTAAACTAATATTTTCTTTTCTTGAGATCATATCAAGATATATTTTTTCAAGAAACTCAACAATAATAATCCTTATTCAAGAATGAACATAAACTTGATAACAATTGTTTAATGGAATGATATAGAGACCAAAAAATTTTAATATCCATCAAGAATCTATGGAATTTATCATGAAAATTAACATACTCACAAAGTTTACAGGAAACTTAGTCTCAATTTATACTTGAAGGTTCATGGGTGAAAAGTAGTTTCAATATAAAAGTATTAGCAAAATAATTACTTTTGGGTGGCCTTACATACCTTGGAATGACTTCTTGGAAGATTGAAAGAATAATCTTGAATGTGCTAATGTTCTTGAATTCTACGCTTGAAGTTTTGGTAAGGATTTCTTGTTTTTAACGTATGAATGTGAAGAAGAAATACGTTTTTAAATATTAGTCAACTTAAAACTGACTTAGTTTAGGATATGGATAGAAAAAAAATATTGGCCCTATTCCTACACTAGTGTGCACGCGCACTAGTGCTTTTAGCACTTTTTTGCGAATTTTCGTGTTTCGTCAAATTTTTGAAAAATTCCTAAGTGTGGTTCCGCGTCCACTCCCCATCGCGGAAGGGGCGCGGAAACCCCACTGTTTTAAGCTCACTTGGATGAAAATAATTCATGTTTTTTCGAACTAAAGCCAAGTCAAGACTATTTTTTGACTCGATTTTTCGCACTGATCGCAAATCCGGTCTCGGATTTGCAAACGGAGCAAGGGAAGACATGTTACGTGCAAGGTCAATTCTAGGGGTATTTTTGTCATTTCACGTGGTGTTACATAAATTTTATGGATTGTGCTAAATTGTGTATTTTATTTGTAGGATTAAATTAGCATGAAAATGAAGAGATTTGAAGCCCAAACGAATTTAAAAGGAAAGATTACAGAAGTAAAATCAAGCAGACAGTTTAATGGATTAAATTGAATATAATAGTATATATCCATACTACATTTAAAGTGTGAAGGTCTGTTTGAACTTTTTGCCCTTCATTAAAAGACTTCGATTTAGACAAAATCGTCTTTTTACCATTATTTTTAATTATTATATCATTGTTTTAATAATATTTAATATTAAATATAATACAAATTAAATAGAGAATTTTTTTTATTATAATTAAATTTATATGTGAAGAATCTTTTTCTAACTAGGATAGGCTTGAAAAACTATCTCCCATAAAATAGGCACAAAAAAAAAAAAGTTTTTTTAAGAAAAAGAACACCTTCCAAAAAGAGAGTTAAAAAAAAGTATGAGAAATTCATGTCAAAGAGTTCATTAGATTAAAGGTAATTTAATTTTTTTTAATTATTCTCTGAATATTTCTATAATTAATTAGTTTGTCAATTTTTTACTTTTTCCTTTATGACTCTATTATTTCAATAAAAATTCTTCTAATTTCATTATGAATCTTAATTATATAATGAAAGGTTTCGTCCTAAATATGATGAATATTATTTCCTATCCTTTTTTGTTTATGACTTCTCTATCTATATCTATCTATATCTATATCTATATATACTATATTAAAAGTGTGAAAACCCTTATAAAAGCTGATTAAACTTTTTGCCTTTCATTAAAAGACTTTGCTTTAGACAAAATTGTCTTTTCACTATTCTTTTTAATTATTATATTATTATTTAATGTCACGGCCCGACCCCGGGGCCGTGACTAGTGCCGATTAGGCACTATTATCGATACAAACACACAAGATGACCTTAACAATTCTACAGAAAATTCGGCAGAGTTTCCTCTGTTTTAGTGACTAACCCACCTGCACGGAAACTCAGCCAGC
>JAPFFP010000002.1:11372699-11395613 GCA_026153255.1 Solanum medicagineum
CCGAAATTTCTGCAGATTTCCAGATTAGGTAAATGGGATGTTCATGTATATGTATGGGTAGGTGTCCCTATCGGGCACTAGTCACGTCCCTCGGTGGGGCTGTGACAGATTTACTAGTTGTTTAGTAGCTGCTGAGTGATTAAGCAACAATTGCTAAAGTCTCTATCGTTCTGATTAAAAATAAAATATGAAACTTCATACACCTTAAAGTTCATATGACGAAAAGAGATTTTCTTGAGGTCGTTATACTCATTATGCCTAGCATTGAATAGACTGGGTATTCACCTTATCAAGATCTCAATTCAATGATACCACAACAACTTCTACAAATAATTAATCAACTGACAAAAACAGTTATCAAAATAAACATAAAAAATAAAGAAAGATAAAACGAGGCTTACCGAATTTTTAGGGGGGTTAAACAAGTCATTAGCATTGACAAAATAATCATTGACTATTGAAATCCATCTAATAAATTGTCACGAGGTTACTGAATCAGAAATCATTTTTAATTTCTTTTAGAGAAGGGGAATGACCTCAAATGCCTAACACTATATAAGATAATGTCATAGATAGAAAGATGATCAAAATTATGAATGAACTTGAAAATTTTTTAAAGAAGATAAAATTTACAATAAATGCCCATGAAAATCCATAAACATTAGTGGTCTTCTTGTCTTTGCTCAAAGCCTTCAATAGGTATTCAACTGTTAGCTCATAACATTCACGACCCCAAGCCTTTTTGTCGGCTGAAAGCAACACAATTTCAATCGATGTCTTTGTGTTTAGATCTCTCCCCATAAGAATACAATGTACAAAAACATAAAGCACAAAGATTTTTTGACATCTCTTAAAATAGAATAAGATTCAAAACCGCTATTATTTCCTCCTTCTTGAAGGTTCTTCCTGCCGACTCAATAATTTCTGCTCATCTATCTGTAACCTTATGCGATGATTTTTTTAACATCATTATCTTCTACCAAATGACAATTCAAACTAGTCATAATGGCAAATTCTTTCATGCCAAAAGTAAGAGATATGCCACAAAAATTTATCCAAATTTCTTGTGTATGCTCGCTCAGAATTCGATGTCAGAGAAGTTCGTACACCAATTTCATTTGGAACTGTTGAATTATCTTCTCAGGTAGGTCCAAATAGCTGCCTAATGCAGAAGGCTTACAGAAAATTTTTAATTTCTGTGATTTTAATATTTTTTTGAAATCCATAAAATTTTTCAAATTGGACTTCACAGTAGTAGACCAGTCAAATTCAGATGTCCATCCATCATGGTCACAAAATTATAAACAGAATACCTAACAATCTTAATTGAGGTTGTCACAATCCAAATCTATGGCCTAATCGTAACATGACGAATGAGATACCCTTAGACACCTCATCCATGCCATCTTAACGTATTGAGCATTCACAGGCACAAACACATTCATTTTTGCGAAAATAAAAAAGGTGAGGTCTACGGGATAACGTTTGAATAAAAGAAACATCTCAAAACATACATAATGTCCATGAACATACTATCTAAAACATGAATAAGCGGGAATAGGTAAACAGTCGGTTTTTCTCAAATAGAAAAGATTCCAAATTTGACACATAGAAAATAAAAGCCTTTAGTTTAAAAATTAAAATATAAATCATCTCCAAAAATACATAACAAGAAAAGAAAATAGGTGGAGTCCCAAACTAAGGGCTCACCACAACAACACTAGTCTTGGAGCATCCAAAGAACTAGCCACGAACAGGGGGAGGATGAGAACTGGTCCCTACATGGTGATATCATGTAGGAAAAATATGCATTAGTACTTTTGGAATGCACTAAATATGTGAGACGCAATGCAAGTATGAAATTGTAAGTCAGCATTCATAAGTTAAAGACTTTCATGCATGGAATGGTAAAAGTAACATTAACATGAGTTTAAACATGCACAACGAATTACAATCAATATAAAATAAACGATACAACATTTGAAACACATGTGATGATGAAACGAAGACATTGATCATAGACATTGTGGGAATAGACTTTAACTGATATATAAGACCATGTGAGCTACTACATGTAATCCAATATAACCCCCTACATTGGCACGGGAAGTCCACTTGCGGGGTGACACCATGTCACATAGCGTGTATCATCATATATCATAATTGGCCTACGTGGATCCACTAGCCTAGCCTACAAGAGCTCCTATGGTGGCACATAGTTAATAGGGCAGCAAGTTGCTTCTAAGATTCTGTTATCGAACCCTACCTTAATTGTCATGACCCAAGCCTAGGGCCTAGACCTGACACAGCGCATGGGTAACATAAAGGGACCCCAAGCAAGCCTCATAACACATCATTACACATCCTTGGTCGCGGAAGTAATAAAATACAACAAGAGATAGTAAATAGGGATAAACGAAGCTAAGAGACAACTTTCATATCATAAACATCAAGAGTGAAGAGAGAGTCAAAGCTGATAGTATAATATAAAACATGTCCAACAGCACCTCTACAACTTAGATACTTAGCGGGGGCCAAGACAAGCTACTGGGATCACCCTCATAGTCAACATATACATAAAGAAAAGATAGTCTTAGAACATAGTATGAGATCATAAACCTCGTCCCCAAGATGGAGGACTCACCAAAGAGCTTGAGAGATGTCGTACTAGCCATGTTGAGGAGGATGATCAAGTGGGGATCTGGTTCCTACATGGTGACATCATGTAGGCATAGAGTATGCGTTAGTACGTTTGAATGTACTAAGTATGTAGGATGCAATGTAATAAGTGATAGCAATGGATAAGCATATAGCAACATGTCATGTATGGATGATGCTTGAAGGAAAATCATCCTTATTTAGAACATAATACATGTGTAAGGAGAGACCATCAATAGTGTATATCCAAGGCCTACCACCCCCTTGAAGAGGCGAATGAGATACGAACCCTCAATAGGTTGATGAGGTACAAACCCCCCAACATGTTTGATGGCGTACAAACCCCCCAATGTGGTTATCAAGGTACAAACCCTCGATATGGTTGCACAGGCCTACCACCTCCCCAGCGAGGCGATCGAGGTGTAAATCCCTCAACAAGGTTACCAGGCCTACAACTCCCCGAGTAAGGCTTGGTCAATTCCCAACATTATAGAGATAATACCATATATATACATTTCCTTCATAATCATATAGTCATTCAACTTATAAAGCATGCATTGGACCTTCAATTCCTCACGAAAATCATACCCGAACATTTTATCAAACACTTGCCAGGTGTGTAGTGCTAGTGTAAAATCATGCAATTCAAGAGTGAAATCATGCTAGAAAATTCAATGTAAAACCATCAATAGATACTTGGTAACACCGTCAAGCAACATACATCAACATCCTTCATCAAATCTCATAATAGATCTTAGATTCATAGCTCAAAACATGATAAAATCACCATACTTTCATGAAACCCCAGCATAATATGCAGTGAAATTCATAATAAGAAAGACCCATGAGTAAATCAACTTTAAATCATGCAAATTTAAGTAAAAGAGAGCTTGGGTATCATGGGCGAAAGGAACCCATAAAAGAAACTCACATACCTTAACTTTGGAGAATAGCTTGATGAAGATTAGAGATGGAGACTTGAAGCTTGAATGAGAGCCTTAGAATGTGGATGAGTTTTGAGACTTGAGATTTGGAGATGAAATATTGTTTAAGTGTTTGAGAGTGTATTTGAGAATGTCTTGAATGATATGAGGATGAAATAAGGCTAAGTATAAGCATTTTCATGCATGATCACTTAGGATCAAGACCTAGGAGCCTTGGACCGAACAATAAAAAATGGCACAAAAATGAACTGAGGCACGCCCTTGGCCCAGAAACTTCACTGGAAATCGCATTTTTGTGAATTTTGAATTTTGCTACAGTTGCTCTTAAATCAGAGTTAGACCCATTTTCAACTCAATTTGACCTCTTGAAAAATAATATGAAGTTGGATTTTTGATATCACGCACGAATTTTGAGATATATGGAAATTACAATTTCGAGCACTTTCGAGGCACATTTTTGGGCAATTTTGGGGGTTGTTTCAATATCTCTCCCTTGGGAACATTCGTCCTTGAATGTCAAACAAACGTATATGAGAAGATTAATCATGAAGAAATCAACCCCAACAAGAATGAAAAAACATACTTAAATCACCATTTTTAAAATCTCAATAAGTGTAAAATCACCATGAACTTTATCACTGTAAACATGAATGTATACAAATGACTTAGGGTCTGGAACATGGGACATGAAATCACATAGAAGAATTAGAATTAGTACCTTAGGCTTTATTAGAATGGAAAATATAAGGGTATCGCTTTTGCATATCCGCTTCGGTCTCCCAAGTAGCACTTTCAACTTGTTGATTCCTCTAAAGGAGCTTAACGGAAGCAACTTCCTTATTCCTCAACCTTTTCACTTGCCTATCCAAGATCTCTACTGGAACCGTTTCATATGACAAGTTGTCTCCAAATACCCCCACAACATCAAGAGGCACAATACCATTAGGATCACCTACACACTTCCTCAACATTGACACATGAAAGACTAGATGAACCAATTCCATTTCACTAGGCAAATCCACCTCGTAAGACACCTTACCTATCCTTATCATCACCCTATAAGGACCCATATATCTAGGGCTTAACTTGCCCATCTTACCAAAATAGACCACCCCCTTCATGGGTGACACCTTCAAATAGACCCAATCACCAACCTTAAACTCAAGCTCCCTCCTTCTCACATCGGCATAAGACTTGGGCGACTTTGGGTTGTTCTCAATTTTTCTCTAATCATCCTTACCTTCTCCATAACACCCACAACTAGATTTGGACCCAACAAAGCTATCTCTCCAACCTCAAATCACCCAACTAGGGATCTACAACGTCTACCATAGACAGCCTCAAAAGGAGCCATTCCGATACTAGAATAATAGCTATTGTTATATGCAAACTCAATCAATGGAAGATGATCATCCCAACTGCCCTTAAGCTCCAATACATAAGCCTTAAGCATGTCCTCAAGTGTTTGGATAGTTCTTTTGGCTTGGCCATCCATTTGAGGGTGAAAAGCCATACTAAGCTTTACCTTGGTTCCAAGACCTCTTTGGAAGGACCTCCAAAAGTGTGAAGTGAATTGAGCAGCACGATCTGATCTGATGGACAAAGGAACCCAATGTAACCTCACCCAGTCATGAATGTACAACCTTGTATAATCTTTAGCCCCATATGTAGTCTTAACCAATAGAAAGTGAGCCGATTTCATCATCCGATCAACCATAAACCAAATGGAATCAAAACCCTTTCTAGTCTTGGGCAACCCAACCACAAAATCCATATTAATCTCTTCCTACTTCCCAGTAGGAATTTCTATATCTTGGGTTAGGCCACCCGACCTTCGGTGTTCGACTTTGACTTGTTGATAACTATGACAACCAGAAACAAATTTGGCAATGTCCCTCTTCATGCCTCCCCACCAATACACCTCGCTCAAATCTCTATACATCTTAGTAGAACCGAGGTGAATAGAGTAAGAAGAACCATGAGACTCATCAAGAATCTTTTCCTTCAAGCCATCAACACAAGGCACACACAACCTACCTTGGTACTTAAGGGCACCATCTCCCCCTGGGAAGAAAACCTCCACATTGCCCCCTTTCACCAAGGCCTTCAATTCTAGCAAGGAGGGGTTAAGATCTTGTTTAGCTTTCACCTACCTCAACCAATGAAGATTTAGAACCTTCAACAACAATAACACCACCATCATCACCCTCTTCCAACCTAACTCCCAATCTAGCCAACCGACGAACCTCCTTAGCCACCTCTATGCCGCCACCATCAGCATGAGGTAGGCTACCTATAGACACCCTACTCAAAACATCCACCACCACATTAGCCTTATTGGGATGATAATGCACACTCATATCATAGTCCTTAAGAAGTTCTAACCACCTTCTTTGTCTCAAGTTGAGATCCTTTTAAGTGAAGACATATTGGATATTTTTATGATCAGTGAACACATCAACATGCACCCCAAACAAATAGTGACACCAAATCTTTAATGCAAATACAACGGCGGCTAACTCAAGATCATGGGTAGGATAATTCTTTTCATGCACTTTGAGTTGTCTAGAAGCATAGGCTATGACCTTCCCATTTTGCATCAACACACAACCCAAACCAACCCGAAAAGCATCACAATACACAAAGAATCCCTCTAGCCCTTCCGATAGTGACAATATAGGAGCGGACATAATCTTATCTTTCATTGTTTGGAAACTCCTTTCACACTCATCGGACCACACAAATTTGGCTTTCTTTTGAGTCAACTGGGTCATGGGAGAAGCAATAGAAGAGAATCCATTCACAAACCTCCGATAGTAACCCGCTAAGCCCAAGAAGCTCTTTCTATCTGACAGGGTCAATGGTTTAGGACAATTTCTAATCACATCCGTCTTTTTATGATCCACCTTAATACCATCCCCCAACACCACATGACCTAGGAAGGCAACCTCTTTTAACCAAAATTTACACTTCTCATATTAAGCATACAACTTCTCTTCCCTCAACCTTTGCAACACTATCCTCAAATGACCCATATGCTCCTTCTCACTATGAGAATAGATCAAAATATCATCAATTGAAAACCATAACAAACGAATCAAGGTAGGGTTTGAAGACCCTATTCATAAGATCCATGAAGATAGCCGGTGCATTGGTCTACCCAAAGGACATCAGAACAAACTCAAAATGCCCATACCTAGTCCGCAAGGTCGTCTTGGGAACGTCACACTCCCTCACCTTCACTTAATGATACCCGGACCGAAGATCAATCTTAGAGAAGTCGCTAGCCCATTGCAATTGGTCAAACAAATCATCAATCCTTGAAAGAAGACACCTATTCTTGATGGTAACCCTATTAAGTTGTGGGTAGTCAATACACATTCTAAGAGACCTATCCTTCTTTTTCACAAACAACGCCGGTGCACCCCAAGGTAATTGCTAGGCCTAATAAAATCCTTCTCCAACAAGTCTCTCGATTGCTCTTTCAACTCCTTTAACTCCACCGGGGCCGGGGCTATACGGTAAAGGGGAATAGAAATGGGTTGAGTATCGAGGAGAAGGTCTATACCAAGATCTATTTCCCTTTCAGGAGGAACACCGGGAAGGTCATTTGGAAAGACATCAAGAAACTCATTAAACACCGGAACCGAATCTAAAGAAGGGACTTTAGACTCCATATCCCTAACCCTCGTAAAATGATAAAGACACCCCTTAGAGATCAACTTACGGGTTTTAATGCCAGAGATGAATCTACCCTTGACCACCACATCATGACTCTTTCACTCAAGGACAGGTTCATTTGGGAATTAGATTTTGACCCTACGGGTTCTACAATCAATAGAGGCATAGTATGCAAGCAACCAATCCATCCCAAGAATGACAACAAAATCAACCATGTCCAACTCAATAAGATTACAAGGTAATATTTTATGCAAGATGCAAATGGGATAATTTCTATAGACTTTTCTAGCAATAATAGGTGCACTAATAGGAGTAGACAACTCATATGACTCACATAACAATTCAGGCTCAACATGAAACGTTTTGGTAACAAAGGGGGTAATAAAAGAAAGAGAGGCACTCGGATCAATCAATGCATACAAAAAGAGTGGCACTCGGATCAATCAATGCATACACATTAAAATCAAAGACTTTTAACATACCGATAACAATGTCGGGCACCTCATCAACCCCTTACCTCCCATGTAAAGCATAAAACTGATTGTGCCTAGGAGCACTATCGTGTCGGCCACCTCTCCCTAAAGGAACCGCATCAGCACCTTATGGACGAACCTCCTTGCCCTTGTTGCAATTTCGAGGGCAATCCATCACCTTATGCCCAACTTCCCCACAACCATAACACGCATTAGTAACCCTTAACCACGGGCCACTATGACCCTTACCACATTTTGGACACCTACCATTAGGAACCATACCCCCAACACCTTGAGCCCTTGGAAAGTCATTGACAACCCTCTTATTAGATGAATGAGAAGACCCTTGGCCTTGATGGAACCGCCACCCTTTCGACTATGGAACTTCCCCTCAAGATGGGCTCTCTTGGCCTCATGACCCCTCCTCTTCCTCAACTTCTCCTCCTCTATTTGTTCGACATAGGTCATCAACCAGGACAAATCCATGTCATCAATCAACATAGCGGAATAACATTCTTCACTCACCAAATCAGATAGGCCCATCACAAATTTATTCATTCTAGACCTTGGGTTGGCCACCAAATAGGGAGATTATTTAGAAAGTTGAGTAAACTTGAGGTCATACTTACTTACACTCATAGACCTTTGTCTCAAATTCATAAAATCCACCAATTTGGCTTCCCTAAGCTCAAGAGGGAAGAACCGATTAAGGAAAATCGTCTTGAACTCCTTCCAAAGCACCACAGTATTGATTCCCTTCTCCTTCTCCTTTGGTTAAACCATATTTGTGCCATCCCCTTGAGCTGGTAAGCCACCAACTCCGCCTTCTCCTTCGATCTAACACCCTCAATAGCCAAAACCTTGTAGACCTCATCAATGAACTCTCGAGGGTCCTCATCTACCTTTGACCCAAAGAATTCCAGGTGATTTATCCTCATGAAGTCTCTCACCCGAGATGCTGGTGTAGGAGCATGAGGGACTTGGGCCCCTAGATTGGATTGATTAGCCACAACTTGTGCAAGCAAAGTGAGAGCACCCCGGAGCCACCATGAGCTTGTTGGCCCTCGGAAGTGCGCGTTCTTCATCCTCTTGTGTTAGGCATGATCTAGTAGAGCAAAGAACAATCGTTAGGGGAAAAAACTTATTCCAACTCTATAGCACGATTTTGAACATGAAGAAGGGAAACATTTCTTAAAACGCCTCATAGCCTCCTACTCATAGTTGTGGTGCACAACACAACCATGAATAAGACTCTAATCGACGCGGTATGTTAGACTTCGAGGATCTAACAACCTAGTGATCTGATACTAATTTTGTCACGACCCAAGCCTAGGGATTAGACGTGACACTACGCATGGGGAACCCGAATAGACCCCAATCAAGCCTCTTAACATATCATTATACATCCTTGGTCGCGGAAGCAATAAAATACAACAAGAGATAGTAAATAGGGATAAACGGGGCTAAGGGACAACTTTATATCATAAACATCAAGCGACAAGAGAGAGTCAAAGCTCATAGCATATACAAAACATGTCCAACAAGACCTCTACAACTTACATACTTAGTGGGGGCCAAGACAAGCTACTGGGCTCACCCTCATTGTCAAAATATACATAAAGAAAAGATAGTCTTAGAACATAGTATGAGATCATAAATATCATCCCTGAAATGGAGGACTCACCAAAGAGCTTGAGAGATGTCGTACTAGCCACATGGAGGAAGATGATCAAGTGGATCTCTAGTTCCTACATGGTGACATCATGTAGGCATAGAGTATGCGTTAGTACGTTTGAATGTAATAAGTATGTAGGATGCAATGCAACAAGTGATAAGCACCATAAGCAAAATGCATAAGATAGGCAATGGATGAGCATATAGCACTATGACATGTATGGATGATGCTTGAAGGAAAATCATGCTTATATAGAACATAATACATGTGTAAGGAGAGACCATCAATAGTGCATATCCAAGGCCTATCACCCCCTTGGAAAGGCGAATGAGGTACGAACCCCTCAATAGGTTGATGAGGTACAAATCCCTAACATAGTTGATGGAGTACAAACGCCCCCCCCCAATGTGTTTATCAAGGTATAAACCCCTCGACATGGTTGCACGAGCCTACCACCTCTCGAGCGAGGCGATTGAGGTACAAACCCCTCAACAAGGTTACCCGGGCCCACAACCCCCCGAATAAGGCTTGGTCAGTTTCCAACACTATAGAGATAATACCATATACTTATATAACTTTTATCATCATATAGTCATTCAACTCACAAAGCATGTATTGGACCTTCAATTCCTCAAGAAAATCATACCCGAACATTTTATCGAACACTTGGCGGGTGTGTAGTCCTAGTGTAAAACTATGCAATTCAAGAGTGAAATTATGCTATAAAATTCAATGTAAAACCATCAATAGGTACTTGGTAATACCCTCAAGCAATATACATCAACATCCTTCATCAAATCTCACAATAGATCTTAGATTCATAGCTCAAAATATGCTAAAACTACCATACTTTCATGAAACCCCAACATAGTGTGCAGTGAAATTCATAATAAGTAAGACCCATGAGCAAATCAACTTTAAATCATTCAAGTTTAAGTAAAAGAGAGTTTGGGTATCATGGGTCAAAGTAACCCATGAAAGAAACCCACATACCTTGACTTTGGAGAATAGCTTGATGAAGATTAGAGATGGAGACTTGAAGCTTGAATGAGAGCGTTAGAATCTGAATGTGTTTTGAGACTTGAGATTTAGAGATGAAATATTGTTTAAGTGTTTGGAAGTGTATTTGGGAATGTCTTGAATGATATGAGGGTGAAATAAGGCTAAGTATAGGCATTTTCATGCATGGGAACACTTAGGCCCAAGCCCCAAAAGCCTTGGACCGGACAATAAAAACTGGCACAGAAATGAAATGAGGTACGCCCTTGGCACGTCACACCACGGGCACGGAAACCTCACTGGAAATCGCATTTTTGTGACTTTTTGAATTTTGCTACAGTTGCTCTTAAATTGGGGTTAGACCTATTTTTTAGGCACATTTTTCGGCACTTTCGAGACATACTTTTTGGCACTTTTTGGGGTTGTTTCATTAATGCCTCATTCGGTGCTAAGTCATCCCACAAAATTCTTTTGAACATAAACTTGGTCAAATAGTGACACTCAGAATCATAAGTAGCAATCTAAAGAGTGGCTCGAAACATAAGGAACCACCAAGTGAGAATTATTCTTTCATCTTGGAGACCATTGTAAACATCATAAGGGCATTATTAACATGCTTATATCTTTGATAAATCATCAACTTAAAACCTTTCTTTCATGACCTACTTATCATCATATAACATGTAAGGATTGACTTTAACTTAGTGGACCAAATCATTAGTTAGGAAAAACTCATACGTCATAAAAATCATGCATGTTCATGGGAGTAATATGCTTCTTCAAAACATGCATTAATAGCCCACATATCTTCATTCAAAAACCCAAATCATTAGGGTCACCACCCTTGACTAGATACTCATAAAAATACTTAGTATATCATTACATAGTAACATTAAATGGATAATATAACATAAAACACTATGAAATCAATATTAGCATGCATGGTAGTATAATGAACTTAAAGAAAGGTAAAAACTTTCAATAAAGGATTTTGTGGGTGAAAGGAGACCTACAAGTCAACTCACATACCTTAGATGTAACCTAAGAAAAAGGAATTTATTGTTATGAAGGAGACCCTTAGAAATTCTAGCCTTCCTGTCTTGTTCTTGGAGAGGATATTTGTCTTAGAGAATATCTGAAAGTGGAAGAACGAAAAAAATGGCAATCTAGGGCTTTAAGATCTGCTTAGGGACTTAAAGAGTCACAAAAATGACATAATTTAGGCTTACGATTGGCGGAAAGGACAAAAATTTCCTTCACTAAAATTGCCGGACAAGAAGCATAAGACTCCAATTATGGGCCGTGGTTGAACAGCGAGTCATGGTTCTCGTCATCCTGTTCTCCTTTTTCAATCTTTAGAGACTGGTTACCACCGAACCAACAAAGAAACCCCTATCCAAGGATCATACCGTTAATCCACTAGTCATGAATAGCCTCGTAGAGTCTTTCCACACTTAAAATTCCACTTATTTGGTCCCCATTTACAAAACCAAACTACGGGCCATATATAGGATCAGAGGTTGTCTTGTTAATCGTGTTCATTTTAGAAAACTCTAAATTTCCTTCATGTCTGGAGCTCATTCCCATGATTCCTTCTAAGATCCATGTTTCCTATCATGGCCATAGAAGGTTCTTGTGGATGCTTTGATGCTTAAAAAGTTCCCATTCCCTGAAGTCCCTATCCACGAGATTGGTCTACAATTTGTGGTTTGAATCATGGTTTGTGAACTAGGCCCATCGAATGAGTCCTGGACTTTTCAGTCCCAACCTTTCAGCACCTCTAAGCTCCGAAATTGCGGGTCCTTATAGAGGTGTCATCACCTGAAGATCTAGTTGGAGAGGAGTCAATAGAAGCAGTCGTCTCCTCTTGAAGAGATTTATCATATCGAAACTTTGTTCTTTGTTCTTTCTTCATTATCAATTCCTTGATCCTCTTCGTCATTTTCTACATCTTTATCATCATTTTTTGAAGATCCATCTTTTTCAGCTTCTCCTCCTCTTCCTTCTGTAGCATCTCCTCCTTTTTCTTTTACATCATCTTCTCTTCCTTCTTCCATAGCATCTCCTCCTCTTTCTTCTTCCTCTTGACATTTTGTCTCTATGTTTCTTCTTGAATTTTTTATTTGCTTTGCTTTTAACAATAATACGAGCATGTTCAACAAGTGCTGATAGTTTGTGGGTACTATTCTTTTTGGAGGCTTTTTTTGCTTCTAGTTGCCTATGTATTTTAGTTCTTCTTCTTATAAAATATTTTGTAGTAACATCTCCAGTAGCTAGGGCTCTAGTAGCTGCCTTTTTTTTTTGGGGGGTCATTTTATCTACACCACATGATATAAAAAAAAAGTCATCAATTAACATTCAAAATAAATAGAAAAAACAAATAAAACCAGATGATCAAATAAGCAAATAAATTTTTTCTTACAAAAATAAATCGTTGAGTTGTTAAAGTAATTGCAACAATTATTAACACATTTTATGTTATTGAAGCAACTGCTAAAGTTGAGAAGCAGTAACTTCAGTAATTGTTATATAAAGTTTTGGTTATTGCTTCAATAGTTATTTCAACAATTGTTGCAGTAGTTTCAAAAATTTTTGTACTGTTTCTGTTGACATCCAATTTTTACCCTCCACTGTATGAATTAATCATTGGACTTTTAGTTTTAACAATTTGAAATAATTAGCTTTCAAAAAATAAAAAAAATTCTCAAGTGATGTTTTCGGGCTTAAATATTTTAATTTTTAATTATGTCTATATGTTATAAATTAGATACATTTATTTCAAGTACTAATAGTTAAATATCATATTTTCATTTCTCAAGAATTCCTCAAATAGATTTTATCTTTAATCACTTTAGTTTAACTTTTTTTAGGATTAAATACTTCGTAGTTAAATTAATTATTTTAAGTTGTTAATATTAAAGGGCTCTTTAATTAATTTTGTATTAATTCATCTTGTGGTCGATTTAATTAATTTATTCAAATTGATCACATCCTAATTGGCTTTGATTGCAATTTTGAAGTGGCTAATTTCTTAAATTAATTTTCCTACCCTTGTAACCTTTTTAACCTTTTTTTCAAACAAATTTGATCCATTTGGGCACTAATTTCTTCGCCCAAAATGCCCCTAACCCGGCCCAATTCCGCTTTTTCAGCACAACAATTATACTTACATATTGCACACAACCCGTAGGTACAACCCATACCACAACACGAACGCGCCTCCTTTCTCCTTCTTCTTCTTTCGTCTCACACGCGCACACTCTCCCTTCTTCTTCAATACCAGAGCAACCCAACAAAATTTCCAGAAATCACGCCGGCGACGCACGCGTATGAATTTGTCAAAGATCACCCAAGATTTTCCCGACGACTTTTCAGCCTCTTCCCTAGATTCGAAGAGGATTTTGAATTTCAAAAATTGAAAAAATCTCAACTCTACTCTAATTCCTGCCTATAAATTTCCCCTCTTTCTCCATTGTTAGGGGGCCATTTTCCATACAAAAGAACACACCAGAATTTCTAGTTAAGCAACCATCATTTTTACCCTCAGAAAGTATACATTGAGCCATTCTTAATCTCAAAAACCTTAGTAAAAGTGCTTATTTTCTTTGCACTACTTTTTTTTTTTTGGAAAAAGATCATCTATTCGAAGAGATTGAAACCAGAGCGTCTGGGTTTTGAGTCGAGGAATTCGTGTACGATTTTCGTTGTGGTGAAGAGTTCTTCCTCAAGCTCGTTGTCCCAGTTCACTGCTTCTAAAAAGGTAATACGTTCGATTGAATCTTTAGTTTAATGTTGTGTGTTGTTTGATATTGTGCGTTTAACCGTTGATGGTTGGGATGTTATATGAGCAATTAAATGCTAGATGTTAGATGTGGCGGAATTCGTTTGCTTGTTGATCATTGCGTCGAAGCTAGATGTTCGAATGTTTCATGAATTTGATGTAGTCCTCTTTGTCATTGTTTCCTGTCTGTATGTTATAGTTTCAAATGTTCTTCCCATCTCTGCTTCAGTTCTTCTACTTTCAGGCATCAATATCTTGAGCCGCTGATTATCATCTCGTTTTAGTATTTTCTGGTCGTGTTTGCTTTTAACAGACAGTGTATTGATCCTGTTATGAAGTTGAATTGCTGACCATTTTGTTTACTGGTCTCAAAGCTCTCATGCGATTTTCTAATCTGTATTTCAGTTGTGATGGTCCAATTCTTAGAGTAAGCCGTAGTTAGGTACATCTGATTGTATGAAGGTTTCCTGTTTGTTTTCTGGTTCCAACAGAGTTGGTTTTCATTCCCCCTTTCTCTAAAAAATGAGTTTTTTCTTCCTTTCAAATTCTTTGCTTCATAAGCACATTTTTTTTAAAAAAAACTTTGAGTATGTTCAGTTGCAAAGAGTTATTCTACGTGTTGCAAAATATGCATAATCACTCCACTTTTCATCCTATCACGTAGCCGAAATAACATTCTTTTTCTTTCACTATTAAGGGGTATGTGTTATTTCTTTAATTTGCATGTAGAATGAACTGGTAGCTTTGTATCTATCTTGCTCACACTCGTTTCTTCTTCCTTACTTTCTGTTGAAATCTTTTAGCTTGTTTAAGATTTCTGTCCACGTCTAGTAGAAGTTATTGTCATGTTTATATGTTGAGTGTTGCATTAGATGTTAGTGTAAAAAGAAAGTTTGAGATTACGCCCTAAGTCTATCTTTTCATCTCTAGAATCAGCTTGTTATTGATTCAATGACATTATGAAACTTTAGATGGTGATAAACTATGTCTTATTTTCACTCAAGCATGCATTATAGCATCTCTTTGAAATCTGATGATGTTCTAGTGCTTTTAGAGGGACCAGAATGCTTTCATTTGGTAGCACAGCAGTTGATTTGCTTCTCCATTTTCTCTTTATAGCTATATATAGGCATTATTTGGCTTTAACAAGTGAAAAACTAATCTGTTACGTTCTAGTATCTGTGGTTTGTGACATTGTTGAGACCTTCTTTCCTCATTTGTAATATCACAAATTAAGTCGTAATCTTCCTGTACTTTAAGTTTAAATCTCAAATTATGTTTTGTCTTATTGGGTTCATATCTCATTGAAATCTTCTACTCATCTGGGGTTTGTTTGGTTGTTAGCGCGTTCTATTCCATATCGATTTGCTGGTTTTCAGTTTATGCATAATCTTGTGTGTGACACCCCGTAACTCCATGTTCTTGTACCCATGTTTCAAACCTCATTTGGTTAGATTGGGGGTGTATTAGGTTCATGGGAGACTCTTAGTACCTAGACGAGTTCAAGACTTCCCTAAGAGTTGAATTTTGGGTAATGGTTCATGCAAGGGTCAATTTTAAACAAGCATAACTTTAATACTTGGAACTGGGTGGCCCGCGGCATGTCAAATGAAAGCCTTTTGAGTTAGCTTTCCAACGAGTTAGTCAAAAGTTAAGGTCATTTTACTAAAGACTGCCAGTGCAGAGTTGCACTACGAGCCCACAGTTACGAGTCTCGGGGTACGACTTGTAGGTCAGGCTTGTAGAAATTTTCAGAGACTTCGAAATTGAGCCTAGGGGTCATGTGAGAGGTCCTACGAGTCGTAGTGCTACCTACGGGTTCTAACGGGGCCCGTAATAGTCGTTAGACTGCTTTTAGAAAGGGTTATTTCGGTCCTTTCACACCCTTTCTAAGCTCTAGATTGACGTTTTTATGCTCATTCAAGGTCCCAAAACCCTTAAATTCTTCATTGTGTTGATAAAATACTCTCTCAAACCCTTATACTAATATTTCAATCCAAAATCAAGTGTCCAAATCTCTTCCGGATCTAAGGATTTTCTTCAAGCTTCAAGTCTCCATTTTCAATCTTCATCAAGAACTTCTCCAAAGCTAAGGTATGTGGACTTCAACCATTTGGTCCTTTCCCCCATGATGCCCAATCCTCTTTCTACTTAAATTGCATGATTAAAAAGTTGATTTTACATGTGGGTTTTATATATTAAGAAATTTACTACACAGTGATTTGAGTTCATGAAAGTATGGTTGTTTTAGCATGTTTTGAGTTCTAAATCTTACATCTAATGTGAGATTTGAAGAAGGTTTTTAATGTATATTGCTTGAGGGGGTTGCAAGGTGTTGATTGATGGTTTTACAATGGATTTACTTGCATGATTTCATCTCTAAATTGCACGATCTTATACCCCCATTACACACCCGCAAGTGTTTGATAAAATGTCTAGATTCTGATTCTTAGATTGTTGAAGGCCTAATGCTTGGCATATGAGATATCTGTCTTTGTGATGACGAAAGAATGATGTATGTGATAATTTCATAATGAGCTTCTATAGTATTTCATGTTGACCATAACCATGTTGAGGGGTTAGTACCTTGACCACTATGATGGAGGATGAGAAGTCCATTAACCATGTTGAGGGTTAGTACCTTGACCACTATGATGGAGGGTGATGAAGTCCATTAACCATGTTGAGGGGTTAGTACCTTGACCACTATGATGGAGCGTGCTGAAGTCCATTAACCATGTTGAGGGGTTAGTAGCTTGACCACTATGATGGAGGGTGATGAAGTCAATTAACCATGTTGAGGGGTTAGTACCTCGACCACTACTAAGGGGGTGTTAAGCATTGGATTCCAAGCACTACTTTGCTGGGTCTATGATGATGGTCTCTCCTTACATATGTATTATGATCTATATGAGCATGATTGTTACTTGAAGCATCCATTCATGCATATCATATTGTTATATGCTTTCCGTTGTCTATGTTTATGCATTTCAATTATGTTGCCTATCTCTTGTTGCATTACATCCTACATACTTAGTACATTCAAACATACTAACGCATAATTTATGCCTACATGATGTTACCATGTAGGAACCGGAGCTCCATTTGGTAATCATCCTCCTCCACGTGGCTAGTGGTATCCATTCAAGCTAGTTGGTGAGTCTTTCACTCCGGGGACGTTGGTTTACATTTCTATGCTATGTATTAAAGACTATCTTTCCTTTCGGTACGCTTTGACTATGAGGGTGAGCCCGGTTTCTTGTCGTGGCCCCCGCTAAGTTCTATCTTAGAGGTGTTATTAGGCAAGATATGTATTATGCTTGAGCTTTGACTCACTTATGATATCCAAACTAATCAAATATAATTCTCTCCCTCCCTTATTCTCAATTTTCCTTGTTTATGTTTCTTATGATGATTTATCTTGCTTTCGCAACCAAGGATGTGTGTTGAGATGCAAAGAGGCATGTTTGGGTTTCCTTTGGGTTCTCCATTCGCCGATCACGTCTAGGCCCTAGGCTTGGGTTGTGACAAAGATGTTATCAGAGCACTAGGTTGATGGATCCTTGGAGTCCAACACACTACGTCAATTAGAGTCTTATTCATGGTTGTATTGTGCACCACAACTATGAGTTGGAGGCTATGAGACGTTTTAGGAAATGTTTCCCTTCTTCATGCTCTAAGTCGTGCTATTGAGTTATAGTAAGTTTCCCCCCTAACGATTGTTCTTTGCTATTCTAGATCATGCCTAATACTCGAGGAAGAAGGGGCCCAAACTCCCGAGGAGCAACCTACCCATGGTGAACTCCGAGATGCTCTTACTATGCTTGCCCAAGTTGTGGCCAATCAAGTCAACCAAGGGGCCCAATCCCCTCATGCTACTACCCTGGGAGCTACAATAAGGGACTTCATGAGGATGAATCCTCCGGTATTTCATGGGTCAAAGGTGGATGAGGATCCACAAGAGTTCATTGATGAGGTCTACAAAATTTTGAATATCATGGGTGTTGGGGAGCGGAGTTGGCGGCATACCAACTCAAAGAGGTAGCCCAAATATGGAATGAGCAATGGAAGGGGGAGAAAGGATATGGTTATGTGGTGCTTTGGGAGGAGTTCAAATTAACGTTTCTTAATCAGTTCTTTCCTTTTGAGCTTAGGGAGGCTAAGTTGGTAGAGTTCATGAATTTGAAGCAAGGAGCTATGAGTGTGAGGGAGTATGCCCTCAAGTTCAATCAACTTTCAAAGTATTCTCCTCACTTGGTGGTCGATCCTAGGACTAGGATGAAAAAGTTTGTAATGGGTATCTCTGACTTAGTGAGCGAGGAATTCCAGTCCGCTATGTTGATTGGTGACATGAATTTGTCCCGTTTGATGACTTATGCCGAACAAATGGAGGAGGAAAAGTTGAGGAAGAAGAAAGGTAAGGAGGCCAAGAGAGTCCATAGTGAGGGAATGTTCTAAAGACACCAATGTTGTGCTAGTGTGGTACCTTACGCTTGGTGCCCAAAATATGGTAAATGTCATGATGGTCATGCTTGAAGAAAACCAATGCTTGTTATGGTCGTACAGAGGACGGTCACAAGATAATAAATTGCCCTCTTAGGTGCAAAAGGGGTAGAGGTGGTGAGGTTGATCAAGGGGATGCTCCAAGGCGTAACTGGTTATATGCTCTTCAAAGGAGGCAAGAAGTAGATGAGGCACCCGATGTTGCTACCGGTATGTTGAAATTTCCTTGACTTAGATGTGTGTGCATTGTTGGGGCCGGAGGGCCATTGTTTCTTTCTTTATCTTTTTGGGTTGCTAGTGGGCTTCTTGTGTGTCCCGAGTGGAAATGTGAACCTTTGGTGTCTATCTTTTGGTTGAGTATATGGTTGCTAGAAAGTCCATAAGTGTTGATCCATGTTTTTATTGCATAGAGGTCTTATCTTGCGATCTTGGTTGAACTTAGCTTGATGTGTTGGAAGTCTTGGGATGGTTTGGCTACTTGCATAGCATGTTTCCAATAAGTGTATAACCCGTAAGGATGTAATATGATGGTTGAGGATGGTTGATCTATTTGGTCAACTACAATGGGTTAGTCACTTCACTAAGGTTTTGGTTTGAGCTTTGTTCTCAAGTGAGCATTATTAGTATTGGTGGAGTTGTTTCGGTTGATTTATACATTGACTATGTTTATGGGTCCCTAAAATAGGGTCTTAAAACCCTACCTTGATATGTGGTGGTGGTCTCTTGTGATGGGGCATAGATTTGTTTAGAGCTTGTGAATCTTTGAGGGTAGTGTTGTAAGTCTTGGAGAATGAGAGGTTGTTTGCTAAATGAGGCAGGTGTGAGTTGAGGATAACAAGAAGTTGGTTAGGACTTCCTAAGAATTATGATATGAGTGTGCATTAGTCTTTCTGGTAAGGCTAGTGTTGTGGTTGGTACTCTAAGTAGCCTAGTATGTGCGGAAAATGGTGGCAAAGAGGAGACTAGTGTAGTCCATCGGTTGGTTAGGTTGGAAGTTAGGTTTAGGGAAGTTGAGGATGGTAGTATAGTGTTCTTGATGTTTCCAAATCTTCTGGGTTAAGAGGTTTAGATTAGGCAAGGCTTTGATTCCGCCTTGTTAGAGTTGGAAGTTTTGGGTGAGAAGAGGATAGAGTGGAGGTTGTCTCCCAAGGGGGAGATGGTGGTTATGGTCCCAAGTAGGTTAGGTGTATTTAAGGTTGCCAATTGAGTTGAGGATTGTGAGTCCTTATAGAGTGTAGAGGGAAGTTGGTAAGGTTGCGTAAGTTTGGGGATTGCCTATGGATAGGAGTTGGGTTAGTTCGGTTCTTCATGCTTCTAGGTTGATGGGATGTGTTGGTACCTCTAGTGCGATAGCACTCCTTGAGATTGTGGGTGATGTGGAGGATAAGTTGACTTAGGAGAAGGTCCCAGTGGAGGTGTGGATGGGTGAATGGAGAAGATGAATGATAATGATGCAGTGTTCGCCAAGGCCCTCTTTGGAGGTGTCGTCTATTTGTATGTGTCTCTCGGGAAGCCGGTGTGGGCATAGAGAAGCAATATTCGTATTTCTTTCATTCTATTCAAGCTTATGATAATACGTCAAGTCCTTTCTATGATTCTAAGTCTTATGTTTCAGTCACTATGTCATTCATATGCATTCATGTTTAAGTTGGCAAATACATGGTGATTTTACACTTATGTTGAGGTTTTGAAAATGATATTTTGAATGATTTGAATACACTTTAGTATGACTTTTAACTACATTATGATTTTCAACTAGTAAGCTATGCAATGGATCTTATGGTTGGAAGTTTCATGTTGAGGGGTTGATACCTCGACCAATACGAAGGGGGTGTTAAGCCTTGGATTCCAAGCACTACTTTGCTTGGTCTATGATGATGGTCTCTCCTTACATATGTATTATGATCTATATGAGCATGATTTTTACTAGAAGCATCCATTCATGCATATTATATTGTTATATGTTATCCATTGTCTATGTTTATGCATTTCAATTATGTTGCCTAACTCTTGTTGCATTGCATCCTACATACTTAGTACATTCAAATGTACTAAGGCATACTCTATGCCAACATGATATTACCATGTAGGAACCGGAGCTCTATTTGATAATCATCCTCCTCCACGTGGCTAGTGGTATCCATTCAAGCTAGTTGGTGAGTCCTCCACTCCGAGGACGTTGGTTTACATTCCTATGCTATGTATTAAAGGCTATCTTTCCTTTCGGTATGCTTTGACTATGAGGGTGAGTCTGATTGCTTATCTTGGCCCCCGCTAAGTTCTATCTTAGAGGTGTTGTTGGGCAAGATATGTATTATGCTTGAGCTTTGACTCACTTATGTTATCCTAGCTAATTAAATATAAGTCTCTCTCTCCTTTAGTCCCAATTCTCCTGTTTATGTTTCTTATGATGATTTATCTTGCTTTCGTGATCAAGGATGTGTCATGAGATGCTAAGATGCTTGTTTGGGTTTCCTTCGGGTTCCCCATTCGTCGATCACGTCTAGGTCCTAGGCTTAGGTTGTGACATTGTGTTTCCTGAATTCAGTTAATAAGGCATGGCAACTATTTTCAGTTTCATAAGATAAGCTCTTGAAGATACTTTATTGAGAAAAACTATCTTCCCCTTTATTAACAACTAAGTCAAGTTATATTTATTGTTGGTTTAAATAATTCCAGATAGGGTACTGTGTTTGTCTGCAGCTTAGTGTTCAGAGTATGATACCTCTTTGGCTTCCCATTTTGTCTTTTTCGTTAAGACATTATCTTAATTCTCTTCTTTGCTTTTCTTATTGTTTTAAATCATCTTGACGACAGGCTTTGGTGTTTATTTCATTTCATAGTTATCTATAACACAAGTCTTGCACTTAATCATGTTTAGGCAAGTATGAATCTGTTTAGTCTTTTGATGTGTTAAGGCATATGCTGCTTGTTTCTTCTTTGATTATTCATCCTCTATATTGGACTCAATTTATTGTAGTAGTATAGAAGTATTATACTGCCTTCCTTCGAATGAGTACTAATTTCCCCTTTCTCTTTCGATGCATGTAAATCCTCTTCGAGTCCATTGGGACTTTTGCACTCTCCTTTTTTTTTATGGGCCATGAACGCCCAAGTTCTCTTTCCAGTCAGCCTCGTGGTATCTAGGACAAAGGAAGCAGTTTAAAAGGTCTTGGAGTTATTTACGACTATTGGAAGTTGGATAGCGAGTGTGTATACACTGATATATATTTATATACACCAAGTATATACAACAGCAATATAGCCAAGGGCCCAATTCAAAAGGTAGCTATAGGAACTTAATGGGCTAGGCAGGCCCATAGGATATTAGAACTAAGCCCAACTTTACTTTATTCTCATCTATTGTCTATTTATTTGTTTGTGATATTTGTTACTTATACTAACATTTTAGTTTGTTGTTTTATTGTCTCAATCTAATTAAAGTCCCCAAAAGACAAATCATTTGTGTTATTTTTTTCATCATTTAAAATTGATTTTTTATTTATTTGAAAAACCAAAAAAAAAAAAAAAAATTCCTTAGATTTTTTTAATATTCTTAAGTACTTATGGAATTTTTATTTGTTTCAATTAGTTAAGTCTTTTAAGATAAAATGCGACATTTTTGTTTAACTAATTAAAGTTTGGTTAAGTTTTATATGACCTGAAAAATCCTTCAAGTATGCTTTAGGTTTTTCTTTAGTTATTTTAAACTAATGTTTCAAAGTTAGTCAAATTTTCTTAATTGCCGGACAACCGCGTGTTAGCGGCCATTTCAAGTGCGTAAAACCTTCTTGAAGTAGAAATGTGAACCCGAACTTTTCTTTGGATTTTAAAAGGATATATTATTGTTTAAATCTTTTTAAAATGATTTAATGTTTTTCTTGATTTTTCCTAAAAAATTAAGTGGCGACTCTGTTTTGATTTTGAGAATTCGATTTACTCAAATCAATTAAGTAATGAATTGAATTTACGAAATCCAAAGTCATTATTTCCAAATAACAGTTTCAGTAGTCGCTTCAGGAACACTTTAACTATTCATATGACATTTATTCTAGCAATCTCAACAACTATGTGATTCAATCACACATGTTCTTATGTTGCTTAAACGAGAACATATTTTTTAAACACAACAACCCAACCATTAAGAAGAAACTAGAACAATAACAACAAGAATATAAGCACATTTATACAATAGCAACA
>JAPFFP010000002.1:11398216-11414302 GCA_026153255.1 Solanum medicagineum
TTAAAGAATCAGGGGAAGATATTACACCCAAAGACTTCAATGTTCGGAACACTGTTCATGAATATGGTGGTGGCTCTTTTGGGGTTTCTGGAGATTTACTTGTTTTCTCCAATTTTGAGGACCAGAGATTGTACAAACAGCTTCTCAGTTCTGCAGCAGGTCAGTCATCCATTTATAATTTTTAGTGTTATTAAACTGATTATACAAAATGGAATCCAAGTGCTAAGCTTTTCAATGGAATAGCAGCTAAGAAAAGAGACTATTCTAGGGTTAAGCGAATTTTTTTTTGCATCATGTACTACCTCTGTCTAGGCAAGAATGATGGAATTGATGTATGATAAAGTTTCATTGTCAGTCCCCAAAGATGATTATATGGCTGTGTGCAAATAAGTCTGAGGTTGATAACTAGCTATCAGAGGCGTTCTCAGATAACTAGCTATCTAATTATCCTTGTCAACGACATCTTAGTTGAAGCATCCTTCGCCATTCATCAGATTGGTGGGAATAGCTTTATATGCCAAAGCCTAAAATGCAATAAGGACAACATAAAAGGAAAATGATAATTGAATTCAAAAAACATAAGGAAAAACATTTTTAGTTACCACAAATGCCAATGTGAAACCTCAGAGGTTATAAGTGGCTTTGGTTGGTTTCAATTTTTTCAGAAGGTATTCAATCGTGAGGTTTTAGCTTATTCTATTGCATGGCAGAATTCTTTCTTTTTGTATGTTAATTTGATTTTCAACTACCTTTTACATCTTTTCACGACAATGTTGTACAAGAAGCAAACCAAGCTAGTAAAGCCATGTGCCTTCATTTGACAGTTGACTCATCGATCTATTGAAGGATCACAACAACATAACAAACTTCCCACTAGATTCAATAATCTCTTACCCTCTACTGTGCTAAAGCTAATTTCGTATTCTCATAGGAGGAGGAGAATGACATGGCAGTCCAAATTACGAGCACAAATTCATTCATGTCAATACAAACAGGCATGCCATTTTAACTGCACAAAAACTCCTTGTTTTTCCTGGAGAAGATCCAGCGAAGAAGATCATGCAACAATCTCATTGAGAACCGTACAGCTTCGGATCTAAAAGTTGTATGAAACAGCTTTCCTTAAAATCAGTGCTAATGCGCTGATCCCTCAATGTTTTTCTGAATTCCTTAAAACCTTTTCCTTGAACATATCCATACATTTCCACAAAACCTTTTCCTAGAACATATCCATACATTCCCTCCATTGTAAAGGAAAATCATGGGGATGTGCAAAGGGATAAATTATTTTTTCTAGTGTTGCAAGAATAGGGTGTTGATCAAGCTAAGAAGCAGCTACTTATTCTCCTACCATACTTTCTAATATCAGTGCTCTTGACGGATTGGGAACTGAAAGATTCTTGTGAACATTGTTCATTCTAATTGCATCACTAATGAAACCGTCCCTATAAATGATTTTGCATCCTCATCATCATTTGATCGGTTTCTTCTTCTTTCATAGATCATCGTCGGATCCTCAATTGGTGTATGAACTAATTCTCTCTCATTTCTTTCTTGGTATCCAGTTGGATTTTACCAATAATCTCATATCTTTCTTCTTTTCCAGCTGGCACCTCACATTTCCCAACTCCTAAATTGTTGTTTCTTTGGTTGCTGGATCCTGAACTGCAAGTTCATCTTTGTTTGCCTGGTCAGCTAGCTCTTTTGCTAGAAGCAGCTGAAGATGTCCTAGTTCTTTTTTTCATGTATATGCCTCATTTGTCTACATACACATGACAGAAAAAAATTAAACAATTACTGATTTGTTCCAACTTTAAAATTATTTTTCAAATAGGCAGGACGCAACAATCCCACAACGATAGAGAACTCTAAACAACTACTCCCAACTAACAACTTCTTGTTTGAAATTCCTATTCTCTACTCTATCCATACTCAGCAGTTCAATTCTCCCCCAAACCACAACTCCTGGCCCAACAGTTCAAAATACAAAATAGGGAAAAAAAAAATACCGTGATGAACTGAGGTGGTGAAGTAGCAAGTCTATTAAATTTCGCAAAAGTTGTCGTAGAGCAGATCAAATTGATAATTTGTTAGTCAAAAATTCAGGTCCAGTGCCGATAACTCCAGATTATGCGGGACCTGATGTAAGGTATGCAGATGGGGTCTTTGATGGTCGTTTTAACCGTTATATTGCTGTAAGGGAAGGTACATATATCTTTACTTGTAACAAGCACATCATGTTTTGTGATTATAATTTCTGGAAAGGATATTTTCTCTATAGTCTTGTTTGCCGAAACTGTATTCTTGCTCTTGTCTATCTACAAATAGATCATCGAGGGGTTGATGCAAAGCCAACCAATGAGATTGTGAGTGTTGCCCTTAATGGTAATACCATTGAAGGTATGTAACTGGCAAAGGCTTTGAGGTACTGTGAATCAATTGATCTATTATTTGTAATGGAGAATGCAAATAAATTTCTGCTTCGGCTTTTATTTATGAATTTCAGAACCAAAAGTCTTGATTAGTGGGAATGACTTCTATGCATTCCCACGGATGGATCTGAAAGGGGAACGTTTGGCCTGGGTCGAATGGAGCCACCCTAACATGCATTCGGATAAAGCAGAGCTTTGGGTCGGGTATATATCTGAGAGCGGGTGAGTAAGTCTTCTTACATTCTCTCTACTGATTAAAGCAAGTCGTCTTACATTCTCTCCTTATTAGAGATAATAATAATGTTGTCCACATTGCTAGAAAGATGTTCTCCCTCCTTTTGTTTTATGCACATTGAATCCAATTTTGCTATAAGTTGCTAACAGTTAGTTGAATAACTAATATAGAGACATCGACAAGCGAGTAGCAGTTGCTGGTGGCTGTCCTACTCTGGTGGAATCTCCAACTGAGCCTCTATGGTCGTCCAAAGGCAGGATAAGTTCTAAATTCTGCTGTTTACTCCTCATTCCCCAAAAGCAGAATAACTGCTACCTACAATATGACTTTCTTTTTTTTTTTATTTGCACCGGGTGTCCGAGTCTCTTAGAGCCCCGACTAATCCCGGGGGTGCACAGGATGACTTTGAATATCTGAAGCTGCCTCCTTGCGTTATTGCAGGGGAATTATTTTTCATAACAGATAGAAATACAGGGTTTTGGAACATATACAAATGGGTAAATACATTTGTACCTTAAGAGTTTTGCAAATTCTGCACTTTATGGTGGTTGTTGATAGTTCATCTGTTTTTATAACTTCTACATCAGACTGAGGATAAAAATGAAATCCTTGCAATTTACTCTTTGAACGCTGAGTTCACAAGACCATTTTGGGTTTTTGGAAATCGATGTTATGACATCATTGAGCGGAAAGATGAATCAACAATTATTGCTTGCAGCTACAGGTCTCTCTCTCCACTGGAATACCATCCCAGTTCATTTCATTGTTTCCCCAGCCTCTTGGAGTTAATTTGACATGTCTAATAAAATCGTTTTCATCCATAATGGCTTGCAGGCAACATGGGAAGTCATATCTTGGTGTTATAAATCAAGCTAAGAACTCTTTCCGTTCAGTTGCTATTCCATTCACGTACATATCAAATATTGTAAGTCGCAGCTTATATTGTTGATTATCTTATTGGTGCAACATTCAGATAGTATAACTATCTGCTTAAAATGTTGTTTAGGTTGCAAGTGGCCAGATCCTTTACATTGAGGGTGCATCTTCTGTTCTTCCTACTTCTTTAGCGAAGGTTATATCTTCTTTTTTGTAGCAGTGCCTCTGTTAAATAACTATTTTCTATAGTTTGATTTGATGAATGCCATGCTTTGCAACAGGTGATACTAGATGATCATATGTCAAATGTTGTAGATTTCAGTATCATGTGGTCATCTTCTTCAGACATTGACAAGTACATATCATATTTTAGCCTGCCAGAATTTATCGAGTTTCCAACAGATGTGGCTGGTCAAGATGCCTATGCATATTTCTATCCTCCATGTAATCCAGAATATAACAGTAGTCAAGAAGAAAAACCTCCATTGCTGCTAGAAAGCCATGGTATATAATTCATATTTCCTTAAAGTCGTAATTTCATTATGCACCAAGTACTAATTTAGTTTTCCATGACAATGATTAAAGCACTGAAAATTAAGAAACTAGGCATTGCACATTAAAAGCTTATTACTTCTAGCACATAGTTTGATCATTATAGTGTTGAAATTATGTAAGTCACTTGTTGTATGTAATTGTCATATGAAAGAGCTTACATACACCTTACAACACTTACTCAATTTCGCTCGAATAAAGTGAAGGATTCCAGATCATTAAAATACAATTATGTGGTTTACTTTCATAATATGTCACAACCCAAAAATTGAGGTCATGATGGCACATCCTAAAAATCAACCAGATGTGTACACCGTAAAGTTAAACATATATGAGACTCCCAGAAGAGAAGTCAAGCGACAATTAAAAGAAAAGAACTCAATAAAGAAATATCCCAAAATCTGATGTCATAAAGAGCACTAATACAATGTCTGGAATAGTACATACAACTTAGTCTTTGAAAAGAAACAAAGACTACAAAGTAGAGATAGAATCTAGTAGTGGTCCGGACCACTGGATTTCACCACCAAATCTGGATGGAACCTCTGCTGGAGTAATCAATCGTCACGTGGATGATCCTGGCGAGAATCTGCATCCAAAGGGGACACAAAAGTAGGGGTGAGTATAATTCACATGTACCCAGTAGATTTGATCGATTGGATATTAGGACTTGATTAAACAATGCAATAAAATAGGAACGCTTCCACCTGCACATTAGAAAACTAGTCGGGCATCGCAGTGTAATCAAAGGTGCTCTTTAAGCGCTCTGAAGCCCTAAAGCGAGGTTCAAACGTGTTGAGCGCTTCGCCTCGCTTTATATGCGCTTCAGTGTTATCATCAAGGTTCTAAGGCAAATCTTTCCCCGATGATGAGCCACTAAAAAATTGACAATTCACTATATTAGTGTTTTTTCAATTTCTTTAGTCATATATTTGACATTCACGTTTATAATTATTAGTCTTAGACTAAACATATATATTTGTTGCGCTTTTTTTTGATTGAAACCCATGCTTGATTTGCGCTTAGAACCCAAATAGACCTTAGAGCTTTTTTGCGCTTTTTTTCTTTGATAACATTGGGGCATTTGTGCTGCCAATTTATATATAGAACAGTACCAATAAAGTAAACACACAACTCGAGGATACACAAACACCATTAAATAAATCACCACTCAAAGAACAATAGTATGCAATGCAATGAGATAGAATGTGTGCAATGCATAAGGAATATCAGTGGAATTAAGACTTTCACATAGCCTATCGTATACACCTGTCGATCTGAGCTACCAGGCAAGACCTATGGGGGCCTCGCAGACCACATACCTCATCACAATTACAGTATCTCATCATCCTCATCACCTAACTCATGTTCAAGGGGTCATAATATCAATGTCTCATCCTCCGTGCCACCTAGCTTGTGGTCAACGGTTTTAAAGGTGTCTCATCTTATTTCAAAAAGGTGGTTCCGCAGTTCTCAACTTCCCATGTTTCATGAAATGACATGTGAGGATGTATGCATGTCAATACACAAGTATAGAGGCAAAAATCATCTCAACATATACATTACAGGATCGAAGTTCTCAAACTCAACAATTTATGATCAACACCCTCGTGTATACACATTAGGGAGAAGTTCCCTTGAAATACACAATCGCCATTTGAAAAGCCTTTTATTTCACAAAATATGCTGCAATTCACAACTCATCTCAAACATTTCATTTCTCAAAAAATACCACAACATAGCCCCTCGGGTATCACAATTGAAATAGTATTACATATGTCCAACACAAGAAACACGAGTTCATGAAACAATCTAATAGCAAGTAAAGCCCCCCACACGAGCAACACAATATAATCAACATTTGATCGAAAACTTACAGTAGTTTGTCAAATAAAGGTTCAGAGAAAAGAAGAAAACCCCAAATCATGGTACGATCCCATCCCATAGTCTACAACATAGAGGATAATCAATCACCCAATTCCAATCTCAAAGGAGGACAATGAACCTCCCTCAAAGGCCAAAATTTCACCCAAACACTCTTAACGGGAGAATAGCTCTCGAATTCAACCTCTGAAATGGCTACTCACTATCAAGAATGGAAAGAACTCATTAAAAGAAGTCTAATGACACCTTAATTGCAGGGTTTCAAAATTGGGGTAAAATCATCCAAAAATTATTTAAGATTTGAAAAGGGTAAAATTGAAATTTTATTGAAAAATTTGATTTTACAAGCAAAAAGGAGTTTGTGGTTGAAACACCCATTAAAATTAAGAAAGAAATGGGTCAAAAATCACCATTTTGCTCAAATTCGGGTTATAGAAGAAACCAAGAAATTTGGGGTTTAAAAGTAAGATTTAGAAGTTAAAATCTTGAAATAATTGAAGATAATTAGAAGTTTTAGGTGAAAAATACTTACCCAAAGGAAATCCTTTGAAAAATCCTCTCAAAATATTGCCTCCCCAAGTTTCAAGGGTTAGAAAATGGTGAAAAAGACCAATTTCCCAATTAAACACTGTTCAGGAATTAAATGTTCTTTGCGAACACGGAGAAGAAAGAATACTAAACTCCGTGAATGCAATCACCACTTCGCGAATGCGGAGAAGACACCAAACACCAGAAGTTTTAGTAACTCCAACAATCTCCAAAAGGATCCTTGAAATTCGTTCGGAACTCCGTGCGCACAGACCACATATACTATTCTACTAAATTCGATGTTCTGGACTTAATAGATACATTATTAAGTATCTCGGGTCCATCATCTAGGATAGTGGCGATATCGACAATAATGTCACACATCGTGTTGGGGCAGCATGGACTAAATGGAGGCTTGCCTCGGGAGTATTGTGTGACAAGAATATACCACCTAAACTCAAAGGTAAGTTTTCGATTTAGACTATCTCTGCGGTAAGGGGTGGAGTGTTGGCCAATAAAAAATGCACGTGTTTAGAAGATGCATGTTGCAGAGATGAGGATGTTGAGATGGATGTGTGGTCACACCAGGAGTGATAAGATTAAGAATGAGACCATTCAGGAGAAGCTAGAGGTGGTCTCTGTGGCTGATAAGATGAGGGAAGCGAGACTGCGATGGTTTGGACATGTGCAGAGGAGTACGATACTCCTGTAGGAGGTGCGAGAGGTTGGTTTCGGGAGCTACACGAAGGGGTACAGGTTGACGTAAAAAGTATTGGGGGGAGGTGATCAGACAAGATACGGCGAAACTTGATCTCATCGAGGACATGACCTTAGATAGAAAGGAGTGGAGGTCGCGAACTAGAGTAGCAGGCTAATTGGTTGGTAGAGTTAGCTGGATGTTTGGCCTTGGGGTATAGTAGGATAGTAGGAATAGTCGTGTTTATATCATGTTTGCCATTATCTGTCATATGTGTGTTATTTTTATCGTATTTACGTATTATTATGTGCTTTTCGTTATTAGTCTCCCTTTCTATTCCCTTTCCTTTCCTTGTTGTCATATCTAGTTTATTTTGCTTATGGGTTTTTGAGACGAGTTTTCCCAGAAAACAACCTCTCTACTTCTATGATGTAGTGGTAAGGTCTGCGAACATTCTACACTCCCCAGACCCCACTTGTGGGATTCCACTGGGTATGTTATTGTTGTTGTTGGACTTAATAGAACCATCAAAAATTGAATTTGAGGTCTCCTTGTCCGAAATCTGATCAGTCAAAACCAAACTAACTTTAACGAAAAAAACCAAAACGCACTTGGGACTCTCGTAAAATATGAAGAAGCACCTCAAGGTCCAAAAACACCTCCTGAATCTAACAAAATCATCAGAAATCCAATTCAAGAATCGTATCGCAAGATGTTGACCAAAGTTGAGCCTAGTTCTGTTTCAACACAAACTTCTAACTTAGGACCTCAAGTCCACAAAGCATCCTCAAATCTAAAAAAGACGGCTCTTCTAGGCCAATTCCCACATTCCGGAGCGGATGGAACTGACGTAATTTTATTCTGAGACCCGTAAACCCGAATGTTATCAAAATACACTTTTTAAACAATTTAAGTCTTTATAACCCAAAAGCTCTTACATCCTTCAACTTTTCAGAAGTAATCATACAAATGGACCAAATATGACTTGAAGCTACGATCAGGAGGGTTAAAATGGTAATTTTTCAATAATTTATAAAAATGGCCTTCAAGGTCATTATATAATATCTCTTGTCAGGTTCGAGAAAGGAATATAGCCATGAAAAGCAGAGAGATTGAAACTTCCAAAGATACTAAGAGTAACCGCTTCATTAATCTTCTTTTCATTCAGAGTATGCGCAGGGTTAACCGATTTTGAACTGTTGCTTATGTGAATTACAGGAGGGCCAACAGATGAGGCACATGGAACCTTAAATCTTAGCATCCAATATTGGACTAGTCGAGGATGGGCATTTGTCGATGTTAACTATGGAGGAAGTACGGGTATGTTATCAGAGTTTGAGAAATTTATTTTAACTTCTAGATTTCTTGGATTCGGCCAAAATTTTCATTTATTATTTATTAGTTGTCCAATTCTGCTGTATATTATTTGTTACATATAAACTTTCTGCAATTTATCCTATATTTCAGTCCGTTCAGTTCGGATGCATTACACTCAGATAGGGTTTAAAGTTTACTTCTCTCTTTCTCTCTCTCTCAGATAACTAAGTCTTCATAAATTTGAATTCAAGGTTATGGCAGGCATTACCGAGAACGCCTTTTGGGGAAGTGGGGAATCGTTGACATCAATGATTGTTGCTCTTGTGCTAAATATTTGGTAAGTCAAATAAATTGGCATTTACCTTTGATTTTTATTTTTCTCATTTTCTTTATGCTAGAAGTTTAATTAGGAAGCTTTGTTGAAAAGGTGGATGAGGGGAAGGTTGATGGAAAGCGCCTTTGCATAACTGGGTGTTCTGCTGGTGGTTACACAACATTAGCTTCTCTCGCTTTCAGAGATACATTCAGAGCTGGTGCTTCTTTATTTGGAGTAAGTGAATATGCAACATCATCTAGTATTTATGAGGCATGTTTATTATTATGGTATGACTAGTGTTAGGCTCTGCCAAGGTAAAATGCTTAGTAAAGCTTACCCTTTTCTCTCCATGAACCATCATGTGAGTGCGTATGGAGGATAAAACAGGAAAAAGGACAATGAAATGGCATAATTTGAAGTTTAAGTGATGGTTAATCATATTTATTAATGTCTGTTTTCCTTGGGACTGTCTAGCTTAATTTGATTGCATTTACTTGATTTTATCCGTATCTCCTTTTGAATAAGCCAAGAAGTTCAATGGAATAGGCCGTTTGCATTATGCTTAGTTTATCAGCTCTCTTGTCACAAACTTGTACCTCCTACGCTCTATTAGATGAGTAAATATCTCAGATGATGCTCAATTAATACTTGTTTTTGCTGAAGGTCACTCAGTTTTCTGTTACAGCGTCAAAGTCACTCAACTAAGGATTTTTCTCTTATAAAATCACTTTATTAACGATTTTTCTCACCGAAAGTCACTTAACTTTCTTTTATAACCTCAAAGTCACTCAACTATGAATATTTTACGCATAAAGTTAGTTAACTGTTGATATTAAAGACATCTAACCAATTTAAATATTTTTTCATCAAATTTTGTTGAACTTACAATTTTTAATTTAAACTGTTTTTTTATTTTATTAATTCTTTTTGAAACACAGTTTTGTTTTAAACTAATTTTTAAAAAATAACAAAACACTCATTTTAATTATTATTAAATTATATATAAATAAAATTTTGTTTTGAACTAAATTTTTTAAAAATAGTAATTGATTGAATTAATAATTACTATACCTTTTTTCTCCCAAAACCTTATTATATTTTTATGGGCATATAACACAATCAGTAGTTACTTATGTATGCTTACAATATGAACTACAACCATTACTATGCGTAGTGCTCGGAAGGAAGAGTATACAAACTTGAAACCACCGATCAACAAAAGTTGACTATTATCAGTAGTGACAACACTCATTAGTAAGACTTATTATTCGAGAAGTTCATGGAAGAGGAAGTAGATATCCAAGAATAGCTACTAGATTACAAAATCTAAATGTATACCCATAGTATGGCTAATGTAGTTAATAATTGAGTAGCAAGGATGGTAGTCTTGTCCATACCTGCTTGAAGTGGTTTGTAATTCTCTTTGGTAAATAAAATTTTACTTACCCAAAAAAAAAAAAGGGAATGCGAGTAACGAGGATGAACGTGCCATGAGCAAATGGAGTACTTTAACAACAACATACCCAGTGAAATCCCACAAATGGTTTAGGGAGGGTAGAATGTATGCAGACCTTACCACTACCTCATAAAAGTAGAGCAAATGGAGTACTTAAATATTTAAAAAAAATAATTGTTTTTCAGCAAAATTGCATATTAAAGTGAGTATCTTATTTTTTAAGAAATTAGTTTAAAACAAGAATTTTTTTTCAATAATTTTTAATAAAATAACGAAAATGTGTATCTTATTATTTTTTGAAAAGTTAGCTTAAAACAAATATTGTATTTCAACAAAGTTTAACGAAAAAAATATTTAAATTGGTTGGGTAATTTTTTAAGTGAAATATCACTAATTGAGTGATTTTGTAGGTAAAACATTTATCATTAATGACTTTGATGTTATAAAAGAAAGTTGAATGATTTTCTGTGAGAAGAATCCTTAATTATGTAACTTTGAAGTTATAAAAGAAGTTGAGTGATTTGATCTGGAAGGAACTATTAGTTGAGTGCTGGGGGAGGAGTTGAGTGGTTTGGAGAACATGGTTGTGGAATCCTGTCACGAGCTAACACGCTTTTTGCTGTTTCAACAGATTGCCGATTTGAAGTCATTGAGTGATCAGATGCACAAATTTGAATCCCACTATATCATTAATCTTGCTGGTAATTATTTATTCACAACTAAATAGTTCCAATTATTTTTGGTCATAATTTAACATTGTTGTTCCTAATACAGGTGACGAAATTGCTTTAAATGAGCGGTCTCCTATCAACTTTGTCGATCAATTCTCTTGCCCCATAATATTGTTTCAAGGATTAGAAGACACGGTAAACTGCTGCAACTTGTTCTCTCTTTTTTTTTTTTCCAATTAATGGCAGGAAACTGCTATTGGTTGGTAAGTAACATTCTTATTTAACTAATTCCTTTTTAGAGATGAAATTGAACTGTGTTATTCAATAAACTAGTACGCTGCATCAAACAGCTATACAATTATTGAAGCTCCTTGTAAGGAAAACAGAAACATTTGTTTACAGGTTGTCCAGCCAGAACAGGCCCGAAAAATCTACCAGGCCTTGAAGAAAAAGGGGTTACCTGTAGCTCTGGTGGAATATGAAGGAGAATCTCATGGATTTCGTAAGGTAAAAACTCACATGTATGTGTTTATTCTACCATGTCTGAGTTATTATGCTCAAATTGAAGCATGGAATTCTGGGAGTTCCTAACTGACCAGATTTTTCACAGGCAGAAAGCATAAAATTCACTCTTGAGCAACAAATGGTGTTCTTTGCTCGAACAGTTGGACATTTTGCAGTGGCTGATGATATAACACCCACACACATTGACAACTTTGATCAAGTACAACCAGTATCCTGACTGCCCTCGTGGGGCGAGAGTGTGAGAACTCCGGTTACCATTTCTATCAAATCTTGGATTCTGCTGCTTAATAAGGAACTTGTAGGTCGCGCTTGTCCCCTATCCCACCCACATCTCCTTGTAGATGATGCTAAAGAATAAAAACTATGCATTATGCTGTGTTGTTAGCTGTCTTTTTTGTTGTCGGAGTTGAGTGAGGACCTGTGAAACACACTGGTAATAGTTTCTTTTGAGAGAGATGGGGAGATATCTTTTTGCATACCTCATATCCAAAATCTCAATGTCAGCACTAAAGAATGGATGGAAGTATGGAACTATGATGGGAGAATAGCAGTAATTGGACCCAGTTCAGTTTCCAGGACGGAATGTACAAGTTGGGCTGCCTTCTTTTGATTAGTAGTGGTTTGTCTCGAGATTTGTGATAAGCATGTATACCTTTGGCAGTATGTAAGATGCTCTCTGTGTAGTTCTATTTTTGAAGCTCTTCAAACTTCATTACCAAATGTTAAAAATTCTCATGTTTTATTCTACTTTTGGGCCTTTGATCATGTGAGACGAAATTAAACTCATTAATGAAATCATATCATGTTGAAGTTTTGTTTGGTCATACATCTAGATTTTTAAGTTGTATTTTATGCTCATAAACATTAAAAATCTATAAGATGTGAAAATGATCAAAATTATCCTAATTATTTGTATAATTTTACCAAATAAGCACAAGTTCAAATTTCTTTTCAAAAAATTGAACATGAATTGTAGCGTACTGTTTTGAGTTGTTTGTTGGTCAATATCATTAGTAGTAATATCAACTATAAATTTTGTTTACATATGAAATAAATGGTAGGTGATATAATTGATGGACTTTTTCTTCTATAAAATTTGAACTTGTAGGTCAATTTTTGTATCTATGTGATTTTTTGTGAGAATATTAAAGGAGCAATGAATATTCCCGGAATATGAACATGTGATACAGTTACTAAATCTATTGATCATCTTCAATTTTATTATTAGTAGTACACTACAACTCATGTTGAATTTTACTTTTTTATTGAATGAAAATTTAATCAATAAATGTTATATATTTTTTAGAATAACTTTATGACTGTCACGACCCCGAATAGGCCGTAACTGACACTCACACTAACCCCTCGGTGGGAGAATCAATAACCAACACAATTAACTTAACTAATACAATTTTGAACAAGTCTTTAAATAATCACACTAAATGAGGTTCATAACTTAATAAAACTAATAATGCAAAACACTACCCAAGAATTGAAAGTCACTGTACCAAAACTTCTAACTACAAGTCTACTAAAATCAATAATTGAATAAAAGAAGTCTGAGTTCAAAAATAAAATGGACAAATATAATGAAAGAATTCATCGCAACCTGAAATATGTTGGCTCACCCTTGGATTCTAAAAATCAACGGTCACCTAACTAAGGTCTACCTGCAACCGTTTGGAGATGTTCTATACTCAACAAAAAAGGGAGCAAATATAGTATCAGTACACATAATAAAGGTGTAGTGGTAGGATCACACAGCTTCTCCGATAAGCAAGATATAAGCAAGAAATCAAAACATAGTAATGTTATGCACATACTGAAAATAACACATTGTTCATAAATCATACTCATCACAGTTTTAGATTATCATATCATTGCAATTTCAACAATATTCCTCTCAAGAGACCTAAACCTAACAAGTTATGTATTAAAACGTGACATCCGGTCTAATAATATGTCGGGATGTGACACTCGATCCTATAATATGTTAGAATGTGCAACTCGATCCAAATAGTGTGTTGAAACGTGACACCGATCCCCGATCCACAATCACAATCACAATCACATATCCACAATGAATAATGCACTACTGATAAATTTCAAGTAATATGTTTATTGCATGTAATTAGGACATAAAGATTGCCAATTAACTTTAATTCATCATTCCCGTTTTCACATACCTGAAAGAAGTACTATGAATTAGTAAACGTGCATATATCACACAAATGAGAATATTAAGCCATCACCTGCCTCAATTCAACCCTTGAATTATATAAAGCTAGAGCTTTCCCCTTTAAAATCCTAACTCGTTCTTGATCTATAAAAAATCAAGAAAATACACAAAATCTACAACAATGACTTAATTTACCCAAATTATACACAATCCTAACTTTTGGCCACTTTCATCCCCAAATAGGGTTTTTACTCACCATTTATCACAGGCCTAAATCTTTCCCTATAATCATTCTCCCTAAAATCTAAGGTCTAGGAATTAAAGTATATGTTAGGAAATAGATTAACTTACTTTTAACAAGAGAATTGGTGGAAATCTGAAGAAGAATAGCCCTAGGTCGTTTCTAGTCTCTCAAGGACGAAATGAGAGAAATAAGGATGAATTTAGGACTTTTCTGAAGTTTAAACTCGTGACTATCTCTACATGGTGGCCACTTACCCTGCCATGGCGACGACCATAGTGGATTGCAAGAAGACAAAAACTTCATAATTCGTATCCTAACCCTAGATTTACAACATACTATCAGTTCATGACGTTCTAAAATATACCCTTAATGCCAAGATCAAATTTGAGAGTTATACTCATCAGAACTCAGTTTTGTAAAACCATACTGACTTGAAGACTTGAAGTTTGTACTTGGTCTTCAGAGGGAGAACTGGGAGAAGAAAAGACTTCCCAATATTGGGGTGTGTGCAATGTAGTTAGATATTGAATTCTTATAATGAGTCTTTGATTAATTGAATGTTTGTATGTTAATTTGTTGTGGATTTATGTTTTTCTTCAATTATAATTTTGAATTTGAGGTTTCAAACTTAGGTTTATGTTTAGATCTCTGGGTATTTGCATTAACATGAATATTTGAAGTGGAAGGATTGCATAATAGTCGTGGATAATGCGTATTTGTGTTCATATCATAATAAGATTCGATTGACTAAGGTTTTGGATCGTTTCACTATCAATTTGCATAGGTCCCATTGTGTTCTTGTGTGAATTGTGTGTGAAGTCTTAACCGATTCACATCGATACACTGCAATTGACTTAATCGTGATTGTGGTTACCAGCTTTCTAGCCTACCCATAAGCAAATTAGCCACTAGATTCAATAATTAAGACCCATTCATTGGACTTATATTCAACTACGCACACCCCTAATATATTTTCATCCATTGATTACATTTTAATTATTTAAACCTGCAAATTAGTGATAACATATTCTATTGTAATTCCAAATCATTTCTCGTAGTGATTACAATTAACTTGTTCAACTAATAACTTCGAGGTTACAATTTACCACTCCACTCCTTGTGAGATCAACCTCGACTCTTATAAAGTTGAGGTTATATTGCTAGCGACCACCTACTCTTTTAATCGTAGAGGGGTATTTTGAGCGTTATCAAGGTACTGAAGGTGTGTTAGGGTTGAGGAGGTTAGACGTGCTATTAGTAGGATGAGTAGAAGAGAGCTATTACACCTGATCCAATTCCAGTTGGAAGAGCACTAACAACGTAGGTATGAAGCGTGGTTGATTTGGTTGTTTAATATTATTTTTGAAGGCGGCTAAGATGCTCGACGAATAGATGCCGTACAATGATTTTACTGTACAATAATAAGGATGAAATCCAAAACTGTAACAATTACAAGAGTATCAAATTGTTAAGCCACATTATAAAAGTTTGAGAGATAGTGGTGGAGATGAGAGTGAGGAAATGAGTGTTCATTTTAGAGAATTGGCTCAGATTTATGCCGGGGTGATCCACTACTGAAGTAATTCATCTAGTACGGAGATTGATGGAGAAATATCGGAAAAGAAAAAGGGACCTTTGGTATTCATTGATCTTACGAAGGCCTAAGACAAAATGCCAAGGGACATCTTCTGGAGGTATCCGGAGGGAAAAGGAGTGTCAATGATATATATTAGGGCGATAAAGGATATGTATGATGAAGCCAAGACTCGAATTGAAATGGTGAAAGGAGACTTAGGGTCTGTTTGGAAAGCCACCTGGTAATTGGAATTGGTGTAATTACTAGGGTAGTAATTATACACCCTGTAATTACACTCTCTGATAATTACATTGTCATGTTTGTCTGCCAGAGTGTATTACAGTGTAATTACAAGCATGTTGTTTGGTTGCACGAGTGTAATTATAAGGTTTTATTAAATTTTAAAAATAAAATTTAATTATGTAAAATTAAAAATTTATATAAGACAAATATAGGTATTTATAAATAATATTAAATTAAATATTTAAGACATATATTGTCATTTAAAAATAGACTAATTAGTAAATATATATTCTTAGCTAATATTATAAAAAAATTAATTTATATTTTAATTATTAATTATAAAAACAAAAATTAT
>JAPFFP010000002.1:11424457-11484780 GCA_026153255.1 Solanum medicagineum
TTCCTCTTAATCCGTTTTTGGCCCAAATAGTCAAGTGGTTTGGAATATACTTGGGCTCTTATTACACTCTTCTTGGAATGAAAATAAGGTCCATTTATGATACTAAAACATGGGATAAATATACACCCTTAAAAATGATTTTTATTCATAATCAGACTTGAAAAAATTTAACGTCGAACCTCCTCTCCGTTTAGCTAGCAAATTCAAGGTAAGCAAGTAGGTTACTCACCTACTAGATTATTAATTCATACAAACACCTTGATTCTCATAATTTCTTTAGGGTTGTGATATCCTCAATTTTACATAAAACACATATACACAAGACCCTCTTAAGCGTTAGACGCCCGTATCACCCGTTAATACGATAATCAAGCACTTTTAAGAATTGGTGCTACTTTGACCAATCCATATCATGATTTATTCACATGGAATCAGTACATGTAAAATGTGGGGTCTTACATTCAATTCTAACAAGGAGTAGTCAAGATCTTGTTTTGCTATCACTTAATCAAGAAAGGAGGACTTAGAACCATCCACAACAACCACATCACCATCACCAATGTCCTCCAACCTAACCTCAATCTAGCCAATTGGTGCACTTCCCTAGCCATCTAGTTATAACCACCATCAACATTAGCTAGGCTACCCATAGACACCCTACTCAAAGAATCTGCTACCACATTAGCCTTACCCGGATGATAATGCACACTCATATCATAGTCCTTAAGAAGTTTTAACCATCTCCTTTGCCTCAAGTTAAGATCTTTTTGAGTGAAGACATATTGGAGGCTTTTATGATCAGTGAATACATCAACATGTACCCATACAAGTAATGACTCCAAATCTTTAATGCAAATACCATGGCGGCTAGTTCAAGATCATGGGTAGGGTAGTTCTTTTCATTGCCTAGAAGCATATGCTATGACCTTACCATTTTGCATTAGAACACAACCCAACCCAACTCTAGAAGCATCACAATATATAACAAATCCCTCTAGCCCATCCGATAGTGAAAATATAAGAGCGGGCACAAGCTTAGGTTTCAAGGTTTGGAAGCTTCTCTCACTCTCATCGGTCCACATAAACTTGGCCTTCTATTGACTCAACTTTGTCATATGGGAAGAAATAGAAGAGAACCCATTCGCGAATCTCCGCTAATACCCCACTAAGCCCAAGAAAATCCTAATATGTGATGGGGTCAATGGTCAAGGCCAATTACTAATCACATTGGTCTTCTTAAGATCCACCTTGATACCATCCCCCGACACCAAATGCCTTAGGAAGACAACCTCCTTCAACAAAAATTCACACTTTTCATATTTAGCATATAATTTCTCCTCCCTGAATCTTTGCAACACAACCTCAAATGATCCCTATGCTCCTCCTCACCATAAGAATGGATCAAAATATCATCAACGAATACCACAACAAATGAATCAGGGCAGGATTTGAAGACCCTATTCATAAGGTCCATAAGATGGTCAGTGCATTGGTCAACCTAAAAGACATCACAACAAACTCATAATGACCATATCTAGTTTGGAAGGCCGTCTTGGGAATATCACACTCCCTCACCTTCACTTGATGATACTCGAACCTAAGATCAATCTTAGAGAAATGGCTAGCTCCTTGCAATCGATCAAACAAATCATCAATTTTTGGAAGAGGATACCTATTCTTGATGGTGACCATATTGAGTTACCAGTAGTCAATACACATACTAAGGGACCCATCCTTCTTTTTCACAAACAACACCGGGGCACCCTAAGGTGATTGGCTAGGCCTAATAAACCCTTTCTCCAACAAGTCCCTTAATTTTTCCTTCAGCTCCTTCAACTCCGCGGGGGCCATACGGTAAGGGAGAATATCAATATGTTATGTATTGGGAAGGAGATCTATACCAAAATCTATTTTCCTTTCGGGAGAAACACAGAGAATGTCATTTGGAAATACATCAAGAACTCATTTATAACCAAAACTAACTCTATAGGACAGACCTTGGACTTCATATCCCTAACCCGTATAAGATGGTAAAGGCACCCTTCAGAGATCAACTTACGGGCTTTAATACAAAAATGAACCTACCTTTGACCACCACATCATGACTCTCCCACTCAAGGATAGGTTCATTTGAGAATTGGAATTTGACCCTACGGGTTCTACAATCAATATAAGCATAGTATGCATGCAACCAATCCATCCCAAGAATGACATCAAACTCAACCATGTCCAAATCAACAATATCACAAGGCAACATTTTATGCAAGATGCAAATAGGACAACTTCTATAGGCTTTAATAGAAATAATGGATGCAACAATAGAAGTAGATACCTCATATGACTCATGCAATAATTCGGGCTCAACATAGAAATTTTGGCAACAAAAAGGTAACAAAAGAAAGAGTGCCACCCGGATCAATCAATGCATACACATCAAAGTCAAAGATTCAACATACCGGTAAAACAATGGGGACCTCATCAACCCCTTGCCACCCATGCAAAGCATAAAAATGGTTGTGCCTTGGGGCACTATCTTTTCGGCCACCTCTCTTCAAAGAAACCACATTAGCACCTTGGACGAACCTCTTCACCCTTGTTGTGATTTCGAGGGCAATCTATTTCCTTATGCCCTATTTCCCCACAACAATAGCAAGCACTGGTATCCCTCAAACATGGGCCACTATGACCCTTACCATACTTGGGACACACTTCAAGAGGAGCCATACACCTACCACCTTGGGCCCTCGAAAAATCATTTGCAACCCTCTTTTGAAATGCATGAGAAGACCCTTGGCCTCGATGGAATTGACCACTTTTTTGGAACTTACCCTAAAAAATAGGCCCTCTTGGCCTCACGACCCCTTCTCTTCCTCAATTTCTTCTATTCCATTTGTTTGGCATAGGTCATAAAATGTAACAAGTCCATATCACTAATTAACATGGCGGACCGACACTCTTTACTAACCAAGTTGGTAACACCCATCACAAGTTTGTTCATCCTAGATCTTGAGTTGGCCACCAAATGAGGAGAAAACTTTGAAAGTTGGGAGAACTTGAGGGCATACTCCCCCACACCTATAGACCCTTGTCTCAAATTCATAAATTCCACAAACTTAGCTTCCCTAAGTACAAGGGGGAAGAACCAATTAAGGAAGGATCCCTTGAACTCCTCCCAAAGCACCACATAGTTGACTCCATTTTCCTCCTTCCATTGGTTGTACCATATTTGTGCTAACCCTTTGAGTTAGTAGGCCGCTAACTCTGCCTTATCCTCCGACCTCACACCTATGATAGAAAAAATCGTGTAGACCTCATCAATGAAATCTTGGGGGTCCTCATTCACCTTTGATCCATGGAATTCTGGGGGATTCATTCTCTTGAAGTCTCTCACTCGAGAAGCCGATGTAGGAGCATCAGGGGCTTGGGCCTCTTAATTGGCTTGATTAGCCATAATTTGTGCAAGCAAGGTGAGAACATCCCTACACTTTCCATTGGCCGGTTGCTCCTCGGCTGTGCTGGATCATCTTTCTCTAGTGTTAGGCATGCTCTAGCATAGCAAAGGACAATCGTTAGGGGTAAAAAAACTTACTTCAACTCTATAGAACAACTTAGAACATGAAGAAGGGGAACTTTTCCTAAAATGTCTCATAGCCTCCTACTCATAGTTGTGGTGCACAACACAACCATGATTAAGACTCTAATAAACACTGTGTGCTGGACTCGGAGGATCTAACAACCTAGTGATCTGATACAATCTTTGTCATGACCCAAGCCTAGGGCCTAGATGTGAATGGCGAATGGGGAACTCGAAGGAACCCCAAACAAGCCTCATAGCGTATCATTACACATCCTTAGTCGTGGAAGTAATTAAAATGACAATACAAGATAAGCATAAGCAAGGGGATTAGGGATACGGATAAACTTCCATATCATAACATCAAGAAACGAGAGAGTCAAGGCTCATAGCACAGATACATAACATGTCCAACAACACCTCTACTACATAAATAAGAGCAGGGGACACGACAAACGACTGGGCTCACCCTCATGGTCAATATGTAAATTAAAGGAAGATAGTCTTAATACATAGAAAAAGATCATAAGTAACGTCCTGGGAATGGAGGACTCGCTAACTAGCTTGAGAGACAATCGTACAAGCCACATGGATGAGGAGGATGATAAAATGGTATATCAGTTCCTACATGGTGACATCATGTAGGCATAGAGTATGCGTTAGTACGCTTGAATGTACTAAGTATATAGTATACAATGCAACAAGTGATAGCAACATAATCGAAATTCATAAGCATTGGCAATGAGTATATATAAAAATATGGCATGCATAGAAGATGCTCATAGTAAATGATACTTATATGGATAATAAAGTAAGTGTAAGGAGTGACCATTCTTAGTGCAATTCAAGGCCTACCACCCTCTTGAATAGGCGCATAAGGTACAAACCTTTCCATCAACAAGGTTGATAGAGTACAGATCCCCCAACAAGGTTGGTGGGTACAAACCCCCAATAAGGTTACCTGGCCTATTAACCCCCGAATTAGGCAATCCCGGTACCAACCCTCAACAAGGTTACTTGGGCCTACAACCCCCTGAGTTAGGCTTGGTCATCCCCAACACTATAGAGATAATATCATAAATATATATACACTCCTTTAATCATCATATACATACATTCCTTTTCATCATCATTTCATCATCACAAAGTCATTCAATTCATAAGACATGCATTGGACCTTCAATTCCTTAAGAAACCATAAATGGACATTTTCTCAAACACTTAGAGGGTGTGTAATGCTTGTATAAAACCATGCAATTCAAGTATGATATAATGCTAGAAAATTTAATGTAAAACCACTAATAGATACTTGGTAACACCCTCAAGCAGTATACCTCAAAACCCTTCATCAACGCTCATATTAGACCTTAGATTCATAGCCCAAAACATAGTAAAACAGTCACCAAATTCATAAACCCCAACATAGTGAGTAGTGATTTTCATAATAATTAGGATCCACTTGTAGATAAACTTTAAATCATGCAATTTAGGGAGGAAGGAATCTTGGGTATCATGGGTGAAAGGAACCAATGAAAGAAATCCATATACCTTAGCTTTGGAGATGAACTTGATGAATATTGGAGATGGAGATTTGAAGCTTAAAAGGAAATCCTTAGATCCGAAGAGGGTCTTGAGATTTGAATTTAGGAGATAAAATATTGGTGAAGTGTTTGAATGAGTATTGGGAAATGTTTAGAATGATATGACAGTGAAAAATGGCTAAGTATAGGTAATTTCACGTTTGGGAACACTTAGGCCCAAGACCTGAAAGTCTTGGGCCGCATAAAAATTAACCGGGTAGAAAACACACAGGTCTGCATTTTGGACCTTTGCGGAATCAAGTTTTCTTCATTTGCACGACGTGGCGGGTGCGCAAACCTTACTAGGAATTGCATTCTTGGAAATTGAAATTTCTAATCGATTGCTCTTAAATTGGGTTAGAACTATTCTCCATTTAATTTGACCCCCTGAACAAGAATATGAAGTCAGATTTTTGATATCACGCACAGATTTTAAGATACATGAAAATACAATTCCAGGCACTTCCGAGACACATTTTCGGGCACTCTTTGGGGTTATTACACAAAGTTTCATAAGGTGTCATCTTAATGCTTGAATGGTAGCTATTATTATAGGCAAATTTAATGAGTGGCAAATGGTCTACCCAACTACCCTTGAAGTCCAATGCACAAGCACGCAACTTATCTTCAAGTGTTTGAATAGTGTGTTCTACTTGAACTTTTGTTTGAGGGTGGAAAGCTGTACTCAAATGCACCTATGTCCCTAAACTCCTTTGAAAGGACTTCCAAAACTTTGTGGTGAATTAAGCTCCCCGATCAGATATAATGGAGATTGGGACACCATGTAGCCTCACTATATCTTTGAGGTATAAATTTGCATAGTCTTCAGCCGTATAACCACTCTTAACTGGAAAGAAGTGTGCTAACTTTGTGAGTCGATCAACTATTACTCATATGGAGTCAAACTTTTGATATGAGCGAGGCAACCCAGTAACAAAATCCATATTAATCATATCCCATTTTCGTGTTGGAAGCTCTACACATTCCATATAACCTCCCGACTTTTGGTGCTCTACTTTGACTTGCTGGCCAATTGGACATTGTGCAACAAATTCTGCAAGGACCTTTTTCATGCCTCCCCACCAAAACATTCCCCTCAGGTTATGATACATCTTAGTTAATCCTGGATGGATAGAATATCTTGAATGATGGGCTTTTTCCATTATTCTCCTTGTTAGTCCATTGATATCAGATACACATAATCTATTTTGGCAATAAATTACTCCATTTTGTGTAAGTTCAGAGCTCTTCATCGTACCCTGACTTACCTTTTCCTTAAGTCATAGTAGAACAGGATCCTTGAATTGCTTTTCTTTCACCTCCATTACCAATGAATATTCTGCAGCATTATGTACAATAACACCTTCCTTTGGAGTTTCAAGAAGGCGAACTCCCAAACTGGCTAGTTGACGTAGATCCTTAGTCACTCCTTGACTTACCACGGTCTGATCACTTATATTGATGATTGCCTTACGACTTAGAGCATCAGCTACCATATTTGTTTTCCTTGGATGGTATAGTATATCAACGTCATAATGCTTTATTAGCTCTAGCCATCTCTGTTGCCTTAAATTTAGGTCTTTCTGCTTAAAGATGTACTACAAACTCTTATTATCAATATAGATATCAACATTAACCCCATATAAATAATGGCGCCATATTTTCAGAGCAAACACAACCGCTGCTAGCTCAAGGTCATGTGTTAGTTAGTTTTTCTCATGTGGTCATAGTTGTCTAGGGGCATAAGCAATTACCCTTCCATGTTGTGTCAATACACACCCTAAGCCAACTCTTAAAGCATCACAATAAACTGCATACCCCTCAGTGCCTTCTGGAAGTACTAGCATAGGTGCAGAAGTTAGCTTATTTTTCAGCTCTTGAAAGCTCCTTTCACATGCATCATTCCATTGGAACTTAGTTGCCTTATGTGTCAACTTTTTTTAGAGATGCAAAAATAGAAGAAATACCTTCAACAAACCTTCTGTAATAACCTGCCAACCCCAGGAAGCTCTGAACTTTCATGGCTGTTATTGGCCTTGGCCAATCCTTCACGACCTCTATCTTTTGTTAGTCAACCCTTATTCCTTCATCGGACACAATATGACCCAAGAATGTCATTGATTTTAATCAAAATTCACATTCGTAAAACTTAGCATAGAACTGTTGATCATGAAGAACTTGTAATACTTGTCGTAAGTGGTTTGTGTGGCCCTCTTCTAATCTTGAATATACAAAAATATCATCTATAATTACTATCACGAACACATCCAAGTATGGCTTGAGTACCATGTTCATTAAATACATAAAAATTGTCGATGCATTTGTTAGCCCAAATGGCATAACAAAAAGTTCAAAGTGACCATAGCGTGTCCTAAAAGTGTTCTTGGGTATATCTTTCTCCTTCACCCTTACTTGGTGATAACTTTACCTCAAATTAATTTTTGAAAATCATTTGGCACACTGTAACTGATCAAATAAATCATCAATCTTGGGAAGGGAGTATTTGTTCTTAATTGTCACCCTATTCAATTGCCAGTAGTCGTTACACATTCTCAAGGTTCCATCCTTTTTACGTACAAATAACACTGGTGCACCCCAAGGGGACATACTAGGTCTTATAAAACCCTTCTCCAGTAAGTCTTTTAACTACTCCTTTAATTCACGTAAATCTGCCGAGGCCATTCTATATGGAGGGATAGAAATAAGTTGAGTGCCTGGAAGTAATTCAATACCAAAATCTACTTCTCGTTCTGGAGGTAAACCTGGAAGATCTTCTGGAAACACATCAACAAATTCTTTCACTACTGGAACAGATTGAAGAGTTGGTGATTATGCCTCCATATCCCTCACTGTAACTAGATGACATATATATCCCTTGGATATCATCTTCCTTGCCTTAAAATAAGAGATAAACTTACCCTTTGGTGCCCCAACATTGCCTTCCCATTGAAGAACTTCCACATTTGGAATATGGAAGTACGCTCCTTAGTTCATCAATCCATGGTGGTATAGCAAGAAGCTAACCAGTCCATACCCATTATAACATCGAATTCTACCATCTCTAGCTCAATAAGGTCAGCAAATGTGTCATGGTCACCAATAGTTACAATATAGTCATAATAAACCCTTCTAGACATAATAGATTCACCGGTTGGTGTAGACACTTCAAATGGTTTATTCAATAATTTAGGTGTTCTCTTAAGCTTCCCAGCAACTAGTAGCGTGATGTATGACAGTGTAGAACCAAGGTCAAATCAATGCACATACATTATGAGAGAATATGGAAAATGTACTTGTGACCACATCAGGTGAAGTTTCCAAATTTTGCCGACTCCCCAGAGCATAAGTAGGATTCTGGACCCCGCTAGAGTTAGCTGCTCCTCTAACACCTCTACCACGACCCATAGGTGCTTGCTAATGAAGGAACTTTCGATGAAGATGCAACAACTGACCTAGTAGATTGTGCTATATTACCCATACGCCTTCTCGGGCAATCTCTCATCATGTGCCCTAGTGCACCACACCAATAACAAACATCTGATCCAACACGACGTATACACGAATGACTTCTTCCACATTATTTACAGGGCTTCCTAGGAGTCATTGGCTGGCCTGTCGATCCTTCTGTTGTTCGTGAACCTTGTCCCTCACCTCGTTGACCTAACTGATTACTTCTAGGCCGTTAAAGTTGTGGTGGAGCACTGGCTGCAGAATAGGAGAATGATGGCCAAGGCAGTGTATTAGAAAATCGAGGCTTAAACTCACCTTTGGATGGTGTAAAATGCCCTGAAAACCTGTTCCTCTCAGACTGCACCCTTTCTAACTCCTGTGTCCTTCTCCTTTGCCTTTGATCCTCCAATTTCTGTGCAAAATCTTGCATTCTAACGATATATATGTCTTTATTCAATGAAGCAATGGTACAGTCTCTGACTAGATCGTATCCAATCTATCCACATATCGATGAACTCTATCTGCCATAGTAGCAACTACATTAGGAGCATACCTGGACAAAGAATCAAATTGGAGACTATACTCCCTCACACTCATATTCCCTTGGTGGAGATTCAAGAACTGATCGTCACGGGCCTCTCGGATCACTAATGGTAAGTAATGGTAAAGAAATGCCTCTATGAACTCTTTCTAAGTGATTGGGGGAGCATCTATATCTTTGAATTTCTTCCAAGCTTCATACCACAATATAGCCACACCCTTCAACCTATATGCCGCTAACTCGATAGCTTCTATGCCACTCACATGCATAACATCTAAAGTGCGATGAATCTGATCAATAAAGTCTTAGGGATCTTCATTAGGATCAGACCCAATGAAGGCTGGAGGGTCCAAATTAAGGAAGTCATGTATCCTCATACTAGCTGCTCTGTTTGCACCACCTGTACCCATAACTGGACCTTCCTGTCTTTGGCCTTGGCCAGCCACTATGCTAGTCAGCAGTTGAACTGTATTTCTTAGATCCTGCACTATAGCATCAATAGGTGGTTTTGGGGAAATTTCACTATTTCTGGGTTCATCAGGAGCTGGAGGGGTTAGAGATGTCCGTGACAGAGACTCATATTAAGCATCATTTCGTTGTCTCACATGATTGGGCGAACCATCCACCACTTCTACTACCTTTCCTTTACCTTTGTTCTTCCTGGTTTCTGGCATACTTGCTCGCTGTACAAAATAATTTAGGAGTTAGTCATAATTCACCTACGTAGCCTCCTTCTTATAATTGTGGTGCACAACACATCAATGACATGGCTTTGTAGACTCCCTAGGATGACCCGCTCTGGTACCACTTCTGTCACGACCCAAGTCCCGACAGGGCGGATCGACACTCGTTGCCGATAGCATAATGTTACCCCCCTTCGCTACGTTTCGACGTCGACAATTCCAAACATTTTCCAACTCTAAGGAAACTTTTCCAACAACATTTACACACACACACACAGTGATAATACAGTCTTGTAACATCACCCAAGAAGTCATGAAGGACGTGAGCCAGTAGTTTTTCATCCAACAGCCTACTACCAACATCACACTTAAGATAGCACAAGAAACTCTTTAGTTAAATGAAACCAAAATCAGGGCTGCAACCTTAGGTTAATATCTATAACTCAAACCATATTAAGAACATCAAATGCTCTTCATAATACAGCCCACAAACCATATAGAAGTTACTAAAATAAAAGGCAAGTGTGCAGCAACTTTTTATACACAGGCTGTCCAGAATTTCCAGCATAACATACTAGCATATACTTCTTGTATTTCATGAAGAAACTACACTAAATACACACCTATTATCACTTACCTTTGTCTTCAAAGTTGATATCCTCCTTAAGAACCCTAAAAAATCCTTTTGGCTGCTACTCAAGGTCAAGAAACGTTAAGAGAAAACTTAAGAGTAAACCTGATTTTTTTTTGCTGCAAGTGGAAAATGATTGTAGGGGCTGTTTTGACCACTTTTTGCATAGCTAATTGGACGAATTTCTTTTGACATCTTGACCAACTAATACCTCATATACTTACGCTGATTATTTATTAGATAGTTCTCCAAAATTGGGCCTAAATGGGCATCAAATCTGATGGGCCTTGGCTGCCAATTTCCAGCTTTCCTCTTGATCCATTTTTGGCCCAAATAGCCAAGTGGTTTGTGTTACACTTGGGCCCTTCTTACATTCTTCTTGGATTGAAAATAAGGTCCATTTATGATGCTAAAATATTGTCTAAAATTACAGCCTTAAAATGGATTTTATCCATAATCGGACTTGGATAAATTTGACGTCGAGCCTCGTCTCCGTTTAGCTAGCAAATTCAAGCTAAGCAAGTAGGTCACTCACCTACTAGATTATTAATTCATACAAAAACCTTAATTTTATTACTTTCTTTAGTGTTGTGATATCCTCAGTTTAACATAAAACACATATACACTCGACCCTCTTAAGCATTAGACGCCCATATCGCCCCTTAACATAAGAATCAAGCACTTTCAAGAATTGACACTAATTTGTCCAATCCATATCATGATTCATTCACATAGCATTAGCACATGTAAAATATGGGGTGTTACATATACCATCTCGATATATATGAATGATCTATTCCTGTGGATGAAAAGTATGATACGAAGTATGATCTGGCTTTTGAGCCCAAGTATGAATGATTATGAAGAACTTTTATATTTTAATCTTCTGTGTGCATTTACATGATTTGAAATGACATGTACCTCTTCTAAAAGCATGTATACGTATATAAATATTCTTATGGGATGATGAATTAGCACCGATGAGATTGGGGGCATTACGGCTATCCCCAAGGATCCTCTTCCTTTCTCTTGAACTATGTGTCACCATAGGTATATGCGTATGCTAACCTTTTACCAAAATGGGGTGTCCTTAAGGTATGGTTACAACTTTGATTTGATATGATATGATATGAAAATCCTATCAAAATGGAGGTGCCCATAAGGAAGGCTGCTTCTCCGAAATAGGGGTGCCTTTAAAGAGAAAGATCGTTTACCTTTGGCAAGTATACCACCTCTTATCTAGTGTGGGCATAATATTAAAATTCCAAGTAACAGCTCTCTTGGTATTATATGTCAGTTGAGGTCTCATCCCCTCTTTATTGAAGTATTTTGCACTGCATGCATCATGAATTTCATGGCATATTTTGTTATTACTCTTCTTTGGTTATATGATTATTTCTATATATGTGTCCTAGTCATCTAACATTGAATGAAAGTTTAGTAAGTTCATATGCATTGCATGCCTGCATACTTAGTACATTTAAATATAGCAAAGCATACTTTTTACCTACATGATCTAACCATGTAGGGACCGAAGACTACATTCCTCCACCATCTGATGGCTAGTTTGGGTTTGAGAAAGTTGTTGTGGTAAGTCCTATATTCTAAGGACAAGCTATCATCTATCTACCTTATGTTGCTTCCGCTTATGTTATACTTACTTTGACGGTAAGCCCATGACACGTCTTGCTCCCCATCCTATTCTATGATTACAAGCATTGTTGGACATCATGTAAACTCTTGTACAGATATATATGTTATGTTATTCTATTTGGATATCTTGGTTATGGATATCTATTGGATATGGTTATTATGATGTGTATTCATGATATGATGTGAAAATATGGAAGATCCTAAGTCCCATTTTGTCCCCATAGATTTAGTCATACTTACCTATCCCTTAGTTTCTATATGTTATGTGCTTTGTGTATCCATGCAAATCCCTATCTCATGACATCCTCATGAGTCTTACTTTCCCATCCCTTAGAACTATGTGTTTATTATTCCATTATGCGCTTCTGAACTAATGATGTGAATTTGGATGCTTTGAGGCTTGTTTGGGGACTCAGGGGTTCCTATTCCCCATGTCACTCCTAGACCCTAGGTCCGAGTCATGAAACATAGTTAGGGACTTTGATATTTAGCTCTAATGAACCATGCCTCAACTAACGAGATGAAACCCTATCTCAAGTCGGCTTGGTACTAAGTCATCCCACAAAATCTTTAAAATATAACTTAGATAATAAGTAGCAACCACAGGAGTAGCTCGAACTTAGGAACAACCAAGTGAATATTTTCCTTTTATGTTAGAGACCTTTATTAAGCATTGTTAGAAAAATTGTCTGCATGCTTATATCTTTGACAAATCATAACTTTAAAAATTAATTTTATTGCCTTAATAATCATCGTAAATCATGCAAAGTTCACTTGAAAACTAGGTGGGCTAGGCTTTTAAATGGAACAATTATGAATCATGTAAATATACTTTTCGGGAAGCATATAAAACACTTGACATCGTATCAACAAGAAAACTCATCACTGGGATCATCATCAATAGCTTAAATATATGCATTTACTTAGTAAAATATCGTAGGATATCATGAATATAATTTAATATCATAAAACATCAGGAGATCACCATAAACAAGCATAATATCTTAAAGGAACTTAAGGAAAAGGTAAAATACTTTAAATTGGACATTATGGTTAGAAGGATACCCATAAATCAAGCTCATATACCATAGCAGACTTGGAAAGTATGAAAGTGTTTTGTTGGAAGAGAAGACCCATATGGAAACCCTAGCCTTCTTAGCTTATTCTTGAAAAGGAGTGCCCTTTTTTGTCTTAGGAAATTTGAGAGTGGAAGAATGAGGGAATAACGTAGGGAACTAAGGCTTCAAGGGCTGGTTTTGGGTCCTTTTGTTCAAAAAAATGATAGGGTTTAGGAGTAGAAATGATGAAAATGACAAAACTACCTCTCATTAAAACTGTCGGATTTCATCCTACGAAAGTCCATTTACAGGCCATGGAATTGTCACGACCCAAGTGTAGGGTCTAGACGTGACACAGGAAGGGGAACCGAATGGACCCAAACAAGCCTCTTAGCATATAAATCGCACATCCTTGGTCATAGAAGCAAAGTAAACAACAATAAGAGATATAATAAAATGGGAAGCGGGACTAAGGGTAGTCTTGATATTTGTAAAAGCATAGAAGAGTCAAGCTCATAGCATAAGTACATCATAATATACAACAACACCTCTAACATGGAAAGGAGTGGGGGCCAAGAAACTTTCGGGCTCACCCTTATAATAATAAGTGTTCAACATAAGGAAGTCTCAAATAGCAAGAGTAAAGTAGATAGTGTCCTCGGACTTAAGGACTCACCAAAGCTTATCTCCGAAGTATCGAACTAGCCACATGGAGGATGATCAAAAGGAGCTTCGGTCCCTACATGATAATATCATGTAGGCATAGAGTATACATTAGTACATTTGAAGTACTAAATATGTGGGTTGCAATGCAACAAGACATAAGCCAATATAATCAAAATGCATAATAATAGGCAATAAATATATAATCTCAATATGACATGCATGATCAATGCTCATAACAAAACATGCTTTTATATCGTTCACCTTGCACAATATCTTGCATAAATATGTGAGAAGTGACCCCAACCGACAGAGACCAAGCAGCTAAAACTTGGACTCCGAGGCCTAACACCCTCTCAGTTCCGGTGACCGGGCATGACACCACCCGGTTAAGTGTGGTCTACTTGCTAAGGCAAACCAAACAGGATAACATGAACTAGATGGATCAACTAGTATAGCAAGGGTAATAATCAATCCTATGGTGGCACATAGTTTAGAGACGAAAGACTTTATGTAAGGACCCTTTGAGTCGAGCCCTCATCTTAAGCCTCAATCGGTGCTAAGTCAAATCTCATGAAATACTTGAAATAATCATAACTTGTATAACTTGTAAGATACATGGAAACATGACATGAGTAGCTCTTGAAACATTCTGGACCTCTACTAGTGAGCCACACTTGAAATGAGAGTAGATCATAATCATACATGAACCCTTGCTTTAACATGAATTGTTCAAAAGAGCTAAATATTCTTGAAATAGGGCTTAACTTGATACTTGTAAAACCATAGATACTTTTATGAATTCAATACATGCTTGAAAGCCCTTAATAATCACATAGCCACTTGACTTGTAAATCATATAATAGATCATCAATAACTTGGGAATTCTTGTCTTGACATTTTATCAAACACATGGTGGGTACCTCATACTTGTTCAAAATCATGAAATTCAAGAGTGAAATAAGATGAGTAAACTAAATGAAAATCAACCCACCAACATGTAGTAAAACCCTTATGTAGGGTACCTTGAAATACCTTACAAAGACTGATGATAATTCATAGTTTCATAGCTCAAAACATGCATAGTCTCAAAAGACAAAATCAATTCATGGAATAAGCTTGCAATAGATAGTTGTGTATAATCAATCAAAATTTCATAAAACCCTAACATAATTATGTTTATAATCCATGATAAGAGATACTCATAGGTAAAACAACTTGAAAACATGCAATTTTCACGAAAAGGGAAGGTTGGGCTCCATGCGTGAAAAAGATCCAAAGGACGAAATCTATATACCTTAAACCCTGAATTCTATGAGGTGAACTTGAAGTAGTCTTAGAGTTTGAAATGAATCCTTGAGTTCCATTAAGCTTGAGATCCTTAGATTTGAATGAGAGAATTGATAAAGTCTTAGAGGGGTATGACAGAGGGTTTTGTGAGTTATAGAGCTGAAAAATGGCTAAGTATGGGTGATTCACATTTTGGTGGGCATAGGGCTACGACCCCAATGCCGTTTGGAACATAAGAAAAACTAAGGAAAATGTTGTACTAGTTGGCATCCAGTCCGCGACGCGGACCGAACGTGAAGGAGGAATTACACTGCTCTGTGCCCCTGGCGCATCACGGCCAGGGCACGGATACTCTCTAGAAATAAGAAATCAACGAAACTTAGTTTTCACTAAGGGTCCTCTAAAATCCAGGTTATTCCCATCTTCTATTCAATTTTGCCTCCTGGTCGAGAATATGAAGTCAAATTTTTTATATTACGGACGGTTTTTGAGATATATGGAAATTACGATGGGTATTACAAAGAACATTTGAGGCGTTTCAATATCTTCCCCTCGGGAACATTTGTACCTGAATGTCAAAGAAACATAATAACAGAAGTAATCATAAAGATTTCAGCCCGACATGAATGTAACAAATGCATTTGAGCATCATTTTCGAAATCTCAACATGAGAGTCAAAAATCACCATAAACATGTTAACATAACCATGAATGCATGCAAAATGACATGAGGGCTGAAATTTAAGACTTGAAATCATATAGGGGACTTAAATTAGTACCTTCGTCTTGAGTAGACTGGAAGAGATATAGGTGCCTCTTTCTCATGTCCTCCTTGGCTTCCCATGTGGCACTTTCAACTTGTTGGTTCCTCCAAAGGACCTTGACAAAAGCTACATCTTTGTTTCTCAACCTCTTCACTTGTCTATCCAAAATCTCCGCTGGGACCTCCTCATAGGTCAAATTATCTTCTATAACACCCATATCATCCAAGGGCACTCTAGCACTTGGGTTACCCACACACTTTCTCAACATGGACACATGGAAGACCGTATGAACCATATTCATATCCATAGGCAACTCCAACTCATATGCAACCTTACCTACTCTTCTGAAAACTTTATAACGACCCACAAACCTTGGGCTTATTTTCCCTTTTTTGCAAAACTGGACCACACCCTTCATGGTGAGACTTTCAAGTAAACCCAATCATCAACCTTAAACTCGAGATCTCTTCTCCTCACATCGAGGTAGGATTTCAGTCTGCTTTGGGTTGTTTTTAGTCTCTCCCTTATAAACCTCACATTCTCCAAGTCCTCCATGACCATATCCGGACCTAGCAAAGTCTTCTCTCCTACTTCAAACCACCCAACCCGTGATCTACAACTCCTACCATATAAAGCTTCAAAAGGAGCCATACCCGTGCTTGAGTGGTAGCTATTGTTGTAAGCAAACTTGATAAGTGGGAGATGTTCATCCCACCTACCCTTAAACTTCAAAACACAAGCTCTAAGCATATCCTCAAGAGTTTGGATAGTCCTCTCAGCTTGAGCATCCGTTTGAGGATGAAAAGTTGTGCTAAGCTTAACCTTGGTACCAAGACCTCTTTGGAAGGACCTCCATAAGTGAGAAGTGAATTGAGTACCACGATCCGAAATGATAGACAAGGACACCTCATGCAATCTAACCAACTCATGGATATATAACTTGGCATAATCTTCAGCACAATAATTAGTTTTGACTAGTAGAAAGTGAGCCGACTTTGTCATTCCATCCACAATAACCCAAATAGTGTCAAAGTGTTTCTTAGTCTTAGGCAACCAAACCACAAAATCCATGTTGATTTCTTCCCACTTACAAGTAAGAATTTCTATGTCTTGGTCTAGGCCACCCAACCTTTGATGTTCGGCTTTCACTTGTTGGCGTTTGTTACATCTGGATATGAACTTGGCAATATCCCCCTTCGTACCACCCCAGCAATACACCTCCCTCAAGTCTCTACACATCTTTGTAGAACCGGGGTGAATAGAATAGGATGAATTATGGGTCTCCTTCAAGATCAACTCTCCTATGTCATCAACATTAGGCATATACAACCTACCTTGGTACCTAAGGGCACCATCTCCCCTATGAGAGAAAACTCCACTTTTCCATCCTTCACCAAGGTCTTCAACTCTTGCAAGGTGGGGTATAGATCTTGTTTTGAATTTACTTCCTCAAGCAAAGAAGATTAAGAACCATCAACTACTACCATACCACCATTTTCAATCTCATCCAACCTAACCCCCAATCTAGCCAACCAGTGAACTTCTCTAGCAACCTCTTTGCCACCATCATCAATATGAGCTAGACTACCCATGGACACTCTACTTAGAACATCGGCTACAACATTGGCTTTGCTGGGATGATAATACACACTCATATCGTAATGTTTAAGGATCTCTAACCACCTTCTTTGTCTCAAGTTAAGATCATTTTGGGTGAACACATATTGGAGACTCTTGTGGTCGGTAAACACATCAACATGAACCCTATAGAAGTAATGACCCCAAATCTTCAAAGTAAACACCACGGCTGCGAATTCAAGATCATGGGTGGGATAGTTCCTCTTATGCACCTTAAGTTGTGTAAAGGCATATGCTATCACTTTTCCATTGTGCATCAAAACACACCCCAACCAATCCGTGAGATATGACAATATACTACAAACCCTTCCAACCCTTCCGGTAGAGCCAAGGTAGGAGCAAAGACAAGATTATCTTTCAAGTTTTGAAAACTCTTTTCACATTCATCAATCCATACGAATTTTTCCTTCTTTTAGGTCAACTTTGACATAGGAGAAACAATAGAAGAAAAACCTTTCACAAACCTCCAGTAGTCACCAGCCAAACCCAAGAAACTCCTAATATCCGAAGGAGTCAAGGGTCTAGGCCAATTTCTAATCACCTCGATCTTCTTAGGGTCCACCTTAATGCCATCACACGACACCAGATGCCTTGAAAATGCAACCTCTTTCAACCAAAATTCATATTTTTCATACTTAGAAAACAACCTCTCCTCTCTCAAGATTTGCAACACCACCCTCAAGTGATTCACATGCTCTTCCTCACTCCAAGAATATATCAATATATCATCGATAAAGACCACCACAAACATGTTAAGGTAGGGTTTAAAGACCCTATTCATGAGATCCATAGATATAGTCAGTGCGCTAGTCAACCCAAAGGACATAACCACAAACTTAAAGTGCCCACACCTAGTCCGAAAAGTCATCTTAGGAATATCACACTCCCTCACCTTCACTTGGTGGTATCCGAACCAAAGATCAATCTTAGAAAAAGGACTAGCCCCTTGTAGTTCATCAAAAAGGTCATCAATCCTTGGTAGAGGGAACTTGTTCTTTATTGTAACCCTATTAAGTTGCCAATAATCAATGCATATTCTAAGAGAACCATCTTTTTTATTCACAAATAATACTGGTGCACCCCAAGGTTACTAGGCCTTATGAAACCCTTCTCCAACAAATCCCTCAATTGATCTTTTAACTCCTTCAATTCCGTCAGGCCCATAAGGTAAGGACGAATAGAAATGGGTTGAATATCAGGAAGGAGGTCTATATGAAAGTCTATTTCCTTTTCGGGAGGAACACTAGGAAGCTCATTGTGAAAGACATCAAGAAACTCATTAACCACTGAAACTGACTCAATAGGGAGGACTTTGGACTCAACATCCCTGACCCTCACAAGTTGATAAAGGCAATCTTTAGAAATCAACTTTTGGGCTTCAAGACAAGAAACGAATCTACCTTCGACCACCACATCACAACTTTCCCACTAAAGAATGGGCTAATTAGGAAATTAGAATTTAATCCTACAGGTTCTACAATCAATAGAAGCATAATATGCATGCAACCAATCTATCCCAATAATGACATCAAAATCCACCATATCTAATTCGACAAAATCAGAAGGCAAGACTTTATGCAATATGAACACGGGATAATTTCTATAGAATCTTTTAGCAACAACGATGTCACCAACGGGGGTAGACACTTCGTATGGTTCACACAACAATTCAGGACTCACATGAAGCTTTTTGGCAACAAAAGGAGTAATGAAAGAAAAAGTGGTACCCGAATCTATCAATTCATACACATCAAAATCAAAAACCTTTAATATAGTGCTAATGACATCGAGCACCTCATCCACCACTTGCCTTCCTTGAAGAGTATAGAATCTATTTTGCGTTGGAGCACCCCCTTTGTTGGCATCCCTTTGCCTTTTGGACCCAAATTAGCTCCTTGGCCTTGTGGACGACTATCTCTACCTTTGTTTTGAGCATGACGACAATCAATAACCTTGTGACCTATATCACCATAACCTAAACAAGCATTACAATTTTTCAAACATGGAAATAATCGTGGTTTCTTCACATTTTTGGCACTTGGGGTGGGTCATCCCACCATTACCACCTTGGAATCTTGGATTATCATTAGCAAATATCTTATTAGGAGCATTGGAAAACCCTTGGCCTTGGAACTTGTGGCCTTGAGGTAACCGGTCACCCTTGGAACTTTGGAAACCACCTTCAAAACAAGCCCTCTTGGACTCACCACTTCTTCTTTTTCTAAGCTTTTCCGCCTCTAATTGCTCGGCATAAGTCATGAGCCGAGACAAATCCATATCATTCACTAGCAAGGCAGTATGACACTCCTCTTTAACCAAGTCAGACACCCCTAACACAAACTTGTTCATTCTATCTCTAGGGTCGACACTAAATGTGGAGCATACTTGGAAAGCTTATTGAACTTGAGGGCGTACCTCTCACACTCATGGAACCTTGCTTATGGTTTATTGACTCCATCATCTTTTCCCCCTCAGCTCGATAGGAAAGAACCGGTTGAGGAATGCATCTTTGAACTCCTACCAAGAAATAGTATCATCGTCTCTCCTCTCCAATTTCCATTGGGTGAACCGAATTTGGGACACACCTTTTAGTTGGTAGGCCGCCAACTATGCTTTCTCTTCCAAATTGATCCCCATGGTCGATAACACTTTATACACCTTGTCGATGAACTCTTAGGGATCCTCTTCCAGCTTAGATCCGTGGAACTCCGGTGGGTTCATTCTTGTGAAATCCCTCAGCCTAGAGGCCAGAGTGGGAGATTGAGGGGCCTTGGGCCCCTTGGTTCATTTTGTTGGTCATAGCACGGGCCAACATTGTGATAGCATCTCGAAACTCTTCTTGGGATACCCCTCCATCTTGAGGAGCATGAAGAGCGGGAAGGGCCAGTTGCTCCTCGGGAGTATGAGTTCTCCTTAATCTTTACCTTGGAATCGGCAAGACTAGAAGGAAACAAGAGCATTCATTAGGAGAAAAGCCTTATAGTTACACCTAAAGCACGATATAGATCGTGCAGAAGTGGAACATTTCCTAAAACGCCTCATAGCCTCCCACTCATAATTGTGGTGTGCTTCGCAACCATGAATAAGCATCTAATCAATACGGTGTATTGGATTTATGAGGGAATTAATAACCTTATGCTCTGATACTAAGTTGGTCAAGACCCAAGTTGTAGCACCCCACCTCTTACAATACTAGTACTATGCAAATGAAACATGCCATGGCTTTTCAAATTAGCGCCTATTTGTAAAAGTGCTTGAATCTCATGTTATAGGGCAATATGTGTGTCTAACGCTTAAGAGGGTCGAGTGTGTACATGTTTTTAGGTCAAATTGAGGAGATCACAACCCTAAAAAAAGTGAGAGAATTGAGGTGCTTGCAGGACTTAGGAAGCTAGCAGGTGAGTCACCTACTTGCTTAGCTTAAATTTGCAAGCTAAATGGAGATGAGGCCCAACGTCGAAGTTTTCCAAGTCTGATTATGAATAAAGTCCATGTTAAGGGTATAACCTTAGCCCATGTTTTAGCATCATAAATGGACTATATTTTCAGCCCAAGAAGGATATTAAAAGCGCCCAAAGACATCACAATTTTTTTGATAATTTAGGCCCAAACTAACAAGTGAAAGGGGATAAATGGTACCTTACTAACTATATAAAATAAGGCTTAAAAGGTAAAAGAAAGTCGGAAAAAGTAATCCTTTAAAAAGGGTTACAAGAAGCAAATTTAATTAATTCTTAGACTTGGAAAATTTCAGCTTTCCCAAAGATTCTTTGTTCTTCTTTCTTGACTTTGTAAAGCAGTCAAAAGAAGCTTTTAGGCTTTGTAAGGAGGCCCTCAACCTCGAAGGAAATGGTAAGTGATTATAGTTGTGTGTTTAGTAAGGTTTTTTCTTGAAAAACAAGAGACTATGTTTGTTAGTATGCTGAAAATTTTTGACAGCATGTGTTCCAAGATTGTTATACATTTTTTCTTGTTTATTTGTAAGCTTTTCTCTTTTTGGTTAGATTGATTATGAAGGTATGCTACTATTTTTAATGAGTATTGGTTCTTTAATGATGTATAAAGGCCGTTTCACTATTTTTACAGTCCGCGGAAGTGAGTTCTTGTGTGATATCACAATTATGTTCTTAGTACAAACTTGTGGGTTGATGGATGGAAGGCTATCGCCTCACGTCTTTCGTGACTGCCTTGGTACTGTTCTAAGACTATTTTAAGGCTTTTTTCAGGTATAGGTTTGTTGAGGACAGTTTAGGTAAAGTTGAAACAGGTTCGGGATTGTCGACGTCGAGATGTAGCGAAGGGATGTAACGTTATGCCGCCTATTTGTATGTTGTGTAGAATTGTTATGTGTTCTACTTTATGGGCTGTTGTAACACTATTATAGCACTAAAATAGGCTTCACATGAAATGGTATGTGATAACGTGTATTAGAAAATAAGATTAGGGGCGGAAAGGATGAAAGAATACGCTCGGGTTTATAATTATCGCTTGCTGCCCGTATGTTGTCTTTTTATAAGATTGGGCAGCCAAGATGCATCTACTGGCTGCTAGTGATAGTTTTATAACCTACTAGGTTGTAGATAAATATTTGGAGAAAGGGAAGGTTATGTCGAGGTAATAACGAGGTCATACAACGAGGTATGTAAGGTTACACGACTTCGTATTACTTGGCATGAAATCTAGATCCCTCCTTGGCACATAAAGGCACTTACCAACTCCGACACAATTATTAACCATGTCTCAACTCTTTCACATGTTCATATGCCCCCATACATAGTCACCTGCAAATCTGCATGCATACTTGGATACCACGATACATGAGTTCATTTTACTAAATAAAGTTCATGTGTTGTTCTACTTCCTATGCATTTCATTAGTTTTGTAACATACTCCTTTCATTATGGTGTTGTCTTTTGTGATTATTTACATGTCATATGTTGTATCTACAGTCCTACAGCTCCAATAATACGACCACCAAAAGAATCATCTCAAATGTAATTGAAAGATAAAGTAAAGTATATTACTTGCTTATGGGTGGTAACTCGAGGGGTGGAAGAATCACCTAGCCAGGGTTGATCCTATCACTGAGGGTAGCCCAACGGGTTAAAGGAAAAGCCTAGCTAGGGCCGATCATGATACAGATCTACCACTGATCAGCTGGTCATTTGTATTACATGATATGCACAGATTATACAATAAAGGTAAAGTAATAAAAAAGAACATAAAGTACATGATCCCACAGTATAACTAAGGATGGTCTATTATTCTACACCATTGCATAGTTTCATTTGAGTTGTTACTTCTTATACAGTTGTTCCTGCCTTACATATTCAGTAATTATCTTATACTAACGTCCCTTATGGGGGACCTGCATTTCATGCTGCAGGTACAGGTGCTAGTAGATCTCCCCAGTAGGAGTACAGGATATCTATCTACTGTTACCAAGCTCCAGGTTGCTTCGGAATTTGTGTGTCTAGAGCCTATATCATTTTTTGTATTGTATAGTTAGCCGAGGCAGGGCCTGTCCCTACCCTTAATAGACACTTTTCTTATCTAGAGGCTTTGTAGACTATGTAAATTAAAGTGTGGTCATGTCTCATACTTTAGACTCTATGGCCCCAATGGCCTATCCATATGCATTTCCTTTTTGCTTGTTATTATTGTTTACTTTCTTAAAGGCATGATGAATATAGAAATCCCTTATAATATGTCTAGAAAGCACATAGATACAGGTCAGTTCTCCCAGGCCTTATTGGCAATGGGTGTAAGTCCGCCTTAATTGGACTTTGGGCGTGACAGAAGTGGTATCAGAGCGGGTCATCCTAGGGAGTCTACAAAGTCGTGTCTATGTAGAGTCTTGTTTATCGTTGTGTAGTGCACCACATTTATAAGCAGGAGGCTACGTGGCATTTAGGTGTGGTTACTTTCTTTTCGTTCTTTACATCGTGCCATAGATCTAAGTGTAATTGGTGGATTGTGTCTAACCCCTAAATTGTTTTGTACAGCAAGTATGCCAGAAACCTAGAAGAACAAAGATAAAGGGAAGGGAGTAGAAGTGGAGGTTGGTATGCCTAGTCAGGTGAGACAACTAAATGAGGCTTAAGATGAGTCTCAGTTACAGATATCTCCAACCCCTCCAGTTCTTGATGAACCAGGAAGTAGTGAAATTCCCCAGAACCACCTATCGATGCTACCATGTAGGATCTGAGAAATGCAGTCCAACTATTGACTTGTATGGTTGCTGGCCAAGTTCAAAGACATAAAGGTCCAGTTATAGGTGCAGGTGGTGTGAATAGGGCAGCTAGCACGAGGATACGCGATTTCCTTAATTTGTACCCTTCATCCTTCACTGGTTCAGATCCTAATGAAGACCCCCAAGACTTTATGGATCAGATTCAGCGCACTTTAGATGTTATGCATGTGAGTGGTACTGAAGTTGTCAAGTTAGCGACATATAGGTTGAAGGGTGTGGCTATATTGTTATATAAAGCTTGGAAGCAATTTAAGGGTATAGATGCACCCCCAACTACTTAGAATGAGTTCAAAGAGGCATTTCTTGACCATTACTTTCCATTAGAAATCCGAGAGACCCGCGCAGATCAGTTCTTGAATCTACACCAAGGGAATATGTGCGTGAGGGGATATAGCCTTCAATTTAATTCCCTGTCCAGGTATGCTCCTAATTTAGTTGCTACTGTAGTAGATAGAGTTCATCGATATGTGGATAGATTGGATACATATCTGGTCAGAGATTGTACCATTTCTTCCTTGAATAAAGACATGGATATAGCGAGAATGCAAGCTTTTGCACAAAAATTGGAGGATCAGAGGCAAAGGAGAAGGACAGAAGAGTTAGAAAGGGCTCAGTCCAAGAGGGCCAGGTCTACAGGGCAATTTACACTTCCCCTAGGTGAGCTTAGGCCTCAGTTTTCTAATAGACCGCCTAGGCCATCATCCTCCTACTCTGCAACCAGTGCTCCACCATAACTTCGGGGGTCTAGGAGAAATCAATTCGGTCCAAGAAGTGAAGGGCAAGGCGTCCGGACAATGGGGTATTTAGTAGGCCAGCAAATGACCCCTACGCAGCCTTACAAATAGTGTGGAAGAAGTCATTCAGGTATATGTCATGTTGGGACAGATGCTTGTTATTGGTTGGTACGCCAGGGCATATGATGAGAGATTGCCCGAGGAGACGTATGGGTGATATAGCACAATTTGCTGGATTAGCTGTTGCATCATCATCGTCGCTTCCTCCATTAGGTAGGGGTCAACAAGCACCTATGGGTCGTGGTAGAGATGTTAGAGGGGCGGTTAGCTCTAGCGGTGTCCAGAATCGCACTTATGCTTTACGGAGTCGACAAAATTTGGTAGCTTTACCTGATATGGTTAAGGTATATTGTTCATCTTTTCACATAAAGTATATGTGTTAATTGACCCTGGTTCTACACTATCATACATTACCCCACTAGTTTCTAGGAAGCTTAAGAGAACACCCAAATTATTGAACAAACCATTTGAAGTGTACACACCAATCAGTGAATCTATTATGGCTAGAAGGATTTATTATGACTATCTAGTCACTTTTTGTGATCGTGAAACATTGGCTGACCTTATTGAGTTAGAAATGGTGGAATTCGATGTTATAATGGGCATGGATTGGTTAGCTTCTTACTATGCCTCCATGGATTGCCAAACTAAGAAAGTGTACTTCCACTTTCCAAATGAGGCAGTTCTTGAATGGGAAGGCAATATTGGGGCGCCAACGAGTAAGTTTATCTCTTATTTTAAGGCAAAAAAGATGATATCTAAGGGGTATATATGTCATGTAGTTAGAGTGAGGGATATGGAGGCAGAATCACTTACTCTTTAATCAGTTCCAGTAGTGAATGAATTTGTTGATGTGTTCCCTGAAGAACTTCCAGGCTTACCTCCATAACAAGAAGTAGATTTTGGTATTGACTTAATTCCAGGAACTCAACCTATTTCCATCCCTCCATATAGAATGGCCCCGATATAACTGAGTGAATCAAAAGAGCAGTTAAAAGACTTATTAGAGAAGGGTTTTATAAGAACTAGTGTGTCCCCTTGGGGTGCACCAGTGTTATTTGTACGTAAAAAGGGTGGAACCTTGAGAATGTGTATCGATTATCGACAATTGAATAGGGTGACAATTAAGAATAAATACCCCCTCCCAAGGATTGACGATTTATTTGATCAGCTACAGGGTGCCAAATGCTTTTCAAAAAATGATTTGAGATCAGGTTATCACCAAGTGAGGGTGAAGGAGAAAGATATACCTAAGACTGCTTTCAAAACATGCGATGGTCACTTTGAATTTCTTCTTATATCATTTGGGCTAAGGAATGCACTAGCAGATTTTATGGATCTAATGAACAGGGTATTTAAGCCATTCTTGGATGTGTTCGTGATAGTATTTATAGATGACATTTTGGTATATTCTAGATCAGAAGAGGACCACACAAATCACTTACGACAAGTATTAAAGGTTCTTCATGATAGACAGTTGTATGACAAATTCTCTAAATGTGAATTTTTGCTAAACTCAGTGGCATTCTTGGGTCATATTTTATCTGATGAGGGAACCCCACAGAAGTTCGGAGCTTCCTAGGTTTGGTAGGTTATTACAGGAGGTTTCTTGCAGGTTTTCTTCTATTTCTGCACCTCTAACAAAGTTGACACATAAGGCAACCAAGTTCCAATGGAATGATGTGTGTGAAAGGAGCTTCTACGAGCTAAAAAATAAGATAACTTCTGCACCTATGCTAGTACTTCTAGAAGGCACCGAGGGGTATGTAGTGTATTGTGATACTTCAGGAGTTGGCTTAGGGTGTGTACTAACACAGCATGTTAAGGTAATTGCTCATGCATCTAGACAGCTATGGCCACATGAAAAAAACTATCCAACATATGATCTTGAGCTAGCAGCGGTTGTGTTTGCTCTGAAAAAATGGCACCACTATTTTTATGGGGTTCACATTGACATATATACAGATCATAAGAGTTTGCAATACATTTTTAAGGAAAAAGACCTAAATTTAAGACAACAAAGATGGCCAGAGCTAATAAAGGATTATGTTGTTGATATGCTTTACCACCCGGGGAAGGCAAATGTGGTAGCCGATACTTTGAGCCATAAGGCAATCATGAATACTGATGATCAAGCCGTGGTAAGTCAAGGAGTGGCTAAGAATCTACATCAACTAGCCAATTTGGGAGTTCGCCTTCTTGAAACCCCAAAGGAAGGGGTTACTGTACACAATGCAGCAGCGTCTTCATTAATAATGGAGGTGAAATAAAAACAGTTCGAGGATCCTGTTATATGACAGCTTAAGGAAAAAGTAAGTCAGGGTACGACAAAGAGTTTTGACCTTTGGAGTACTTTACTGCCAAACTAGATTACGTGTGCCTGATATTAATGGATTAAGAAAAAGGATAATGGAAGAAGCCCATCATTCCCGTATTCCATCCATCCAGGATCAACTAAGACATACCATGACCTGAAGGGAATGTTTTGGTGGGGAGGTATGACAAAAGACCTTGCAGAATTTGTGGCTCAATGTCCAAATTGCCAACAAGTGAATGTAGAACACCAAAAGCCAGGAGGTTATATGCAGTGTATAGAACTTCCGACATGGAAGTGGGTAATGATCAATATGGATTTTGTTACCGAGTTGCCTCGCTCATTTCAGAAGTTTGACTCCATATGGGTAATAGTTGACAGACTCACAAAGTCAGCACACTTCTTGCCTGTCAGGAGTGATTATATAGCTGAAGAGTATGCCAAGCTATACCTCAAAGAGATAGTCAGGCTACATGGAGTCCCAATCTCCATTATATCTGACCAAGGAGATCAATTCACTGCAAAGTTTTGGAAGTCCTTCCAAAGGAGTTTAGGGACACAAGTGAATTTGAATACAACTTTCCACCCTCAAATAGACAGTCAAGCAGAACGTACCATTTAGACACTTGAAGATATGTTGCGAGCTTGTGCATTGGAATTTAAAGGTAGTTGGGTGGACCATTTGCCACTTATTGAATTTGCCTATAATAATAGATACCAAGCGAGTATCAAGATGGCACCTTACGAAGCTTTGTGTGGGAGGAAATGTAGGTCGCCAATTGGATGGTTTGAAGTGGGTGAAACCACGTTGCTTGGGCTAGATCTAGTACAACAAGCCATGAAAAAAGTTAAGGTAATATAGCAGTGGCTAAAAATAGCCCAAAGTCATCACAAATCATATGTAGAAGCTAGAAGGAGAGGACTTGAATTCTCAGTAGGGGATTGGGTATTTTTAAAGGTGTCTCCAATGAAAGGGGTTATGAGATTTAGTAAGAAAGGAAAATTGAGCCCACGTTACAGAGGGCCATAAAAAATTATTAAGAGGTTCAGGCAGGTTGCATATGAACTAGAGCTACCCTAAGAGCTTTCAATGGTTCATCTAGTTTTTCATGTCTCAATGCTTCGAAAATGCATAGGTGACCCATCCCGTGTCACTCCTATTGAAGACCTGCAGGTTACAAAGATCTCACATATGAAGAAGTACCTATTGCTATTCTAGATCGTCAAGTTAAAATGCTAAGGAATAAAGAAATAGCTTCAGTGAAAGTACTTTGGAGAAACCAGCAAGCAGAAGAAATAACATGGGAGGCTGAGGACGCGATTAAGTCAAAATAGCCTTACTTATTTGAAGTTAAAGAGGAAGTCCAACATGCGAAATTGGGACACTAATAGGTACGTGTGAGTGAATACTTATTGTGTTGTCAAAAGTTTGTGTGAGTAAAGGTTGGTTAAGCTATCCAATTGTGCTAACATTCAAGGATGAATGTTCCTAAGGGGAGAAAATGTAACACCCCACTTCTTACAATACTAGTACTATGCAAATGAAACATGATATGGCTTTTCAAATTAGCGCCTATTTTTAAAAGTGCTTGAATCTCATGTTATAGGGCGATATGTGCGTCTGACGCTTAAGAGGGTTAAGTGTATACATATTTTTTTGACAAATTAAGGAGATCACAGCCCTGAATAAAGTGAGAGAATTGAGATGCTTGCAGGAATTAGGAAGCTAGTAGGTGAGTCACCTACTTGGTTAGTTTAAATTTGCCAGCTAAACGGAGACGAGGCCTGACTTCGAATTTGTCCAAGTCCGATTATTGATAAAGTTTGTGTGAAGGGTGTAACTTTAGCCCATGTTTTAGTATCATAAATGGACTATATTTTCAGCCCAAGAAGGATATTAAAAGAGTCCAAAGACATCACAATTTCTTTGATAATTTAGGCCCAAACTAACTAAGAGAAAGGGGGGAAAATGGGTAGCCAAGGCCCATTAGTTTGCAACCCAATAAGATCCAAGTGAAAGGGAAAAAATGGTGCCTTACTAACCTGATAAAATAAGGCTTAAAAGGTATTTGGCAAAAGTAATCCTTTAAAAGGGGTTACAAGCAGCAAATTTAATTAATCTTAGACTTGGAAAATTTTAGCTTTCACAAAGATTCTTTGTTCTTTTTTGACTTTGTAAAGCAGCCAAAAGAAATTTTAGGGTTATTAAGAAGGCCCTCAACCTTGAAGGTAAAGGTAAGTGATTATAGTTGTGTGTTTAGTAAGGTTTCTTCATTAAAAATAAGAGACTATGTTGGTTAGGTATATGCTGAAAATTTTGGACAGCATGTGTTCCAAGATTGTTATACATTTTTTTCTTGTTTATTTGGGAGCTTTTCTCTTTTTGGTTGGATTGATTATGAAGGGATGCTACTTTGTTTAAGGAATATTGGTTCTTTAATGATGTATAAAGGCTGCTGCACCATTTTTACAGTCTGTAAAAGTGAGTTCTTGTGTGATATCGCAATTGTGTTCTTATTACGAACTTGTTGGCTGATGGACGGAAGTCTAGTGACTCACGTCCTTCATGATTGCCTTGGTACTTTTCTAAGACTGTTTTAAGGTTGTGCTTATGTATAGATGTGTTGAGGATAGTTTGGGTAAAATTGAAACAGGTTCGGGATTGTCGATGTCGAGATATAGCGAAGGGATGTAACGTTATGCCGCCTATTTGTATGTTGCGTAGAATTGTTATGTGTTGTGCTTTGTGGGCTGTTGTAAGACTGTTACTGCACTAAAATAGGCTACACATGATATGTATATGACAACGTGTATTAGAAAGTATAATTATGGGCGAAAAGGTTGAAAGAATACGCTCGGGTTTATAATTATCCGCTTGCTACCCGTATGCTGATTTTTTATGAGATTGGGCTGCCAAGATGTATCTATTATCTTCTAATGTTGTTTTATAACCTAATATATTATAGATAAATACTTGGAGGAAGGGAAGGTTATTTGGAGGTAATAACGAGGCCATATAACAAGGTATGTAAGGCTACTCGATTTCGTATTACTTGGCATGAAATCTAGATCCCTCCTTCGCACATAAAGGCACTTACCAACTCTGACACAACTATTAACCATGTCTCAACTCTTTCACACGTTCATATGCTCCCATACATAGTCACTCTGCAAATCTGCATGCATACTTGGATACCAAGATACACGAGTTTGTTCTACTAAATAAAGTTTATGTGTTGTTGTACCTCCTATGCATTTCATTATTTGTGTAACCTACTCCCTTTCATTGTGGTGTTATCTTTTGTGATTATTTTTCTTATGTTGTATCTACAGTTCTACAGCTCCAATAATACGACCACCAAAAGAATCATCTCCAAGGTAATTGAAAATAAAGTATATTGCTTGTTGATGAGTGGTAACCCGAGGGGTGGAAGAATCTCCTAGCCAGGGTCGATCCTACCAAGGGGGTAGCCCAAGGGGTTAAAGGAAAAGCCTAGCCAAGGCCAATCCTGATATAGATTTACCACTGATCAGCTGGTCATTTGTATTACATGATGTGCACAGATTATACAATAAAGGTAGTGTAATAAAAAGAACATAAAGTACATGATTCCACAGTATAACTAAGGGAGGTCTCTTGTTCTACATCAGTGCGTAGTTTCATTTGAGTTATTACTTCATATAGAGTATTTCCTGCCTTACATATTCACTATATTATCTTGTACTAACGTCCCTTGGGGGGACTTGCATTTCATGTTGCAGGTACAGGTGCTAGTAGATCTCCCCAGTAGGAGTACAGGATATCCAGCTGCTGTTACCAAGCTCCAGGTTGCTTCGGAGCTTTGTGTGTCTAGAGCCTATATCTTTTTTTATAGTCTATAGTTAGCCGAGGCGGGGCCTATCCTGACCATTAGTAGATACTTTTTCTTATCTAGAGGCTTTGTAGACTATATTAATTAAAGTGTGGTCATGTCTCGTACTTTAGACTCTGTGGCCCCAACGATCTAGCTATATGTATTTCCTTTTGGCTTGTTATTATTTTTTACTTTCTTAAAGGCATGATGAATGTAGAAATCCCTTATAATATGTCTAGAAAGCGCATAGATACAGGTTGGTTCTCCCGGGCCTTATTGGCAATGGGTGCCAGTCCGCCTTAATGGGACTTTGGGCGTGACACAAGTCTAGGGCCTAGACGTGACAAGGTAAATGGGAACTCGAAGGGACACCAAACAAGCCTCTTAGCCTATCAATCATACATATCCTTGGCCATGGAGGCAAAGTAAAGAATAATAAGATATATCATAAAATGGGAAGCAGGACTAACGGAAGTCTTGATATTCGTAAAAGCATAGAAGAGTCAAGATTATGGCATAAGTACATGAAACTATCCAACAACACCTCTAACATGGAAAGGAGTGAGGCCAAGACACTTTCTAGGCTCAACCTCATAATAATAAGTGTTCAATATAATGAAGTCTCAAAATAGCAAGAGTAATGTAGATAGCGTCCTTGGGCTTGAGGACTCAACAAACTTATCTCTGAAGTATCAAACTAGCAACATGGAGGATGATCAAAAGGAGCTCTGGTCCTTACATGGTAATATCATGGGATGCAATGTAACAAGACATAAGCCAATATAATCAAAATGCATAATCATAAGCAATAAATATATAATCCGAATATGGAATGCATACATATATGGGAAGTGACCTCAAATGATATAGACCAAGAAGCTACAACTTTGACTCCAAGCCTTGACACCCCCTTGGTTCAGGTGACCAGGCATGACACCCCCTGATGAAGTGTGGTCTACTTGCCAAGGCAAACCAAACATGATAACATGAACTGGATGGATCCACTAGTATAGCAAGGGTAATAATCATAATCCTATGATGGCACATAGTTTAGAGACTAAAGACTTTATGTAAGGACCCCTTGAGTTGAGCCCCCATCTTAAGCCTCAATCAGTGCTAAGTCAAATCCCACAAAACATTTGAAATCATCATAACTTGAATAACTTGTAAGATACATGGAAATATGACATGAGTAGCTCTTGAAACATGTTTGACCTCTTGTAGTGAGCCTATCTTGAATATGAGAGTAGATCATAATCATACAGAAACCCTTGCTTTAACATGAATTGTTCACGAGAGATAAAAATTCTTGAAATAGGGCTTGACTTGATACTTGTAAAATTATAGATACTTTTCATGAATTCAATACATGCTTGATATCCATAATCATCATATAGTCACTTGACTTGTAATTCATATAATAGATCATCAATAACATAGGAATTCTTGTCTTGACATTTTATCAAACACATGGTGGGTTCATGATACTTGTTCAAAATCATAAAATTCAAGAGTTAAATAAGATGACTAAGTCAATGCATATCAACCCACCAACATATAGTAAAACCTTCATGTAGGGTACCTTGAAATCCATTACAAAGGCTCATGATAATTCATAGTTTCATAGCTCAAAATATGCATAGTCTCAATAGACAAAATCAATTCATGGAATAAGCTTGAAATAGATAGTCATGCATAATTAGTCAATATTTCATAAAATCCTAATATAATTTATGTTCATAATCCATGATAAGAGAAACCCATAGGTGATATAACTTGAAAACATGCAATTTTCATGAAAAGGGAAGGTTGGGCTCCATGGGTAAAGGGGCCCAATGGACAGAACCCACACACCTTAAACCTTGAATTATGTGAGGTGAACTTGAAGTAGTCTCACAACTTGAAATGAATCCTTGAGTTCCATAGTTGACCTTGAGATCCTTAGATTTGAATGAGAGAATTGATAGAGTCTTAGAGGGATTTGACAGAGGGTTTTGTGAGTTACGAAGTTGAAAAATAGCTAAGTATGGGTGATTTCAAGTTCGATTTGGCATGGGGCTATGACCCCAATGCCCTTGGGGGCATAAGAAAAACTATGGAAAATGTTGTACTTGTCCACGTCTAGTCCACAATGAGGACTGAACACAAAGGAGGGATTATACTACTTCCCGCCCCTTGTGCGTCGCAGCTAGGGCGCAGATGTTCTCTGGAAATAAAAAATTAGTGAAAATTATTTTTCGCTACAGATCCTCTAAAACTAGGGTTATAACCATTCTCCACTCAATTTTACCCCCTGACCGAGAATATAAAGTTAGATTTTCGATATCACGTATGGATTTGTGATATATGAAAGTTATGATTATGGGCATTTCGAAGCACATTTTGGGGCGTTTCAGGAATAAACCCTAGACCATAGGTCCTATACATCCTATTAACTTTTCCAAAGTTCTTGAAACCATTTTATTGAACGTAAAACCACGAAACCATTTTACGGGCAGTACATGGACTTACAGGTCGTTGTTGGACCTATAGAGTCCTTCCATACTTAGTCATTTTTTTCACTTTCTTGGACCTTATCCACGAAGGGAGTTCTATGGGTCGTGCATTATTCTACAAGCTATGCTGATAACATGTAAGTCACTTTTAGCAAACTCCAAATTTTCTTCATGTCTGATAGTCTCACTCATGACCCTATCTATGGACTGTCGTCCTTTCTACGGGTCATTACTGAGTCAGGGGGGTTACCACACACTTGAAAATTTTTTCCCTTTCCTAAAGATCATGTTTTAGGCTCAATCCTACGTAATGTAACTCCTCCTATGGGTCGTAAGTCACCTTCATGAACTTGAGTTCAGCTCATTTTCTGCCTAGTTTTTCTATAGTCAAGGATCATAAATTGGGGGTTGTCACATAGCCTTTATATTCATAGGTCATTTTGATGAACAAGGGTCATATCTGAGTTCCCAGAGTTGGACATTTGGTTAGGTTGATTCTTGAGGAAGCCCATTATTTTATATATTCCATTCATCCTGGTCAAGTGGAAGATTTATCATGACTTACGACAACAACACTGGTTGTTTGAGATGAAGACAAATACATCTACTTTTTATGGCTAGGTGCTTGAATTATCAGTAGGTAAAGTTCAACTAGAAGAGGCCAGGTCGTTTGACTCAGCAATTACCTATTACGAAGTAGAAATGGGAGCATGTAGATATGGAATTTGTAGTGGTTTTAACATGTTGGTCCTAATGTTTTAATTATATTTAGGTCTTTGTAGATCAATTGACCAAGTCTACTCAGTTTTTGCTAGTTCAAACTACTTATAGTTCATAGAGGTTAGCTAAGATTTACATCCAAAAGATAGTCTAGTTACATGGTTTGCCAGTATCTATCATTTCAAACTATGGTAGTCATTTCACATCTATTTCTCGAGGACCACTTAGAGAGAGTTGGGTACTTGAGTTAAACTCAGCACAACTTTCCATCCCCAGTTGATAGAGTCAAATAGGACCATCCAGGTCTTGAAAGACATGTTTCAAGCCTATGTTATTGATTTTAGGGGTCAGTCATATTAGTTCTTAGCTTTGGAAGTGATTGTATATAATAATTGCTACTATTCAAGCATCCCAAATGGAACCTTTTGAGCATTGCATGGTAGGTGTTATTCACCACTAAGTTGGCTTGATGCTTTTGAGGTTAGACCTTGGGGTACTGATTTCCTAAGTGAATTGACAAATAGGTTCATATGACTCAGGAGATACTTCGTGCTATCCATAGTAGATAAAAGAGTTATACTATCAAAGGGTGTAGCCTTTGGAGTTTATGGTGATCAGGTATTTATGCAAGTATCACCTATGCAGGACCTGATGAGATTCGAGAGGAGAGTTAAGCTTAACCCTAGGTTCATTGGGCATTTTGAGAACCTAAGGTGAATAAGAGAGCTATCTTATAAGTTAGCCTTGGCCCCAAACTTTTTGGGTGTCCACCTTGAGTTCCATGTTTTTATACTATGGTGATATATTTGACATAACTCTCACATTGTCCAGTGGAATTCAGTTCATATTTATGAGTCCTTAGCTTTTGATGAGTAGCCTATGTCCATTCTAGATAAACGTGTTGAGAAGCTAAGGTCAAGGGAGATTTCTTTAATGAGGGTCATGGAGACATCGTCCAATCGAGGAGGATGCGTAAGAGATTGAGCTGGAAATGCAGAATAGCTGTCCTCACCATTTTTAGCCTTTAGACATTGCCTTATATTTGACTTTTGAGGATGAACTTCCTTTTGTAGTGGACGATTTAATGACCTCCAAGGTCATTTCAGTGATTTTGCATCTTTCTACTATTTTTTCCTTTCTCCGTTGCTTTCTTATAGCTTTTGTGTGGTTTTAGAATGGGTGGCAAGCTCTTTGAGGCGGTCGAATAAGTTTTGCATGAGTTTTTTTATTTTAGAGATGTAAAGTGAAAAAGAGTGACTTAAGTCAATACTTGGAGATTCAGATATCAAACAAAAATTTTGACAGTTTCATCAACTCCAAAAAGTTCATTTTCGTCTAAAAGGACGGTTGGTTTGGGTTTTGAGTCTTTCACTTTGAGTTTGTGTGATTAGTCATTTTAAATTTTCAGTTTTTGTCAAGTTTGTATTCGGTCAATATTTTGGCTAATGTGCTTGGGTGTGAAAATCTTGATAGCACGGTTCGCTTCACAATGCCAAATTTGGTCTAAAGCAACCCTGGTTTGGTTCTCGATGTATTCAGAATTAGTTTTTTGGCCTTTATGTATTTTATGTGTTCTTTCCTTGAAAATGTTGACTTTAATTAATATCTCAATGGGATGACCTCCGTTGCTCACATTGATTCCATTAAGCATGGAATGTTATTTTCAAATGGATAGCATTGTTTGTCTGATTGACAATATTCCAAATGAATTCCAAACCGCCATCATGTGAAGTTCAATCCTTGGTGAATTGTTGTCACTGAGCTTCTGGTGCAGCAACACATTGTGCTTCTCATTTGTACCCCCTAGGTAGCAATTGTAGAGGTATGGGATGTCGGCTGTCACGATCTTGAACTTGACTACCATATGCCAAATTCCTAAAGTGTTGAGCACCACCATCGCGAGCATGACCTCTATGATCGCGGAGAGTAAATCGATGGGGACCACGCGATGGTGAGTTGAGTCCCGTATTTTCGAAGATCATTTTTCTAGCAATCCAGTGATTTAATTGCCCATTTCCAGCTTCTAAGTCCATATTTAGACATAGTATTTTGAAACGTTGAGAGCAATTTTTAACCATTTTGTGTGATTATTAATGCATTAGATTGGAAATTCATATGAAAATATTTCATGTATGATTTCTCTTCCAGAGATATTGTATGTTTTGCTCAATTATACCTGTTTTCTCTATTTATGATCCTTAGGGGCTTAAATTTTGGGTGGGACTGATTTATGTCTTTTAGTGCTCAAATTGTGCCTATTTTGGGGGCATAAGTTCCTTAAGCTGATTGGGACTTTATGAAGAAGTAGATTTTTCAATTTCATGGATGGGTTCAATGTCAAATCTTGATCGATTTTGATTTTTTTTATATATAACAGTATAGGTATTGCTAGTCTTGTTTTGATGCGTCCTCTGATAATTTGATGAGTGGCATTATTCAAAGGATGTTTGAAAAGGAAAAGCTCTGAAATAGCAGTCGAGAAGCGGTTTTGGTCTTGAGGTAGGTTACAGTTTCCTCTTTTTAGACATGATTTGATTGGATTAAATATAATTTGACTAATGTCACATGTTTAGGGTGTAATTTAGAATTTGTTAGTTGGTTTGATTCTTTTAGTAATATAATGGCCATCATTGGACAATTAAGTATAGTTATTCATCGAGAAAGCCTTAGCTTTGGTTGATTCTTGTAGTTTATATTTTCTAGTATTCTTATAAGTGGTTCTAAAATAATGTGGAACTTAGCCACAAGGTGTTTGGTTATTTTTGCCTTTTATGAACTTTTCAATTACTCTTTTCTTGTTCTTAGTGTAAATATTAAATTGTTGGTCCCAAGGCTGTGAAATTGGAATTGTTGGAGTATCATGTTGGTAAATTTTGAGTGCTTGATGGAAATTTTCTAATTATGAGTGGTGTGTGACAATCATTTATAGTTCATGCCTTTGATTCTGCATTTTTTGTTTAACCTTGAAGAGAATGCTTAAAAATGGCGGTATATTAATGAAATCGGCTAAACTTGATAACTATTTAAATATGTGGTTAACATGAATTAAATAAAAGGAATGAAGAATGGCATACATTATCTTTTTTCAGCTTTTACTATTGTTAATAAGTTTGAGATATATTTTCTAATAGCCCGTAGAGACATACTTCGAGTTTTTCTTTTATTATAGTTGATAAGCTAGAGGTATATTTTTTAAGTAGTCTGTAGACATATTTTTGAATTTATTCTTTATTGTTGATGAGCTTAGGTCTATTTCAGACGGCTTGTGACTATCTTTCAAATTTTATTATTTCATTATTTTGTCATCTTGATAATCTTTGTGTATTATGATTTATGGGTATTATTGTGGTCTTATGATAATTGGTTAAATTATTCTTAGTTGTTATTTGTTTTCCCCATACCCTGAGATACCTTTAATCTTGATTTATGGCTTTATCTTATTCTGTTAGTATCCTCATGTTTCTTATACTTATATTGGATCTTTCTAAGCTTAGTCAGCCTATGATGCCTACTCGGTTTCTCATGTTTTTGCTACTCATATTGCACTTCTGCATCTTTTTGATATAGCTCACAGTTTGAGCCACCTCTAGAGAGTGCCTAGTGATTCGTAGCCACGGGTGATTTAAATAGAGCAGAGCTCCTAGCGTCCAGAGACTTTTTGTTCTTCCTTCTTTCGTACTGGGTTGTGTATTTTATACTTTGACAGTCAAATTTCTTGTATTGTAAATATATTTATCCTTTCTATACTTAGTAGCTCCTATACAGGCGATACCAGGTTTGGGGTTTTTGGTCTAGTGTTAGTTTGTTATTTTGGTCACTTTTGGACCTACTGTATATTTTGTATTATACTTGCATATCTATACTACGGCTCACCTTGTTATATTAGTGCGTTTCTGCATATTCATATGTATTTATTGTTAAAATAATTATCTTCTGCAAGTTTGAATTTGGATTTGGCTTGCCTACTAGGGGTGATGGTAGGCGCCATCATGACCCGGGTTCAGATCATGACAATTCCTCTTTCATATGTAATCATACAGGAGATTTTTTTAACTATATATAAAAGATAAATATTGAAGAAAAAGTAGGAGGCCCTAAACTTTTACTTTAGTGACCTTATTGTCAAGTCAACTGGAGTGATATGATACTTTACATTCCAGTAGTTATCCTCAGTATGACCAAACTTCACAAAGTCCATACATGAGACTCTTACAAAGTAAGATCATGCCATGATATCTTTTTTAGGAACTATTTAACGCACAATCAAAAATTACATGAAAGAACAATACATGGAGACTGCATACCTTACAAACTTTACAAGGAGAGAGAAAAGCCTTTAACCATGAAACGTTTGCCACTGAGGTTCTATAGTTTGAATATTTTAAGTTTCTGAGAGAAAAATTGACTTAAGCATATTTTATTATTTGGCTACAGCAAACCAGTTATAGCAATTAACAAAGAAAGGGTTTGCTATGGCAAACCTTTGAAACTTGGAGACCTTTGCGATGGCAATCCACTATTTTGCTACATCGACTTCGGTATGATAAAGCCCTCTTTCATTTATGGTGAATCACTGAACAATAGTGTGGGCGAAAAAAGAAGACTACCGCCATGAACAACATTTTATGACCAAAAAAGGATGTGATGATACTCGTCTTATCCGTCTAAGACAAGTCAGCCTAAAACTCAATCAGAACAATAAAATGCGGAAGGATAATAACGATGAAAGTTTAACTATAGATGATAAGTCAACTTAATTAAAATCCCCAAAATTTGGTTGTCACATGCTCAAACCTCTAATATATTACAATAGATTGGAAAGAAAAATACAAGTATCAAATGATGTTGTCTCTAAAGTAGAACAAGATCACAAATAGGAGGAGAAAGGTTCGTTGAGATGACAAAAACGTTACCTCACTAATCTCTATAAAAAAAGCCTCAGATAAGGAGAGAGAGAGAGAGAGAGAGAGAGAGAGAGAGAGAGAGAGAATCTCACCAAGGTTCAAGTGCATAAACTACAAAAATATAGAAGCAAGGGGTAAGAATAAACCACACGGTATCCAACAAGAGAACTCCTAAATTCTAAGTCAAGTAATACAAATACGAACTCCTAACTCTACCATCGAACCTCCACAACTACAACCTGCATAAAATCAACCCAACTTAATAGTTCATAATGTGCATATCATATAGCTTAATAACCACGCCAATATTTATAGATCAACAACATAAGGATCAGGTCCATTCATCACAAGTTCTACAAAAAGGTACTTACAAGTTCATAAACGATAAAGATGTGTAATGCAATGCAATGCCATGTCAAGTATAATGATGAATATTTGACCTAGTGATACATACCTGTTGTCACTCAGTCCGGAACTATGGGAGACTTTTAGTCTATGCATCCATCACAGCGTGCAAGACGACCCTTGAATCATAGTAATCCATTATGGCGTGTGACACAACTTTCGAATTATAATATCCATTTTGGCGTACGACACAAATCTCGAATTATAATATTAGTCACAGCATGCGACATAACACTCAAAATAGTACTTCCTCTTTAATTCTCATCTTTTTCTTAATTTACATGACCTTTGTCACAATCTTATCTCAAAATCAATGCAAATAGGTTTGTCCACACATATATGAGGAGATGATCATTTTTCTACCAATACACATTTCACAACAACATAATCGCGATACAACATCAATAATAAATTAATAAATTTTTTGAATCATTCTCAACATGTCACACATCAACATATAAGCAAGTTGCCTTTTATTATTCCTTTTTCATCATTAGGGTTATTCAATAAGATCAAATTAATTTATCACCAAATCTCATTACTTTAAACATAAATAACAAGAAAATACATGTATCTATACACTTAACAAGAGTCGAAAAATTCACTTGCCTCAACTAATTATACGATTACTTCAAAATTTGAATCTTTTATAATGCTTTCGAATGATCATAATCTGTTCAAATACATAATCTTCATAAGAATACGAATCTAATGACACCGATATTGTTATATTTATTTTCGATTCAAAAATTGGATCAAAAAGTCTCTGAGCTCTTGAATTTGAATCTAAAATTTTCTTTCAAACTATGTTTACCCATAATAAAGTAAACTCATACGTCAAATTTCTGCTAAAATGGATCATAATTTGACTCCAAATCAAGATTTTATTTTTAAAAAATCCTAAGACTATATTTCTTAATTTAACATAAATTATCCAAGTTTCTACCCTAAAATCTATTCATAATCGCATAAAAGATTAATACAAATGACGAGAACAATCACATTGATGCTTTGGGGTTATAATGACAATTTTTTCCTTTCCTTTTCTTTTTTCTCTCTTCTTGCATTTTTTATTCTACGTTTACTTCCCATTATACGTTTGCTAACTTCCTTTTTTTTTTTTTGCTTTCGTTTGAGGGCATTCTAGCCCTCTTTTGTTTTTTTCTTTTTTACTTTTTCCTTTGTCTATCTTTTTATTCTTCTTTCTTCCTTTTTTTCTAAAAAAAAGTTAATTAATTACTAAAAGTAACAAATTTACTAATTCGATTTAAATAGTTATGGGCCAAAAGATACAAGGTGTTAAATAAATTAATAATTTAATTCACTAATTAAATTAAATATCTAAAATTATCCATCAACTAAATAATTGTGGTTACCAAAAATTCAAAATTTTCAATTTAATTTTATGGAAAGGTACTTTTATGAAATAGTGAGGACTCATCCTCAAAATGATCTAACGGGCCATTACATTATTTACCACTAAAAATCATGTTCTTCCTCAAACATAAAGAATAGGAAGGAAGAAAGTCGACATTATCAAAAGACTAAGTTTTGATCTTCCAACATCAGTAATCATCTCTCCAAGTAATCTCCTCTTTAAGATCATTTCGATCAAAATAAACCATTAAGGACTGAACTTTTGAATCGAAAGTTAGCAAATTTACAAATCAAGAGTGATTTTCAAGCCACAGACTAACCCATGCACTAGACCATAGCTCAACAATTAGGATGTATCATTTCTCACAGAACGGCAATAAGATTCTAAATCAATATCAATCATAATCAAATGCGAATCTAAACAAACCATCCCACACTCCTAATGCACATACCATCAAAGGTCTTTTTAAAATTTTAATCTCACAATTAAATCTTCCCATAAGATTAATTTATAAAACATGATCTTTAGACATTGTATACTCATCATAGAAAATTGAATTTATTGGACCGAATGAAGGAAAGGATCAAGTAACCACTTAGCGAATCATACATTTAAACATACAAAATCTCTAACAACACTATCAAAAATACTAAATCAATAGAAGTGACTAATCCTTAAGAGTGATAGTGTGACACCCAGTGAAATTACCAAGATACCCATAGAAAGGAAACATGCGTGTAACGCGTCTTCCCATGCTTGGTTTGCAAATTCGAGATCGAATTTGCGATCAGTGCAAAAAATTGAGTGGGAAAATGATCTAAACCCGATTTTAGATCAATCGAGTAGAAAAATAAATTTCACAAAAATTTGTGAGGTAGTGAGGCTATGCACCTAGGGCGCGACGCGCCTTGGATGCGGACCCATACTTAGGATTTTTTAAATTTTTTGATGGGAAGCTGAAATTCGCAAATGAGTGCAAAATACACATATTTGTGCCCCAGGCGCAATGCGTACATAGCATACCAAACAAAATTTTCTATTCTGGGTTTTAAGGAAGGGTAGTTCCAACTCACCCTCGCTAAATCTTAATTAGTTGGTTTTCACCCGATTAATTCCTAAAAATGCACTATTCCTATTCTTTAATGTTAGAAAAGTTTCAAGAAATTCAAGCGTAGACTCTAAGGCAAGGTTAGGGCTTTCAAGAATCTTTCCCAAAGCTTCCAAAAAGTTGATTTCTCAGGTATGTAAGGCTCTCCAAAAGTTGTTCTACTACTATTTTTGAAACTTAAATCACTAGTTTTAACTCAAGATTCTAATTACAAGTTGAGAACAAAGTTTCCTTCATTACTAGCAAAGCTCATTAAAGTATTGTTTATGAAAATTTTCTTGATAAGCATCATGATTCTTGTTAACTTTACTATTGATTTAAGACATTGAGACAAAGACTTATAGCTATGGCTAAAGTTATGAGAAATTGTTATTTATTTCATGGAAAGTTATAAAGTTTACAATTTGAATTAAACCTAAGAAGTATATTAGGACCTGGTATTGCACTATAGCTGAGTAGCCCAATTATGGGTTGAGATACTTGAACTCATAAACTACGTAGCCAGTGTAGGATAGTATTCTACCAAGATGCAACTCCTCACTTGCCATGAGATGGCCTAGTTTTGGGATGGATCCACTCCCCTAGTTTTTGTTCCTTACCCCGACAAAGTATGGGACGACTCTGGCAGCATTGGCAAGACGATGTATCACCACGAAGCTCATAGTGGTGGTTTTCGGTTAGAGAAACTCCCAAAGTTAAAGGAAGTTAAGTTTACATACAGATTTTCAGCATGTTATTTTCACCATACATGATATTTATTGCTTATGCTAATTTATTTTGAGATATGATTTACATACTGTGGAAACATTGCCTTACCCTGAGTTTTCATTTTGGCTATTTTACATACCGTACTTTCTATGTACTGACATCCTTAGGACCTACATCATTTTATAAGGCAGAAGTAGGTGACGGAGTCCCTTAGCAGTCGCTTCATTAAGGATCAAACACACAACCAGCTATCGGTGAGGCCTCTTCTCAGTCAAAGCTTGAAGACATCATCTATGTTTTACTTTCTAGTATTTTCTTTTCAGTTGCGGCTACCGTGGGCCTGTCCCGGTAGTGGTTCAGACTGTTCTAGTTAGAGGTTCCATAAACTATATGACAGGTGTTTCAGTTCATGTTTTCCAGTTGTAGTTGAGACATGTTTACTATTCAGTTCATTCAGACGTCTTGGTATTCTTAGCTTGTTAATTTGAAGTCTTTCCATTATTATTTAATTCTTCTGCTGAGTAGAGTAGCCAGGCCATATGCTTTGCTTGGGGCAGAAATGGTTTTGGATGACGACCACGCCTAGGGTGTGAACTCGGAGTGTGAAAAACTTGGTATCAGAGCACATAGTTCAAGATTCCTAGGGAGTCTATGGAACCATGTCTAGTAGAGCTTGTATTATAGGTGTGAAATGTGCCATATCTATAATGGGGAGGCTACAGGGCATTACGAAGTGTTGCTATCAATTATTAATTTCTCTCGTGCTTCAGAGTTTACCTCTGTTAAGTGCCTTCTTACTCATGTGTTCATGCCTTATTTTTCAGATCATGCCTCCACGTAGAGCCGACAGACCAGCAAGGGGCACAGGGCGCCTAGCTAAATGAAACGCAAATTATCCTGGCAAAATTCCTGAGGGACCTAGATGTATATGCATTATTAGACCTAGGTGTCAAATTGTCATTTGTGACTCCCTATGTAGCTATGAAGTTTGGGGTTCAATCCAGAATGTCTTCTTGAGCCTTTCAGTATTTCTACTCCTACTGGAGAGTCTGTTCTAGCCTAAAGAATATATGAGGGTTGTCCAGTATCAGTTTATCATAAGAATATCGTAGATGATTTGGTTGAGTTAGACATGGTAGATTTTGATGTCATTCTAGGCATGGATTGACTTTATGTTGGTTATGCCTCCATAGATTGCAAGAGAGTAACAAGCCAGTCTTATAGTGGAGGGGTAGCATAGTTTTTCCTAAGGGTCAGTTTGTTTCATACCTCAAGGTTAGAAAGTTAATTTTGATGGGGTACATATACCACCTAGTCAGAGTCAAGGATTCGAGAACAGAGGCATCTTCTCTCTAGTATGTTCCAGTTGTGAATGAGTTCCAAGAAGTCTTTACCGAGGATCTTCCCGGAGTCCCTCCTAATAGGGAGATATACTTTGAAATGATACCCTCTTATAGACTCATCCCATATCTATTCCACCTATTGTATGGCTTCTTCAGAGCTAAAAGAGTTGAAAATGCAGTTGAAAGACCTCCTAGATAAAGGTTTCATTAGATCTAGTATCTCACCTTAGGGTGCTCCAGTTCTTTTCATGCGCAAAAAGGACGGTTCCTTTCGAAAGTGCATAGATTACCATCAGTTGAATAAGGTCACCAAAAAGAACAAGTATTCTCTTCTTAGAATTGATGTTCTATTCAACCAACTCCAGGGTTCTACTTGTTTATCCAAAATAGGCCTTAGATCGGGGTACTATCAGCTTAAAGCTAGAGAAAAAGACATCCCTAAAATAGCTTTCAAAATCTACTATGGCCATTATGAATTTTTGGTCATGTTATTTGGACTGAAAAATGCACCAACAACTTTCATGGATCGTATAAACAGGGTGTTGAGGCCGTACCTAGATATGTTTGTTGTTGTATTCGTAGATGACATTTTGATCTACTCTCGTAACAAGGAGGAACATGTTGACCATCTTAGGATTATCCTTCAGACCCTTAAGGATCAATAGCTATATGCCAAATTTTCCAAATGTGATTTCTGGTTAGCATCTGTGGCGTTTTAATAGCATATTGTGTCTGGTGAAGTCATTCAAGTTGACTCCTAAAAGATTGAAGCAGTAAAGAATTGGCCAAGGCCCATAACTCCAATAGAGGTTAGGAGTTTCTTGGGCTTGGCAGGTTACTACAGATGGTTCGTAGTGGGGTTTTCTTCTATCTCTGCTCCCTTGACTAAGCTCACCCAGAAGAAGGTTAAGTTTGAATGGTCAAAAGCTCATGAGAAGAGTTTCCAATAGTTGAAAACCAGGATGACCATAGCCCCGGTCTTATCCCTCTCGAAGGAGTTGATGACTTTGTGGTATATGCGATGCTTCTAGAGTTGGGTTGGGATGCGTACTGATGCAAAGATGTAAGGTAATAGTATATGCCTCTGGATAGCTTAAGACTCATGAGAAGAACTACTCAATTCATGATGTTGCTTTACTCTAAAAATTTGTAGACACTATCTTTATGGTGGGCACGTAGATTTACGGACTACAAGAGCTTACAGTATGTATTCAACCAGAATGAGCTGAATTTAAGGCAGAGGAGATAGTTGGAGCTATTGAAAGATTATGACATGAGTGTCCTCTATCACCCAGGTAAAGTTAACGTAGTTTTTGATGCTCTTAGCAGGTTGACCATGGGGAACCTTGCTCACATTGAGAATGAAAAGAAAGAATTGGCTAAAGAAGTGCACAGACTAGCCCATTTGACGGTGCAGATTGAAGATTTTGACGAGGGTGGTGCCATATCAAAAATGGGACAAGTCATCATTGGTGATGGAGGTGAAAGAAAAGTAAGGCAGGGATCATATCCTCCTTCAGCTAAAGGAAGATGTTCAGAAACAGAAAGTACTAGTGTTTGCAAAAGGGGGAGTTGGGGTATCGAGATACCAAGGCAAATTATGTGTGCCAAGTGTTGATGGTCATAGAGACAGGATCCTAGCTGAGGCTCATAATGCCAGATACTCTATCACCCAGGTGAAACAAAAATGTATAGAGATGTACAGGAGGTTTATTGGTGGGGTGACATGAAGAGGGACATTGTATAGTTCATGTTTAAATGCCCAAACTGCCAGCAAGTTAAGGTAGAACACCAAAGGCCTTGTGGTATGGCTCAGAAAATTGAAATTCCGGAGTGGAAGTGGGGGATGATTAACATGGATTTCACGCAGGCTTACCTCGATCTTGTAGACAACACGATTCAATATGGGTTATAGTGGACAGAATGACCAAGTCAGCTCACTTTTTACCTATCAAGATGATTGATACAATTGAGGACTATTCTAGACTTTATCTTGAAGAGATTGTTAGGTTGCATGGGGTTCTGATATCCATCATTTTAGATAGAGGAGCCCAATTTACAGCATAATTTTGGAAGTCCTTTTAGAAAGGGCTTGGTACAAAGGTGAATCTTAGTATAATCTTCGATCCACAGACAGACAGGCTAGGGAAGCGGACCATAGAAACCCTTGAGGATACGTTGAGGGCATGTATGATAGAATGTAAAGGTAACTAGGATGATCACTTACCCTTGATTGAGTTATCCTATAACAACAGTTTCCATGCTAGCATACAAATGGCATCATATGAGGCCCTTTATAGGAGAAGGTGTAGATCACCCATTGGGTGGTTTGAAGTAGGTGAGCTACGATTGATAGGACCTGATCTAGTCCATCAGGCTATGGAGAAGGTGAAGGTTATCCAAGAAAGACTAAAGACAGCCCAAAGTCGGCAAAAGTCATCCACTGCTGTTAGGAAGAGGGATTTCAAATTTGAGGTAGGTGAATAGGTGTACCTAAAGGTATCCCCGATTAAAGGAGTTATGAGATTTGGAAGGAAGGGAAAGTTAAGTCCATGATATATTGGCCCTTACCAGATTGTGAGAAGAGTTAGTAGTGTTGCTTACGAGTTGGAGTTGCCAGTAGAATTGGGTGGTATACATTCGGTATTCCATATTTCTATGCTTAAGGAATGTTTGGGAAATCCCATGCTAGTCGTACCTATAGAGAGCATTGGGTTTAAGGAAATCTTGACTTATGAAGACGTCCCAGTGCAGATACTAGATCAACAAGTTCGCAAATTGACGACCTAGGAGATTGCTTCAGTAAAAGTATTGTAGAGGAACCAATTCGTTGAGAAAGCCACATGGGAAGCAGAGGAGGATATGGAGGACAAATATCCACACTTGTTTGTAAGCCTGAATGAGGATCTTGAAGGTAAATTTCCATGATTGAACTTGAAAATTAATGTTCATTTAGTTAAGTAATTTTGTACGTTTGGAGCCAACTCTTCATATCGTTATCTTTCGAGGACGGATGATCCCAAGGGGGAGATATTGTGACGCCCAGTGAAATTATCAAAATACCCCTAGAAAGGAACTATGCACGTAATGCGTCTTCCCATGCTTCATTTGCAAATTCGAGACCGGATTTGCGATCAACACGAAAATTTTAATGGGGAGATGGTCTAAACCTGATTTTGGAGCAATCGGGTCAAAAATAAATTTCACAAAACTTTGTGAGGAAGTAAGGGTGCGCACCCAGGGCGCGATGAACCTCGGACACTGACCCACACGTAGGATGATTTTAATTTTTCGACGGTTAGTTGAAATTTTGCGAATGAGACCAAAATACACATGTTCGCGCCCCAGGCGGGATGCGGACATGGTGTAGCAGATGAAAGTTTCTTTTCTTGGTTTTAAGGAAGGGTAAATCCAACTTTTTCCACCCTCCTTAAACCTTAATTAATCAGTTTTCACTAGATTAATTCCTAAAAACACATTATTCCTATTCTTTAACGTTAGAAAAGTTTCAAGAAGTTCAAGCGCAGACTCTAAGGCAAGGTTAGGGCTTTAAAGAATCTTCTCCAACCCTTCCAAAAGTTGATTTCTCAGGTATGTAAGGATCTCCAAAATTTGTTTTACTACTATTTTTGAAACTTTAATCACTAGTTTCCACTCAAGATTCTAATTACAAGTTGAGAACAAAGTTCCCTTCATTACTGGCAAAGCTCATTGAAGTATTGTTTATGCATATTTTTTTGATAAGTAACATGATTCTTGTTGACTTTACTATTGATTTAAGACAGAGACTAAGACTTATAGCTATGGTTAATGTTCGGAGAAATCTCTATGTATTTCATGGAAAGTTATAAAGTTTACAGTTTGAATTAAGCCTAAGAAGTATTTTAACATTTTGTGTTGCACTATAGCTGAGTAACCCAATTATGGATTGAGATACTTGTAAGAATACTGTTTTCTCATTTTGTCAAAGAAAGAATCTAGTTGAGACAAGTTAAGAAAATCTAAGTTGGGCTAAGTCCCAAAAGATTAAAGAAGAATTTCGAGAATCCCTTACTCTTTAAGTTATGAGCACTATAAAAGCCATTTTGGCAGTTGTATTGAGTACCGACATGAGTGAGAGTGATACTAATTACATGAACTCATAAACTATATAGCCAGCATAGGATAGGATTTTACCAAGGTACAACACCTCACTAGCCACTGAGATTATTTTTGGGATAAATCCATTCCCCTAATTTTCGTTCCTTACCTCGACAAAGTATAGGACGGCTTTGCTAGCGTGGGCAAGATGATATATCACCACGAAGCTCATAGTGGTGGTTGTTGGTTGGAGAAACTCCCCAAGTTGAAGAATGTTAAGTTTCATGCAGATTTTAAGCATGTTATTATCAGCATACATGATATTTATTGTTTATGCTAATTTATTATGAGATATGATTTACTTACTATGGAAATATTGCCTTACCCTAAGTTTTCGTTTTTACCATTTTACATATTGTACATTCAGAAGCAGGTGACAGATTCCCTCACCAACCGCTTCATTGAGGATCAGACACCCATCCAACTATTGGTGAGCCCTCTTCTCATTTAGAGGCTTAAAGTCATCATCTATGTCTTGTGGCTACCGTGGACCTGTCTCGATAGTGATTCAGACTATTCTAGTTAGAGGTTCCATAGATTATATGATAGGTGTTTCAGTTCTTGTGTTTCAGTTGTAGTTGAGACATGTTTGCTATTCAGTTTGTTAGACATCTTGGTATTCTTAGCTTGTTAATTTGAAGCTTTTCCATTGTTATTTAAGTCTTCCGCTGAGTAGAGTAGCCAGGCCAAGTGGTTGTCTTGGGGCCAGAAATGGTTCTGGGTGTCGGCTACACCTAGGGTGTGAACTTGATGTGTGATAGATAGAGATAGACGCAACAGGCCTCATATTTAAACAATACATAGCAAGAACATAACCTCAACGATGAGATGAATCTTAAGACTACTGCACAACTATAAGAATTCATGGTAGTTCTTCTATAAATTCACATAAGTAAAGTTCTACGTGTAGAACCACTTGTATACTTCAACTATCCCAAACAATACTTAATATGTCATAATTGAAATAATCAAGTCTGCACAAGAACCCTATCTTACTTAGAGAAAATTACAAGATTAGTTCACCCGATCTACTACTAAGGATCCGTCTACAAAAGTGAAGACATGAAAACATGTCCATAATGAAATAGGTAGTCACATAAGAATGCATGAAATCAAATTCAGACGAAACAAGATACTCCTTTCATAGTGCCCCCATCAAACATTTCCATTCATATGACACCATTTTTTGTTATTTTCACCTACTCACTATCAACTAGTCTAGTCTCTATTGCAATCTTATACATACTCGATTTATCAAGCCGCACATACTCCTAACAGTACTCCACTGAAGTCAACACTCGTAATACTAAGAAAACTTGTAGCCACGCCTGACATTGACCTTCATCTCAAATAGTCACTAGTATCAAAGTCTTCTCAGCAACATATTGTCACCTCCAAATATTTCAAACTATTACTTCCTCTCTTTTCAATTAAGCATTCCATTACAAATACGAGTCATACCTAAGACAAATAGCAAAAATTTCAAATTGATAGTACTTCCCTATCAAGGTAAAGCTATTTAATCAAATTCAATGTTAATTACATGTAATCTTTTACAAATTAAATTTCAATTACCATTCAAATCATCATATACCTTATGCTAAAACTTAAAGAGATTCTTGATCATCCTCATAATTTTGTATAAGATAAGACACAAACTTTATTTACCATTAAGTATATATGTAACATATTACAATAATATGTGTAGTCTCATCAATAAAGTAGTTTCAATTGCCTCAAAATCCTTGATAATTATGTGGAACTTTAGGTTCATACATAGTTGCCCCATAAATAATTCAGATTAAAATAAATGCAATATCTTTCTCATGTCACTATTCTTCACTTGAAATTAAATTCACTCTTCGTAAAAATAATTTATCAACCCCCCATAAGTTTGTGTCAAATTAGTTCACATTATATGATCATGTCTAAACTCTAAGGTAAAAATTCATATCACCTTCAACTTCGAATGAATGATCTACACGAGATGTCATATTCCTTCACCCGTCTCAACTTCTTTTTATAACATTAATTTCAAATCCCTTCAAATGTTCAATGTTTGATTTTTATTCTTTTAACTAGCTTGCTCACCAATCATATTATTTAACCAATAATTTAGGATTGTTTTTATAATATAAAACAAACTTTAAGTAACGCCCTTCCTCGGGTCCTTTAATAGTTAAAAGTAACTAACTTTACAATCAAAATTATATCTTGACAAAACATACTACAAAAAATATAGACTAACAATGAAAACTTGAATCTTTATTTTAACTTGTTTCCCAATTTCTTTATCTATGAGTATTAGCTCATAACTTGAGTTCTTTATGAATTCATATATCTCTTTTTATTGATCGCCTCTTCATCGACCTTATCATATCCTTTTATAAAAATTTTAATGAACTAATTACCATATTTAAAATCACAAAAAGAGCTTTTCACCTTATTCAAGACACGCGTACATAGATTTTTTTGTCAAGTATTACCCAATAGTTTTCTAACTCAGATCAATGATATGTAACACTATCACCATAACCAAACAAAAATAGATGAAATCACGTGTCTCTAAGTTCAATTCTCTACTCTCTTGAAAAATACATCGTTGAACTTTACCATCAGAGTGAATATCTTTGTTCTTGTATCTTAATAAAGGCTAACCTACATCTTACTAATTTTATTCATTTATGACTCTAGCTTCTTTTAATTCTATTCTAGCAGTATCTTAACACATTTTACATCTCATACGATCATGTTACTCATCAAATAGTAGTAATTCACAACTTTAAATATCTACAAGTCATTATCACCGTAACGAATTCATTTAATCAAAAATCCTTATCATATGATTGCATCCTGATCATAATCTATAACGAACTCTTATTATCATTATCCCTGTAGCCATTGCCATAATCTTGAGGCCAACCTTATCATCAAATAATACTTTAAACCCAGTTATATCAATAGAATCCAAAGTACTAATGTAATTATTTTCACGAACTCTCCTACTAAAATCCTCTATGTCTTCCCCTAAGTTACTCGTTGGGAATTTATTTATCCAGAAGCTTATCATTCCAATATTGATCCACTCATTTGAAGCTTATAATGAAATCAGCAATCCTCATTTAAAATCCTTGAGATATATTTTACCACCTATGCATTAGATGTACTAAACATCCATCACTAAATATTTTCTTATCACAATGCTTAAACCAAGTGTTCATAGTAGCAATAACTCTTTAAGTAATTAATATTTGCACTGACAATGACGTATTCATTTTCATATACCACTAGTACTACACCATAAAAAAATTAGATCCACCACTAGAACACATCATACTTACCAAGAAAATAGTACCCAAATAGCCCATGTACTTCTATCCATTAGGTAGCTACAACACATTAGTCAATCAGTCATGACTCCAACTTAAGAAATATACATTTTTTCGTAAATCAGGTTGCTAGCAGAAGTAGCACACTCCATAACTCTAACCAAGTAAGCATCGACAACATTGTGATAGTCGTATCAAGACCCTCCTTGATATCCACTCAATCTATGGAATCATAATAGAAATATTTACCTCAATTGGTACAGCATCATTGTTATCATTCTCTAGCAAACCATACATGTTATGACAACTTTAGTATTAGCAGTTTGCAAATTTACAGAGTTCATTATCTTGTTATTCCTTTAATAATCCACCTTTAATTGTTGAATCACTTCAAATATAATACAACCCACATCAAGACAGTTTCCGATGCTGGGTAGCTAACCAGAAAATGATAACACATTCATGAAATCCCTTAAATCATCGTTGGACTTCAGCACTCAAATATCCACAGAGTGCATTATTGAATCATCACCTTATTCAACCTTTTCTAATTATTGAATATTTTAAATCTAACCACGCATCCTTTTGTGAGTGTATCACTTACACTGTAGTACCAAATTTAGTATTCAAGCCATATACAACCCACTAACTACTCAAATAAAGAACCAGGTATTAATTGTCCTTATAAGTGAGAGGGAATGAAATAAAGCGATAAGAATCACACCGAATCAAGGATGCACAATAGAGAAATAATAAACAATAGAAAATTTCCTCACAGTCTTCATAGCCTCTCGAAGATAAGTATAGACCCCTCTCCGGTCCTTGAGGCTCTACTAGACTCGGCTTGTACACACGTGAGACATATGAACCTCAGGCTCTGATACCTTTTGTCATGACCAAAAATAGATGTGATGGCACTTGTCTTATACTAGCAAGATAAGTCAATCTAAAACCCAATTATAACAATAAAACACAGAAGAATAATAGAAATAAAAGTTTGACTATGGATGACAAGTCAACTTAATTAAAATCTCCCAAATTTTGGTTATCACGTGCATAAGCCTGTAATGTATTACAATAGATTCAAAAGAAAAATACAAGTCTCAAATCATATTGTCTCTAAAGTAGAACAAGATCATAAATATGAGGAGAGTTTGTTGAGATGACAAATAGCTACCTCACTAATCTCCATATAAAAAGCCTTAGATAAGAAGAGAGAAAGAATATCACGAAGGTTCAAGCGCATAACCTACAAAAATGTAGAAGCAAGGGTGAGTACCAACTATACGACACTCAGCAACCGAACTCCTAAACTCTAAGTCAAGTAATTCAGAATAAAATACTCCTAACTCTCCAACTGAACCTCCACAACTACAACCTTCATAAAATCTACCCAATTTAATAGTTCACAATGTGCATAGCATATAGTTTAATAAAAACACCAATATTTATAATCAACAACACAAGGATCAGGTTCATTCATCACAATTTCTACAAAAAGGCACTTGTTCATAAATGATACAGATGTGCAGTCCAATGCAATGTCAAGTATAATGACGCATATCTTACCTAGTGATACACAGCTATTGTCTCTCATTCTAGGACTGAGGGGGAAGGGGGAGGGGGGACTTTTAGTCCATGCTTCCATTGTCGCGTGTGATATGACCCTCGAATCATAGTATCCATCATGATGTATGACAAAAACCTTGAATTACAATACCTATCGCAGTGTGCAACATGACCCTCAAACTATAACATTAGTCGTGACATGCGACATGACCCTCAAAATAGTACTTCCTCTTTAATTCTTATTTTTTTCTTAATTCACATAACCTTTATCACAATTTTATCTCAGAATCAATGCAAATAGGCATGTTCACACATACACACACACACACACACACACACACACACACACACATATGAGGAGATGATCATTTTTCTAACAGTATATAATTTACAATAACATAATTGAGATACATCGTCAACAATTTATCAATACATTTTTCAAATCATTCTCAACATATCACACATCAATATATAAGTAAGTTACCTTTTATTGTCCCTTTTTCATCATTAGGATTATTTAATAAGAATAAATCAATCTATCACCATGTCCCATTATATTAAACATAAACAACAAGGAAATACGCCTATCCATATACTTAATAAGAGTCGAGAAATCTACTTACCTCAACTAATTACACAATTACTTCAAAACTTGAGCCTTTCGTAATGCTTTCGAATAACCAAAATCTGTTCAAATTCATAATCTTCATAAGAATACAAATTTAATGACACTCATATAGTTATATTTATTTTTGGCTAAAAATGTGTCACGCCCCAAAAGGGTACCCGAGACGTGGCCAGTACCTAGAGACTATTTCTTGTTCCTAAGAGAACCACTTAGCCTCATCGTATCTATTCAATCAATAAACTCAATAAAATTAGCAAAACTCTAAAGATAGCAATGGGTAATATAGTCTCAAAATAATATCAAATAAAATTAAGGGCTAGTAGAAAGAAACTAGCTCAATAAGTCTCAACATCAATACTCCAACTCTAGTCTATGAAGCCCATATCACTATCATATGGTGCATATCATGGAGCCATCTCCACCACCAAATAAAATAAGTTAACTCAAAGTTTAACTCTAATAAGCATTATGAAAGTAAATGTAATGACCCTTTGAAGGAAGGGAGGCTCTCCAACTCAGCTGAAATGCTCAGATCCTCAACGGTTCACGATCTTTAGTACCTTCCTCTACATCATAAAGCAATGCAGTCCAACAGGGTACATCAGTTCTTGGAATGTACTAGTAGATAAAATAGTTGAATGCAATAGAAACAGGTAGAATAATATAAAACAACATCAACTCAACATAATACTCAATCATAATCTCAAATGTCTATCTAAAGCAATAATAAAGAGTAGACAAGTGACTCATTAGAACATAACTCAAATCGACTCAGAGTACTCAAGGTGGGATCTTTCTGGGTGTTTCTCTTATCCGACAACAATCACTTATAAGCCAGTGATTACACAACAGTCCCACTGATATTCCCACAGTCATTCCGTACTTGTCGAGTAAGGAACAAATATGATCCATAAGGGATCTAAACTCTACTGACCGCTATTGTTTCAGGGACTTTATCTCGAGCATGGACCATATGATGTAATGCTTCAATCCCCTTCCTATGCTTAGCGACATAGTTAATGAGTGCGAGTGGGACTCATTCTTACCCAATTCGGTGCTCAATACTCCTCCCAAGACTCAACGCTCACAAGACTCTTTCTCATAACAATTAGCCTCATGGAGGTACTCATCAACTCAATTAGTCTCGTGGAGACTCTCATCAATTTGTTATCGTAAACTTAAGGGTCCTTTATTATTTTAGGGTCTTTAACACATCTTAGTTAACTCAATTCTCATTTAAGAACTCAAGGACTCAGATCATCAATAAGAAGAAACCATTTAGACAGAACTCAAGGACTCAATTATGAAGGCTCATAGAATCATCAAGTTCAATTAACTCAACCTCATACTAGCATCAAGACCTTACTCAACATACTCAAACTGAGGCTCTAGACTCCGTCCCTTGGTTCATTATGCACGCTTTCGTAATTTAATATATAGGTTTGTATAATATCTCATGGAAAATATATAATTCAAGAAAACAAGTTTATGATGATCATCAAGATATGAAAATAAATGTAATAGATATAATTTTCAAGAAAGAAATCAAGAAGTATTTCAAGAAACATCTATGGGGACTCATGAACTCTCAACTCCTCTGTTACCATCTATGGGGCACATAGGAGAACAATTTCATGCTGTAGTTTAGCTTTACATACCTGGTGTGAATCTTTTGACAATGACCTCATAGAATTCTCCTTTATCTCCTCAACTTTATACTCTTTTTCTCTTCTCTTTAGCCCTGGTCTTTTTCAAGGACTTAAAAAGAACTTAGAATGGGGTATAAAATCTTTTTTACGCTCAAAATGAGCCATGTTGATTGTGTTTTGAGTTTAGGAGGGGTTGGAAAGATCTAGAATGCCCCTCGAAAAATTAATAAAAAATGTTTTGTCCCCGTATATGGGGTCCATGACACGGACCTTGCACATTTAGGGTGATTTTCGTCGAAAATTCTTTGAACAAGCTATCCAACCTGTAGAAAATTATTGGAACAAAACTAAGTGTTGGTCCGTGGTAGGTGTGCGTTGCACACCTGTCACGCACCCTCACGAGTTCGCATTTTCACATCGAAAAATTATGTTTTGATCTGATTGCTTTACAAATTAACCGAGGTTATTTCTCCACTCAATTTTTCATGGTGATCACATATCTGGGCTCAGACTTTCCATCAGAACATGGGAAGACACATTATGCGCACATCTTTCCTCTAGGGGTATTTTGGTAATATTATCAAGAGTTGCATCATTTCCCCCTTGGTATCATTCATCCTTGAATGGTGAGTAAAGATGGATATAAAGACGCGAATAGACTCAAGACTCATATCAATACTCACTCCACAACTCAAACTCTCGACTCCTCATCAAGTCTTAACAAACTCTACTCAGACTCATGAATAGACACATTAACTTGGGAATTTTAAGGGTAAGAACATTACCTTCAACATTCTCATCATCAAATAAATAGATATAGATATTTAGCTCTCCTTTCATCCTCAGCTTCCAGCATGATTTCTTCAACGAATTTATTTCTCCAGAAGACTTTGACTGAGGTGATCTCTTTAGTTCTCAACTTGCAAACCTAATGATTAAGGATCTGGACTGGAATCTCCTCATAAGACAAGCTATCCTTTTTCTTGATTCCCTCAATAGGAATCACCAAGGTAAGATCTCCTACTCACTTTTTTAACATTGAGATTTGGAATACCGAATGAATTGCATCTAACTCGAAAGGCAACTCCAACTTATAAGAAACCTTCCCAATCCTCTTCACAATCTGATAGGGGCCAAAATAGTGAGGATTCAATTTTCCTTCTACCCAAATCTCATGACACCCTTCATAGGTGACACTTTCAAATACACCTAATCATTTACCTCGTACTCTAAGTCTCTTCTCCTCACATCGGTGTAAGATTTCAAGTGACTATGTGTAGTCTTCAACCTCTCTTTGATGACCTTTACCTTCTCTATGATTAGTGGACAAGATCAGGCCCAATTAACTCGGCTTCTCCAACCTCAAACCACGCAATTGGTGATCTACATCTCCTCCCATACAAAGCTTCATAAGGAGCCATTTGAATGCTTGCATGATAAAATTATTTTATGAAAATTCAATCAATAGTAGTTGATCATCCCAATTTCCTTTGAAATCAAGGAAACATGATCTCAACATATCCTCCAACGTTTGAATTGTGCACTCTCCTTGACCATTTGTCCATGGGTGAAAGGTTGTACTCAGACTCACCTTTAGTACCCAATCTCTTCTGGAAGTACCTCCAAATTTAGAAGATGAATTTAGCTCCTCTGTCCGAGATAATGGACAAGTGAACTCCATGTGACCTCATAATCTCACGAATGTACAACTTGGCATACTCCTCCACAGTGTTAGTTGTCTTAAGTGCTAAGAAATGAGCAAATTTTGTCATCCTATCCATGATCACCTATATCAAATGATGTTGCTTTTGAGACATCAGTAGACCAGTAATGAAGTCCATGTTGATCATCTCCCCTTTCTATTTAGGAATCTCGAAGTTCTGAGCCAATCCACATGGCCTTTGGTGCTCAACTTTAACTTGTTAGCAATTTGGGCACTTGGAAACAAACTCAGCAATATCCCTCTTCATTCCGCTCAACCAATAGACTTCTTTCAAGTCATGGTACATCTTGTTAGAGCCAAGATGAACGGAATATCAAGATCTATGGGCTTTAGTTATGATTCTATCTCGGATACCATCAACATCTGGCACTTAATCTACTCTGGTACATCAACACTCCATCTCCTCCTTTGGAGAAGACCATCACTTTCTGTTTGTGAACAACCTCCTTAAATTGAAGTATGATAGGATCTTGGTCTTACTTTTCATTCATATCTGCCACCAAAGATGAAGCAGACCCATTCTAAACACTAACTCCTCCTTCATTGTTCTCCTCAAGTTGAACTCCGAATCGAGCCAATCGATCCACTTCCTTTGATAACTCCTTTTTTCCTTCCTCAACATGGGTTGTGCTACCCATTGAGAACCTGCTAAGAGTGTCAGCAACAATGTTAGCTTTACCTGGGTGGTAGAGAATGCTCATGTCATAATCCTTGAGCAACTCCAACCATCTCCTCTGTCGTAGGTTGAGCTCTTTCTGAATGAAGACATACTACAGGATCTTGTGGTTAGTGAACAAATTCACATGCACTCCATACAAGTAGTGACACCAGATTTTAAGTGCAAACACCATCAGTGCCAACTCAAGATCATGGGTTGGTGGTTCCTCTCATGAACCTTAAGCTGTCTAGAACCATAGGCCATCACTTTCCCTCTCTCCATCAGCACACAACCCAATCCAACTCTCGAAGCATCATAATAGATTACAAAGTCATCTGACATCGGGCAAGGTTAGAACTGGTGCAGTAGTCAATCTCGTCTTCAACTCTTGGAAACTTTTCTGACATTCATTGGACTACTGAAACTTGGCCTTTTCCAGAGTCAATTTAGTCAATAGTGCAGATAGGAAAGAAAATCCATCAACAAATCTGTGGCAATAGCCTGCCAAACCCAAGAAACTCCTTATGTCAATCGGAGAGGTCGGTCTTGACTAGTTATTAACCGCTTTAGTCTTTTGGGCATCTACTCGAATACCATCACCGGAAACAATATGGCCTAGAAAAGCCATTGACTTAAGCTAAAACTCACATTTAGAGAATTTTGCATATAACTCATGGTCCTTGAGGGTCTAAAGGACAACTCTGAGATGATTAGCATGCTCTTCCTCATCTCTTGAATACACCAAAATGTCGTTGATGAACACGATCACAAACATATCAATATATTGTCTGAACACCCTATTCATCAAGTCTATGAAGGCTGCAGGTGCATTTTGCAACCCAAAGGTCATGAACAAGAAATCAAAATTGCCATATCTAGATCTAAAGGCTGTTCTTGGAATATCAAATTTCATAACCTTCAAGTGATGGTAGCCAGATCTGAGGTTTATCTTTGAGAAACAAGAGGCATCATGAAGCTGGTTGAACAAATCATCTATCCTGGGAAGAGGATACTTGTTCTTTATTGTGACCTTGTTCAGTTGCCTATAGTTGATAAACATTCTGAGAGACCCATCTTTCTTTTGCACGGATAAGATAGGGGCACCCCAAGGAGAAACACTCGCTCTTACAATGACCTTCTCTAATAGGTCTCAAAACTGCTCTTTAAACTCCTTCAACTCAGCGGGACAATCCTATATGATGGAATTAAGATAGGTTGGGTATCAAGAAGAACATCAGTCCCAAAGTCAATCTCCCTATCAGGAGGGACTCCAAATAGATCCTCAGGAAACTCATTCACAATCAGAACTGACTCAAAAGTTGAAGACTCAACATCATCAGACTTAACTCGCACGAGGTGATAGATCAACCTTTGGAAATTAGCTTTCTATCTCTAAGGTAGGAGATAAAATTTCCCTTGGGTGCAACAGAATCACCTCTCCACTCTATCACCAATTCATTTAGGAAATGGAACTTAAAGTTCGGACTCTATAATCAATGGGGGCATAAAAAGAGTGAAGCCAATCAATGCAAGGATCACATCAAAGTCAATCATCTTTAACTCAACCAAATCAACAAAAGTAGCCTTATGATGGATGGACACTACAAAAGCTCTATAGATTGTCACAACTCTAATAGACTCATCCACTGGAGTACAAACATCAAAGGGTTCAAGAAAACTCTCAGGGGTTCTATCAAATCTATTGGACACATATGGAGTTACAAATGACAATGTGGCACCAGGTGAAATGACCCGAAAAAGTGCTCGAAAATGTGCCTCGGAAGTGCCATAATCATAATTTCCATATATCTCAAAATTCGTGTCTGATATCAAAAACTCGAGTTCATATTCTTGTTTAGGGGGAAAAATTGAGTGGGGAGTGGGTATAACACGAATTCTAGAGGGCCCATAGAGAAAAATGAATTTTGCAAAATTTTAAATTCCAGAGGCAGTCTGCATGGTACAGCGACGTGTAGCCATCGCGGATCAGTACATTTCGCTTCCAATTATTTTTATTTTGGTCCAAGGCCTTAGGTCTTGGGCCTAAGCTTTCCTATGCATAAAAACACCTATACTTAGTCATTTTTCAGCTCCATATCATACAAGACATTCCCCAAAATCCTCTACAACACTTAGACAAATATTTCACCCAAATGCAAGTGTCCCCATCTCATTCCAGATCTTAACGATTTCATTCAAGCTTCAAGTTCTCATTCAGATCTTCATCAAGAAAATCTCCAAAGTTGAGGTTTGTGGGATTCAACCATTGGGTCCTTTCACCCATGGTGTCTAACCTTCCTTTTTACATAAAATACATGTTTTCAAGTTAGATTATCTATGGGTATCTCCTACTATGAAAGTGGATCATAAACTATGTTGCTGTTTTGCAAAGTGTTGACTATTTAAGCATGTTTTGAGTTATGAATCTATGATCTATTATGTGATTTGATGAAGGATTTTGATGTTTCTTGCATGAGGGTATTATCAAATGTTGGTGGGTGATTTTACATGGATTTTTCTCACATGATTTCACTCTTGGATTGCATGATTTGGGTCTAGCATTACACACCCCTCAAATGTTTGATAACATGTCCGGTTATGGAATCTTGAGACATTGAAGGTCCAATGCATGGCATATGAGTTAATTGACTTTATGATGATGAAATGAATGTATGTATTTGTGATCTCTTGAAAAATATCTATAGTGTTGTAAGTTGACCACACCTAGTTGAGGAGGTGATATGCCTTAACCACTAGGATAGGGGTTGGTATGCCCATCTACCAATTTGGTGTATATTCCTCAATCACTTTGACGAGGGGTAGTCAT
>JAPFFP010000002.1:11484880-11507737 GCA_026153255.1 Solanum medicagineum
ACCAAATCATACTTCAATTCATACTTTCATACATAGGAATAACTCATTCACATATATCCATATTGGTGTAAACACCCAAAGTTTGGTCAAAGAGCCATATCATAGACATATGTGATCACATGCCCTGTCATACCTATACTTTTATCAAAATCATATTCATCAACATAATTGGGTCTTAACCCACATCAAAGTCTTTATGAAATTAATGCTCATATATGCATATGCCATAAATGATGAGAGAATAGCATGGGCAATATAGATTCTTACCTAAATCAACAATATAATATAAAATCTAAGTAAATTCATGAGTAAATTCACATTTAAACCACACTTTAGATTAGTCATGCTTAAATCCAACATTTAAGGGACATGCATAATCAAATCTTTATAATATCAATGCAGTTCATCATATTAGAGCTTATATCACTTCAAAAACATCAATTAAACATAGACCATATCTCAATTGAATCATATATACAATAATATAAAAGACCCATATTCAAAGTAAACTTAAAATTCATACATTAAGAAGTAAGAAATCCTTGGGATCTTCATGGTTGAAAGGGACCATGAATCAATCCCACATATCTTAGATAAGTAAGAATAATCAAGAAGAAATTGATTGAAGAAGAAGACCCTTCTCGAGCTCCAAGCTGAATCTCCAATTGCACAATTGAGAGGAGTTCTTTAGAGGACAGAGTTTGACTATTCTAAGTATATGGAATGAACTTGAATAAGAATAGAGGAGTATAGGTCTTTTCAGGGGTTTATGATAGGTTAGAAAGCCATGAATGACCCTTAGGAATCACTAAAATTACAAGAAAGCCATTAATGAAACGATCTTTTAAAAGTTGTTAGGTGTTCCATCAAAGAGCCGTACAACTCGGGAGAGGTCCACGGACTGTGAAGCGGCCCATGGTACTGAGATTGGCCCAAATTACAGAATAAGGTCATCTCCATGGAAGCCATATGATCCTTACAAAGGCATACGATCTGTACAAGTACCCATGTAAGTCACTCAAGTTGTGAGATGGTGATTTCATACTTCAAAAATTATTTTGGGATGACAAAATTATGAGACAACTCTCTACGGCTAGTAGGAGGTTACACTAGACCCCACACGGCTCATGAGGTGCCACACAACCCATACAGGGTCCTCTTGTGGCTTTCCTTAGCCAAAATCATGGTTGGAAGGCTGGGGCCCCTTCCACAACCAGTGGTAAAGACCACGGCTGGTGGGAGGTTGCCTAGAGCGCCACCAAGCCTCAAATCCTATCTTAAGCCACACAAAGCCATACACCTCCAAAAACTCATATTTTAGGCATTGAAAGGTTTCACGAAGTCCAAGTCCTTACACCAATGGTTCAAGGTATGGTGAATGCTCTAGGGTCCTCCTTCTTTTCCACTAAGGAACTTGTTGCAATGGCTCCACAATGATAAAGATCTTGAGCGGGTTCATGACTCAACCTTCTCTTCTCCATAACTAGGTCCTTCATGAACTATGTGTACCTGGTCATTTACTCAATGCATCAGCGAGAGGAAGATTAATATACAACTAGTTCAACATTGAGATGAAATTTTGAAACTTCCCTTCCTCATTCTTCCTTTTTAACCTCTGAGGGAAAGGTGGTGGAGGCCTCAGTATGGGTTTCAACATTTTTGGTGTCACCATATTTTTACTCACAACATTTTTGTCATGTTTATCTCTAGTCTCCGCTTCAGTGCTCTATACTTTCTGTACTCTATTAGTATCAACTACGACATTGGTGGGTTGATCGTATGCTTGGTACCATGTGTTCTAACTACCATGCAGCGCCCATTGTTCTTTGGATTCTGCATTATGTTGCTTGGTAGTGTACCCTTGTAGTGTTGGTTTAACTATGTTGACCTTTGACCAAATTATTGCTCCAATAATAGCCACCGTATGAGACTCCATCTTTTGATTAGTTCCTAATATATGAACTTTCACCCCTTTCAAATTCTTATTTTGTACATTTGATTCTTGAGCAACATGTCAAACATCTTCTCAATCCTTGACTTACCTCTCTAGAATCACGGTTTTGTGGTGGCATATATGGTTCATTTTGATACCCATCTTAGCGTTCCCAATCACAATATCGATCTTTGCCCCCGTTTCTATCGTAGTATCCTCCTTGATTGTTGTTTTCTCTGTTGTAGTTGCAACCTTGATTCCCTTGACCTTTGTACCAATAATCTTTATTAGATCTTGGGTATTGGTTTGGAGACCCCCATATGATCAGTCATAAAGCAAGTGTTCTCTCATAACACGAGTCATAGTAAAGGGGTGCTCTTTGTGGTTGTTGATTGATTGCATTCAATCGCTCTTGGTTGTGCTTCATCAATAGCCCAACATTAGTACTTATCCGACCAACTCTTGTAGTACCTCTTGGTTGATCTGAGTTCCTTGTGCCCCATGCATGATTAGTTTTTGCTAATCTTTCCAATCATTGAACTATACCCACAAAAGTGTAATTCAAGAATGATATGGTACTGACAACTGCTTTGTAGTTATCTTTTAAGGCCTGATAGAAGATCTCCACTATAAAATCATCAGTGATCTTATGGTCTAGAACACTATGTAAGTACTTAACAAACCGCTCCTATGTAGCACTTATAGAATCACTAGGTATTTATCCAAAGTTGTTGATACAATATTTGAGCTTTAACTTCTTTGATTTGGGAAAATATCTCTCTAAAAAGGCTTTCTACCTCTCTGCCCATGTAGATATAGAGCTTTGGGGAGCTAAGATAACTATACTGTTGCATTATTGGTAAGAGATAATGGGAAAATACAGAGCCCAATGACGTCTATGGATAAGTTTTAATGTCCCATCATACTCTTACAGAAAAAGACAATATTGTGTAGATGGTTATGCGGATCCTCTAATGATAGGCCAGGGAACAACCCTCTGTGCTACAACATTTGTAGTAACCCACCTGATATAACAAGCTTAGTATCCAATAGCAGTAGAGGTAACATGATGGCTCCTGTGACATCCACTACTGTTAGATCAAGTCTATATTGATCCCACCCATCTACTATTGCTTGTTGGACTAGCGATGGTTGAGTATTCACACGTGGTGGTGGTGGTGGTGGTGGTAAGTTTTGTTTGTTTAAGTTAAGCTCCACATTCACAACATTGTTAGTATTGTCTTGGACCACTCTTCTCAACATTCTTTATATTTCTGGATTAAATGGAGTTAAGGATTGCCTTGACTATGCAGATTGGACATACATTACATCTGTATACTAAAAAAGAAACAAAAAAAATAAGAATATATAAATTAAGGAAATAGGAATTAACTCCCTAATTACCCTAATTAAACCAATATAAAAGCCTTACTCCCTGGCAACGATGCCAAAATTTGACCACGCTCAAATTACACTTCCCAAATAAGGTATAAGAACATCGTTGTTTCAAATATAGAACCTAACAATGGTTAGGGTCAATCCCATGAGGAATATTGTCTAGACTTGGAATAATTAAAGGAATTTGAAGAATTAACCAACTTATTTTCAAAAGGTGGAATTTATGTTGTAAAAAGCAATAACGAAAACTTATACTATGAACAAGTAAAGTGTAAGTATTACTAATTCAGTGAGAGAAGATAACTAAGGTATTAGGTTCCCCATGAGTTCCTAACGCAGTATAACATCATATTGTAATCTTTTCTAGTGTGTAGCATGTAGAACTAGTAAGTTATGTTAATCTAAGTCCATGTTCTAGCATATAGACAAATTTCACCACGTAATTTGGTCCATCTATGGGTGTCGCATTACTAACCCTTACCTTGGTCCTAGTACAAATATTACTTGGTCTGTTCAGGTTGATACATCAAATCTTGTTATTTATCTCTTATCCTATTCATTACCCACTTGGTCCGGAAAGGAAGAATAAAGCGAGTTTTAACGTTGGCCACCATCAAAAAAATAATCAAAATGAAGAGATAAATAATGCATGCATGCACACTTTCTGAGGATTAAAAATTATTTGATTTTTACTTTGTTAGCTCTTCATGGTTCCCACAAACCTAATTGTGGATTTATGTCACAACCCAAGCTTGGGGCCTAGACATGACTGGTGAATGGGGAACCCGAAGGAACCCCAAAAACGCCTCGTAGCATATCATTACACATCCTTGGTTGCGGAAGTAATTAAAATGACAATGAGAGATAAGCATAATCAAGGAAAATTGGGACTAGGGGTAAACTTGCATATCATAATCAACAAGAAATAAGAGAGGCAAGGCTCATAACACATATACATATCATGCCAAATAATACATGTACTATATAGATAAAGTAGGGGCCATGACAATCAACCGAACTCACCCTCATAGTCAATACATGAATAAAGGAAAGATAGCTTTAGTACATAGCAAGAGATCATAACCAATACCCCCGGAATAGAGGACTCACCAACAAGCTTGACAAACAATCATACTAGTCACGTGAAGGAGGAGGATAATCAAATGGTGAACCGGTTCTTACATGGTAACATCATGTAGGCTAGAGTATGCATTAGTACATTTGAATGTATTAAGTATGTTGGATGTAATGCAACAAGAGATAGACATCATAGTCAAAATGCATAGAGATAAACAATAGATAGCATAGTAATAATATGACTTTTATGATTAATTCTTAAGTAAAACATGCTTAAATAGAATATAACATAGTGTAAGAAGAGACTATTAGACAATTGGTGGATCGTCACACCCTACCACCCTTGGTGATTGAGGTACAAACCCTATCAATAGGTAGGTAGATCGTTGCATCCTACAACCCATGGTGCTGGAGTACAAGCCCCCTGATAGGTTGGTGGATCATCGCACACTACCACCTGTGGTGCTGGAGTACAAACCCCCCTAATAGGTTGGTGGATCGTCGCACCCTACCACCCATGGTGCTGGAGTACAAACCCCCCGATAGGTTGATGGGTACAAACCCCTAACAATGTTGATGGATAGCCACACTCTACCACCCGTGGTGCTGGAGTACAAACCACCCAATAGGTTATCAAGCTATGAACCGCTTGACAAGGTTACCCAACGTGTAGCCCTAGAGTAGGGCATGGTCACATTCCAATACTATATAGAGAATACCACATACATATATTCACTTCATCATCATTTCATCATCATTTATTCATTCAACTCACAAGACATGCATTGAACCTTCAAATCCTCAAGAAACCATAGCTGGACATTTTATTAAACACTTAGAGGGTGCGTAGTGCTAGTGTAAAACCATGCAATTCAAGAGTGAAATCACACTAGATAATTCAATGTAAAACATTCAATAGATACCTGGTAACATCCTCAAGCACTATACATCAAAACCCTTCATCAAATCTTACAATAGACCTTGGTTTCATAGCTCAAAACACAGCAAAATAGTCACAATTTCATGAATCCCAACATAGTGTGCAGTGATTTTCATAATAAATAAGACTCATGAGTAAATCATCGTTAAATTATGCAAATTTAAGTAAAAGGAAGCTTAGGTATCATGGGTGAAAGGAACCCATGAAAAAAACCCACATACCTTGACTTTTGGAGAATCCTTGAAGAAGATTAGAGATGGAGAATTGAAGCTTGAGTGGAAATCCTTAGATCCGGAGAGGGTTTTGAGACTTGAATTTAGGAGTAAAGTATTTGGCTAAGTGTTTGAGTGAGTATTGGGGAATGTTTAGAATGATATTAGGGTGAAAAATGACTAAGTATAAGTATTTTTCTCCTGCGGGAAGGCTTAGGCCCAAGATTTAAAAGTCTTTGGATGAGTGAAAAAAATTGGACAAGAATAACACTGAGGTGTGTCGCGCCTGTAACGCGCTAACCTCACTGGAATTTGACACATTGAAATTTCAAATTTTGCTATAGTTTCTCTAAAATTAGGGTTTGACCCTTTTCCCCCTACATTTGACCCCCTGAACAAGAGTATGAAGTCAGATTTTCGAAATAAAACACGTATTTTGAGATATATGAAAATTACGATTCCAAGAACTTCCGAGGCACATTTTCAGGCATGTTTTTGGGCATCGTTACAATGTATCCCCCTTGGGAACATTTATCCCCGAATGTCAAAGGAGCACAAGAGAAGAGTAATCATAAAGATATCAGCCCCAACAAGAGTGCAACAACACACTTAAAAAATTATTTTCAAAATCTCAACATGAGTGTTAAAATTACCATGAACTTTCTCAATATAAACATGAATGCATGCAATGACATAGGGGCTAAAACATAAGATTTGGAATCAAAAAAGACTCGACGTGTTATCATAAGCTTGAATAGAAGCAAAGAGTTACGAGTATTGCTCCTCCATGCCCACTTCGGGCTCCCCAAGAGATATTATCGACTTGACGATTCTCCCAATGAGCCTTGACAATGACTACATCCTCACAAATCAACCTTTACTCATATCCACCCAACTTCTCCACCGGACCTCTTCATAGGACAACTTATCCCCCACAATGTACACAACCTCAAGAGTCCTATAACACTTGAATCACCAACACACCTCCTCAATGCTAGAAACATGAAGAAACGGACGAATCGTATCTTTATCCAAAGGCACTTCCTATTCATATGCAACCTCACTAACCTTCCTCAACACCCTATGAAGACTCAAAAACCATAAATTCATTTCCCTCTTTACTAGAGAAACCACACCTTTCATAAGCAAAACCTTCAATTAGCTCCCCAATCACTAACATTGAAATCAAGCTCTCTTCTCCTCACTTCAACATAATACTTTGGACGACCTTGGGACTATGACTAACCTTTCCCTAATCAACCTTACCTTCTCTATAGCATCCCTAACCAGATTTGAACCTAAAAAAGCCATCTCTTCTACTTCAAACCACCCAACCGGTGATCTACAAGCCTACCATAGAGAGCCTCACAAGGAGCCTTACCGATGCTAGAATGATAACTATATAGGCAAACTCAATCAATAGAAGATGACCATCTCGACTACCCATGAACTCCAAATTACAAGCCCTAACCATATCCTTAAGTGTTCTCACCATCACATGAATGTAAAATTTGGCATACTCTTCGGCACCATAAGTAGTCTTAACTTGTAGAAAATGAGCCGATTTCGTCATCCTATCAACCACAACCCAAATGTAATCAAAACCCTTTCTAGTCTTGGGCAAGCCAACAACAAAAATCCATATTAATCACCTCCCACTTCCAAGTAGGAATCGCTATGTCTTGGGTTAGGCCACCCGACCTTTGATGTTCAGCTCTAACTTGTTAACAACTAAGAAAACCAGAAACAAATTTGGCAATGTCCTTCTTCATGCCTCCCTTCCAATATACATCCTTAATCTCTATACATTTGGTAGAATCGGGGGAATAAGAAGAATTATAGGTTTCTTCAAGGATCCTTTCCACCAATCCATCAACACAAGGTACATATAACCTACTTTGGTACCTAAGGGCACCATCTCCCCCTTGGGAGAAAACCTCCACCTTGCCCTCTTTCACCAAGGCCTTCAATTCTAACAAGGAGGGATCAAGATCTTGCTTTGCTCTTCCCTCATCAACCAGTAAAGATTTAGTCCAATAATAATAACACTGCCATTGTCAACCTCTTTCAATCTAACCCCCAACCGATACAACTCCCTAGCCGCCTCCTATCACCACCATTATCATGAGCTTGACTACCCATAGACACCCTACTCAAAGCATTCGCCACAACATTAGTCTTAACAGGATGATAATGTACACTCATATCATAATCCTTAAGAAGTTCTAACCATCTCCTTTGTCGCAAGACAAGATCCCTTTGGGTGACCACACATTAGAAACTCTAGTGGATGATAAGTACATCAACATGCACCTATACAACCAATGACATCAAGTTCAAATCAAATACCATGGTGGCCAACTCAAAGTTGTAGGTAGGATAATCTTTCTCATGCATTTCAAACTATCTAAGAGCATAGACTTTCACCTAACCATCTTGCATCAACACAAAATCCAAACCAATCCGGGCGACATCACACTATACAACAAACCCTTCCACCCGATTCAGTGAGGACAAGATAGGAGCGGAGACAACTTATCCTTCCTTTGGGTCAACTTAGTCCTGGGAGAAACAATAGAAGAGAACCTATTCACAAACCTTTGGCGGTAACCCGCTAAGCCCAAGATATCCAAGGGAGTCAAAGGTCTAAGCCAATTTCTAATCACATACGTCTCCTTAGTATCAATCTTGATACCATCCTCTGATGCCACATGGCCTAGGGAGGTAACCTCCTCTAGCCACATTTCACACTTCACATACTTGGCATATAACTCCTCTTACCCCATGGTTTGCAACACTACCCCCAAATGGTTCACAAGCTCTAAATAAATCAATACTTCATCACTAGTGACCACCACAAACATAACAAGGTAGGGAATAAAGAGCCTATTCATGAAATCCATAAACATAGCCGATGCATAAGCCAACCAAACAACTCTAACATACTCAAAAGGCTCACTTCTAATATGAGAAGACACTTAGGGACATCACCTACCCTCATCATCCCTTGGGAACAAAACTCGAACCAAAAATCAATCTTAGAGAAATGACTAACGCTTATAGTTGACCAAATATATCGACTATTCTTAATAATCATATTACAACCTTACGGGTTCTACAATCAAAGGAGACACAATATGCAAGTAGCCAAACCACTTCAAGACCTCCAACCCAACAAATGAAGTTCAACCAAAATCACAAGACAAGACCTATGCAATAAGAACATGGGGGAAACCCTTAGAGATCAATTATACCTCAAGACAAGAAACAGACTTACCCCTTTACAACCACATTACAATCCCACCACTCAAGGATGGACTCAATAGAGAATCAGAACTTAACTCTACAAGCCCTACTTTTAATGGGGACTCAACACCAATGCAACTAAGCCATCTCAAGCATAGCATCAAAATCCACCACAATAACCCACAAATTCACAAGGGAAGACCTAATGTAACATGAACACGGATCAACATCTATGAACTTTTTTCAAATAACAATAGGCTCACCAAAGAGATAGACCCAAAGAGAGTTCAGGACATACATGAAATCCACTAGCAACCAAAAGAATAATGAAAGAAATAGTGGAACACCGGGCCCATTGCAAAAACATAAAAGCCAAAGGAAATTTCAACATACCAGTAGCAACATCAGGCACCTCACCCCATTCTTGAGCCACTTACACTTCCTTCGAACATATGAACAATCCACTAGCTTGTGACCCACTTCACTACATCCATAACAAACATTGGTCTTCTTCAAGCATGGGCCACCATGGTACTTCTCACACCTTTGGCACTTGGGATTAGTCATCCCAACGTCACCTCCTTTACTCTTAGAGTGTCTATGAGGACAATCCTTCCTCTTATGTCCTACTTCACCACAATCGAAACAAGCATTGGTGCTTTTGAAACATGGGACCCTTGAACTTTATCACACATTGGACATATAACATCACCTCTACCCTTAAGACTTCGAAACTTTCCTCTAACACAGGCCCTCGTGGCCTCACCACCTCTCCTCTTACCATTTGAAGTCTCGGGAGCATCCACTTGTTGACTGGGGTGAGTTGCCAAGTTTGTTGTTGCTATGGCCACTCCCTATAGAGCGTTGCGAATCTCCGGATTAATCACATCACCATCCTAAGTAGCTCGAGACATATCCTGAAATATAACGGACAGATTAGCAATAAGCCCTAAGGGACCTAACTCTATCACACGACATAGACCATGAAGAAATGAAACATTTCTTAGAACACCTCATAGCCTCCCATTCATAGTCATAGTGTGCTTCATAACTATGAATAGGACTCCAATCGGCGCGGTATGTTGGACTCTGAGGATCTAACAACCTAGTGCTTTGATACCATCTTTGTCACTACCCAAGCCTGGGGCCTAGACGTGACCGGCGAATGGGGAAATCGAAGGAACCCCAAACAAGCCTCATAGCATATCATTATACATCCTTGGTCGCGAAAGCAATTAAAATGACAATAAGAGATAAACATAATTAAGGCAAATTGGGACTAGGAGTAAACTTCCCTATCATAATCATCAAGAAACAAGAGAGTCAAGGCTAATAGCATAGATACATATCATATCAAACAACACCTCTACTACATATATATGAGCGGGGGCCACAATAAACAATCGGGCTCACTCTCATAGTCAATACATGAATAAAGGAAAGATAGCTTTAGTATATAACAAGAGATCATAAGCAACGTCCTCGAAATAGAAGACTCACCAACAAGCTTGACAGACAACTGCACTAGCCACGTGAAGTAGGAGGATGATCAAGCGGTGTACTAGTTCCTACATGGTGACATTATGTAGGCATAGAGTATGTGATAGTACATTTGAATGTACTAAGTATGTGGGATGCAATGCAACAAGAGATCAACATCATAGTCAAAATGCATAGAGATAAACAATAGATAGCATAGTAACAATATGACATGTATGATTAATGCTTAAGTAAAACATGCTTACATAGAGCATAACATATGTGTAAGAAGAGACCATTAGACTATTGGTGGATCGTCACACCCTACCATCCTTGGTGATTGAGGTGCAAACCCCGTCAATAGGTTGGTGGATCATCGCACCCTACAACTCGTGGTATCAGAGTATAAACCCCCCCAATAGGTTGGTGGATCATTGCACTCTACTACCCGTGGTCCCAGAGTACAAACCCGCCGATAGGTTGGTGGATCGTCGCACCCTACCACCCATGGTACCGGAGTACAAACTCCCTGATAAGTTGACGAGTATACCCCCAAAAATGGTGATGGATAGTTGCACCCTACCACCCATGGTGCCGGAGTACAAACCCCCTGATAGGTTATCAAGGTACGAACCCCTTGATAAGGTTACTAGCGCGCAACCCCCGAGTAGGGCATGGTCACATTCTAACACTATATCTAAAATGCCATATACATACATTCACTTCATCATCATTTAGTCATTCAACTCACAAGATATGCATTGAACCTTCAATTCCTTAAGAAACCAAAGCCAATTATCAAACACTTAGAGGGTGTGTAGTGCTAGTGTAAAACCATGCAATTCAAGAGTGAAATCATGCCAGATAATTCAATGTAAAACCTTCAATAGATACTTGGTAACACCCTCAAGTAGTATACATCAAAAAATTTAATTAAATCTTACAATAGACCTTGGTTTTATAGCTCAAAACATAGCAAATCAGTCACAATTTCATGAATCCTAACATAATGTACAGTGATTTTTGTAATAAATAAGACCCATGAGTAAATAATCTTTAAATCATGAAAATTTAAGTAAAAGAAAACTTGGGTATCATGGGAAAAACGAAACCCATGAAAGAAACCCACGTACCTTGACTTTTGGAGAATCCTTGAAGAAGATTGGAGATGGAGGCTTGAAGCTTGAGAGGAAATGCTTAGATCCAGAAAGGGTTTTGAGACTTCAATTTAGGAGTAAAATATTTAGCTAAGTATTCGAGTGAGTATTCGGGAATGTTTAGAATTATATGATGGTGAAAAATCTCATGTGTGAAGGCTTAGGCCTAAGACTTAAAAGTCTTGGACCGAGTTAAAAAAACTGGATAGGAATAACACAAAGGTGCGTCGTGCCTGTAACGTGCTAATCTCACTATTTGACACTTTGAAATTTTGAATTTTGCTACGGTTACTTTAAAATCAGGGTTAGACCCTTCTCCCGCTAAATGTGACCCCCTAAATAAGAATATGAAGTCGAATTTTTAAAATAATGCATGAATTTTGAGATATATGAAAATTACAATTCCGGGAACTTTTGTGGCATTTTTTCAGGTTTTTTTTGGGGATTGATACATTTTAGCTACTCATGTTCATTGTAGATGAAGAAATTATATTTGATATTTGCAAAATTAAACTCTTAGAATGAAGAATTGAAAATCCAAAAATCTCTATGTAAATAGCAAATCAAAGATTCGAGAATAAGCACAAAGTGTATCTCACAAAATCTCTAAGAACAACTCAAAAGGAAAACAATATTATGTTCTATAATAGTCTACACATCAAAAAATAAATAAACACTATTTATAGACATAAATATCCAAATCCTAAATGGACAAGAGAAATTGAATTCCGGCCCAACCACGAGCCAATGTATGACTCTTACGTATTCTTCTATAATATTGGGTTCCATGTACAGACTACATCTACAACTCATAGTTTGGACTATGAGTCATAATTTTCTCTGTCCTATTAACTTTTAGAAAGTTTGAGCTTTAGTGTAGCACTCCATATTTTCTATATGTTAGTCCAATCTATATGACACTGGATGTAGGCTTATGGTATAGGTGAGGGATTAAGCTTCTTTCATAAGAGTGATGATAAGTTGAATCAGATTGAGAGTTGTTGTGATATCCCTCATGTTACAGCGGGTATGAATCTAAGTTAAACTTGACGAAAGCATTTACATTAGAGGTAATAAGGTTCTATTTGAGTTGAAAGTCTAAAGTGAAGTATTAAGACACAATATATGGGATTAAGATTTTTAAAATGAGGTAAGATAACAAGTTGCTTGCTTGCCTTAATGAAACAAGTAGGTTCATCACCTAGTTAGACCTTTTGACCAGCCTAAATGGCCAAATAGGTGCACCACCTACTAAGACTTGTTTGACCACCTTATAGGTCCCAAGATTACTAAGCATTCACTTCAAAATTCTGTCCAAACCCAAGTAAAGGAAAAAGAGAAAAATGGGCAGCCAAGGCCCAATAAGCTAAGATCCATGAAGGCCCATTCTATAAACCCAAGTAGGTGCATCACCTACTTGGTGTATTGTGGCCAAAATTTGAGGGGAAAGTCGGTCCAACTTGGTCCCTTTAAAAGGGAATGTAACCAGCTCCTTTTAGCCATTTTACACATGAGAAAAAAAAAAGATTTCTAAGGTTCAATTTCTTCCCCTTCTATTTTCATATAGCAACCATAAAAACCTTTAGGGTTCTTGAATATTATCCCTCATCTCAATCTAAGTTTGAAGGAGTGTTTAACCCTTGGCAGGTATAAGTTGAAAGAGCAAGAATCCATCACAAGTAAGGTAAGTTACTGTACTCTTCTCCCTTTCTTGTGCTTGCGTTAATTAGGGGACTGTGCATGTATCAATAAGGTTGGAGAGGTCCCTTTTACATGATGTAATCTTGAAGGAAGTTTTGCTAGTGTTTGTGCATGTTGGGACAACCATGGAGGGGAGTCCCCTTTAACGTCAACTGTGAGCTCATTTTTGAATTTAAAGTATAATGTTAGTAAAAACTCATGAGACAATGTTGCGATATCATAAATTCATATTGCTCATACTATATTATGATATTTAGGGACTATTTTATGTATGAGATGGTACAAGGTGTGACCACAAATGCAATTAGAGGAGAAGAAATTAAAGGAACACCCTTCTTTGGTAATTACGGACTTGCTGCCCGGGTATAACTTGTGGGTGTGAGTGATCTGCCTGCATATGTTTATTCACTACTAATACTAGTTTTATCACCTACTCAATTATAGATAAATATTTAGAAAAAGGGAGGTTAAATTGCAGTGATAACAAGGTGCACCATAAGGTATGTAAGGCTACCCTATTCCGTACTCTTTAACATGAAATCCTACACTCATGTCACTACCAATAAGTGAGCTTCCCAGGTACTATTCCACGGCAGTGTTACCTATTAGAAAATATGTGATTTTTACATTTCCAAGCACTAGCATGAGGAATATACTTTCATTCATGAAGCCAATTGTGTCATTTGTACTCCTAAGTAGTATGTCAATGTCACACTTTTTTCCTATATTATTTGTTCTGCCTAAGAGATTATTGTCCTATCTTATGTTTTTGGCACATAGTTTCAAAGCTTGAAAATCAACATGACTACCAAAGTAACAATCTCAAAGTATTAAAAAATAACTTGAAGCAATGTTCATAGTGTGTGGGTGGTAGCCTGGGGGAAAAAACCTAGCATGGGTCGATATTTTGTGCATAAGGGTAGCAACCCAAGGGTGAGAGCCTAGCATGGGTTGATCCCAATTGGTACAGTTGTGAGGACAGCATCCCAAGGGTTAAAGTTCCTTGCATGGGTTATCCTCTTTTACCACTAATCAGCTGGTCATTTATGTTATATGCCTAAAAGAAATTATAAAGTACCGAAGGATAAATAAAAGAATATAATATACATGGGTCCACACGTATAACAAAGGTGGTCTCTTATTATGACATTTGCATTCATGTATTGCTAATTGATTTTACTTGAGTTCTCATTTTACATATTCTACTACCTTACATATTCAGTATATTATTTCGTACTGACATCCCTTTTGGGGGACGCTACAATTCATGCTGCAAGTACAGGTACTCCATCTAGTAGACCTTTGCTGTAGCTACACCCGAGACTCAACTACTTTTGGTGAGTGCCAAGTTAATCCGAGGCTTTCCTGAGTCTGTAGTACATGCATTTTGGTGTTGTATTACTGTTTAAATTAAGGCGGGGCCTGTCCCGACTTATGTTATCTTATAGAGCCTTGGTAGACTTATTGTATATAGTTCAGTTGCATCTTGTCTCTAAATAGTTATGGCCTCAATATCCAAGTCTCATATGTAAGTTTTGGTGCTACATATTTTGATCTCTTATCTCTATTGCTCATACGAACTCATCACCGATGTGTAGTTGTCATAATCATATGCATAGTAAGCATATATTGTATGTTGGTTCTCTCGAGTCTTGAGGGAATCGAGTGCATGTCCGTCTTTATAGATTTAGAGGTGTGATAAAAGTGGTACCAGAGCAGGTCATCCTAGGGAGTCTACAAAGTCGTATCTACATAGAGGCTTACTTATAAGATTGTTGTGCACCACATCTATAAATAAAAGGCTATAGGACAATTAGGAGTTGCCTCTTTCATTTCATTTCCTAGATTGTTCCATAGAGCTATTACCATTGGTAGATCATATCTAATCCATAAATTATTATTCTTATATATATCAAAAGATGCCTGTCATAAGGAGAATATATCAAAAGATTCCTGTCATAAGGAGAATAAGTACAGGTAAGCAGATAGATCTTGGGGAAGGGACCAGCCAATCTCAAGCTAGACCTAATCAAAGTGAGAGTCCAGATGAGTCTTTATCACAGAGTTCCCTGACTCTTCTGGCCCTAGAGGAGCTAAGAAGGGAAGCAACACCTCAAGAGCCTCTTATTAATGCTTCGAAGCAAGATATAAGGAGTACAATCTAGTTGTTAACTCATATAGTTGTTGGTCAAGGCCAAAGGAAAGAAGGTCTAGTTATGGGTGCTGGTGGTACAGATAGGGCAGCTAGCACACAAATACGTGACTTTCTTAATTTGGATCCTCTTTCATTTACTGAGTCAGCTCCTAATGAAGATCTATAAGACTTTGTTAACCAAATCCAACGGACCTTGGAAGTTATCATGTAAGCGGTACAGAAGCTATTGAACTAGCAACATATAGATTAAAAGGGATGGTTGTATTGTGGTATGAAACTTGGAAGCAATCCAGGGATATAGATTCACCTCTGGTTGTTTGGAAAAGGTTTAGTAAGGCATTTCTTGACCACTATCTACCATTGGAGATTCAAGAGGTCCGTGTAATTCAATTCTTAAATCTCCACACCAAGAAGGTATGAGCGTGAGAGAGTACAGTCTACAATTTAATTCCTTTGCTAGGTATGCTCCTAATGTGATTGCTAATATGAAGGATCGAGTTCATCGATATTTGGATAGATTAGATCTTTACTTGGTTAGAGATTGCACTATCACATCCTTGAATAAAGACATGGATATAACAAGGATGCAAGCTTTTGCACAAAAGTTGGAGGATCTAAGGCAACGTAGGGTGACCCAAGAGTTGGAAAGAGCACAGTCTAAGAAGGCTAGATCTACAGGGTAGGTTACACCATCCTAAGCTGAGTTCAAACCTTGATTTTCTAATAGACCACCCAAGTCATCATTTTCCTACTCTATAACTATTGATCCACCTCGATATCGAGGATTTGGGGGAAATCTGTTTGGGCAACAGAGTGGAATCCCAGGTTCACAAACAGCAGAGCACTAAGAGCAAGGGAGTATGAGTCGATCAAGACCTCCTTAATAGCCTTGTAAGCAATGCAAGAGGACTCATCTAGGTGTATACCAATTTAGGACATGTTTGTTTTTTGTATGGTACACTAGGTCATATGACGATAAATTGCCCTCAATAGGATATGGGTGATATGGACAAACCTATTGGATCAGTTGCATCATCATCATCGACAGTGCCTTCCTTAGATAGGGGTCTATAATTGTCTACAGGTCATGGTAGGTGTGCTAGACGGGTTCGAGTGGAGCTCAAAATCGCACGTATGCTCTGGGTTATCGGTAAAACTTTAAGGCTTCCCCAAATATGGTAATAGGTACATTGTCCATCTTTTCACGTATTGTATATACATTAATTGATACAGGATCTACTCTATCATATGTTACCCTATTAATTTCTGGGAAGTTCAAAAGACACCCGAAGTATTGATTAAACCATTTGAAATGTCTACTCCAATTGGTGAGTCCATTATATCTACAAGGGTCTATCACAATTGTATAGTAACTGTGTGTGATCGTGACACATTGGCTGACCTTGTTGAGCTAGAAAAGGTAGATTTTGATGTCATAATGGGTATGGATTGGTTGGTTTCTTATTATGCTATAGTGGATTGCTGAACTAAGATGGTGCAGTTCCATTTTCCAAAGGAGGCAGTCCTTAAATGGAAAGGTAATATTGGGGCACCAAGAGGTAGGTTTATTTCCTATTTTAAGGCAAGGAATATGGTGTCTAAAACTTATATATGCCATTTAGTGAGGGTGAAAGATACGGGTGCATATCGCCTTACCCTTCAATCTATTCCAGTGGTTAATGAATTTTTAGATGTATTTCCTAAAGATCTTCCAGGTTTGCCTCCTGAATGAGAAGTTGAGTTTGGCATTGATGTGCTCCCAAATACACAACCTATATCCATTCCTCCATATAGAATGGCTTCAATAGAATTATGGAAGTTAAAGGAGCAATTGAAAGATTTGCTAGAGAGGGGATTTATACGACCTAGTATGTCCCTTTGGGGAGCACGAATTTTATTTATACGCAAGAAAGATGGCTCGTTGAGGATGTGTATTTTTGACTACTGACATTTAAATAAGGTAACGATAAAGAACAAATATCCCTTCCCAAAAATTGATGATTTATTTGATCATTTATAGTGTGCTAAGTCAAATATTGACGTGAGGTCGGGTTATCACCAAGTGAGAGTCAACAATGAAGATATACCCAAAATAGCTTTTCAAGCTCGATATGGTCATTTTGAGTTCTTAGTCATGTCATTGGGCTGACTAATTCACCAGGAGCTTTTACGGATTTGATGAATGGGGTGTTCAAGCTGATTTTGGATGTGTTTGTGATAGTATTCATAGATGACATTTTGGTGTATTCTTGATCAGAAGGGGATAATGCTAATCACCTGCAACAAGTGTTACAAATTACTCGTGATCGTAAGTTATATGTAAAGTTTTTTAAGAGCGAGTTTTGGTTGAGATCCGTGGCATTCTTAGGACAAATTGTATCCAATGAAGGAATAAGGGTTGATATCCAAAAGACAGAAGCTGTGAAGAACTGACCAAGACCTACCACACCTACAGAGGTTCGTAGTTTCCTTGGGCTAACAGGTTATTATAGAAGGTTTGTTGAAGGATTCTCTTCGATTTCAACATCTTTAACCAAGCTAAAGTATAAGGCAGTCAAGTTCCAATAGAGCGATGATGTGAAAGAAACTTCCAAGAGCTGAAAAATAAATTGATGACAATACCTATATTGGTAGTTCCTGATGGAACAGAAAGTTATGTGATGTATTGTGACCCTTCGGGGGTGGGTTTAGGATGTGTCTTAATGCAACATGATAAACTAATAGCTTATACCTCAAGGCACTTGTATCCACATGAGAAAAACTATCCAACCCATGAGTTAGAGCTAGCGACAAATATATTTGCTTTGAAGATATGGCATCATTATTTGTATAGAGTTCATGTTGACATATATACTAATCATAAGAGTCTATAATATGTCTTTAAGAAAAAAAGACCTGAATCTAGGGCAACAAAGATGGCTTGAGTCATTAAAAGATTATGAGATCAACATTTTTTACCACCTGGGAGGGCAAATGTGGTCGCGAATGCTTTAAGCCGTAAGGTAATGGCAAGCACATTTTGATAGTCCGTTATAAGACAAGAGATAAGTAAAGATCTACATCAATTAGCTAGCCTGGGGGTTCACCTTCTTAAATCTCCAGATGAAGGAGTTATTATGCAAAATGCAGCAGAATCCTCATTGATAGTGGAAGTGAAAGAAAAACAATACATAGATCTCATTCTGTTATGCCTTAAGGAGAATGTACAACAAGGTATGACAAAGGCATTTGAGCTTATGCAAGAGGGGGTACTTCGGTGTCAAAATTGATTGTGTGTACCTGATATAGATGTGATAAAAAGGAGAATTATGACAGAAGCACATCATTGAAGATATTTGGTCTATTCGGGCTCAACCAAATGTATCATGACTTGAAGGAAGTATATTGGTAGGGTAAATGAAGAAGGATATTGCAGAATTTGTGGCTCAATATCCAAACTGTCAACAAGTTAAAGTAGATCACCAAAATATGGGAGGTTATATACATCATATAGAACTTCCAATTTGGAAGTGGGACACGATCTACATGGATTTTGCAACTGGTTTATCTCTCTTATTTAGAAAGTTCGACTCCATATAGGTAGTTGTTGATAGAATCAACAAGTCAGCATACTTCTTGCAAGTGAAAACTACTTATACAGTCGAAAAGTATGTAAGATTATACATTAAAGAGATAGTTTGGCTGTAAGGAGTGTCAATCTCTATTATATCTGATAGGGGGATCTCAATTCACTGCAAAGTTTTGGAGTCATTTCAGAGAAGTTTGGGGATGCTAGTGAATTTAAGCGCAACCTTTCACCCTCAAATGGATGGTCAAGCAGAACGCACAATCCAAACACCTGGGGATATGCTTCGAGCTTGTTTATTAGACTTCGAAGGTCTCTGAGATGATGATTTTCCACTTATTGAATTTGCTTACAACAATAGCTACCACTCGAGTATCAAAATGGCACCTTACGAAACATGGAAGAAAGTGTAGATCACCAATTGACTAGTTTAAAGCAGGTGAAACTGCCTTATTTGGACTAGATTTTTTTCTTCAAGGTATGGAGAAAGTCAAGATAATATAATAGCGGCTAGCAGTAGCTCAAAGTCGACAGAAATCATATGTAGTTGTTAGAAGGAGAGGACAAGAATTTTCGTAGGAGACTGGGTGTTCTTGAAGGTTTCTCCAATGAAAGGGGTAATGAGATTTGGTAAGAAGGGAAAGTTGAGTCCACGCTACATTGGACCATATCAAATTGTTAAAAGAGTTGGTCTAGTTGCATATGAATTAGAGCTACCGCAGGAACTTTCTACGGTTCATCTAGTATTTCACGTTTCAATGCTTCGAAAGTGCTAGGTGACCCATCCCGTATCACTCCAACTGAAGATGTATAGGTTACATAAGGTCTCACTTATGAGGAAATACCCATTGTTTTTCTAGATCAACAAGTCAAGAAGTTAAGAAATAAAAAAGTAGCTTCCGTGAGAGTACTATGGAGGAACAAGCAAGTTGAAAAGGTAACTTAGGAAGTGGAAGAAGCAATGAGATCAAAGTACCCCCATCTCTTTCAGCCCACGGAGAAAGATGAAAAGATTTGGAGTCGAGGCATTGACAAGTAAGTATGTGTCTATATGTATCATGTGGTTACTAGTAGTATGTAACATAGGCTTGAACTTGTTTTTGCTGACTAACTATACTATCATTCAAGGACGAATGTTCCTAAGGGAGAGAGGATGTAACACTCTATATTTTGATATGTTAGTCCTATCTATATTACACTAGACGTAGGCTTATGGTATAGGTGAGGCACTAAGCTTCTTCCATAAGAGTGATGATAATTTGAATTGGATCGAGAGTTGTTGTGATATCCCTCATGTTCCAGAGGGTATGAATCCAAGTCAAACTTGATGAAAGCATTTAAATTTGAGGTAATAAGGTGCAATTTGAGTTGAAAGTCTAATGTGAATTATTAAGACACAATATATGGGATTAATATTTAAAAAATGAGGTAAGATAATGAGCTGCTTGCTTGGATTAATGCAGCAAGTAGGTGCATCACCTAACTAGACTTTATGAACAGCCTAAAGGGCCAAGTAGCTACACCACCTACTAAGATTTGTTTGACCACCTTATAGGACCCAAGATCACTAAGCTTTCACTTGAAAATTCTGGTCGAACCCAAGTAAAAAGAAAAATGGGCAGCCAAGGCCCAATCAACTAAGACCCATGAAGCCCCAAGTTAAAAGGCTAAGTAGGTGCATCACCTATTTGGTATATTGTGGACGAAAATTGAGGAGAAAGTTGCCGAAACTTGGTACCTTTAAAGGGAATATAACCAGCTCCTTTTTTCCATTTTCTACTTGAGAAAACATCTGATTTCTAAGGTTCTCTTTCTTCCCCTTCTATCTTCATATAGTAGCCATAAAAACCTTTAAGATTCTTGAATATTATCCCTCATCTCAAGCAAATATTGAAGGAGTGTTCAGGCCTTTGAAGATATAAGTTAAGAGAGCAAGAATTGCTCACAACTAAGGTAAGGTACTGAACCTTTCTCCCTTTCTTGTGCTTGAGTTAATTAGGGGATTGTGCCTGTAACAATGAGGTTGGGGCGGTCCCTTTTACATGATGTAATCTTGTGCGAAGGTTTGCTGGTGGTTTGTGCATGTTGGGACAACCATAGAGGGGAGTACCCTTTAATTCAATTGTGAGCTCATTTTAGAATTTAAAGTGTAATGTTAGTAAAAACTCATGAGACAATGATGGAATACGATAAGTTCATATATCTCCTACTACATTATGATATTTAGGGGCTATTTTATTTATGTGATGGTACGAGGTGTGATCACAAATGCAATTAGAGGAGAAGAAGTTGAAGGAACACCCTTAGTTTGGTAATTATGGACTTGCTACCGGGTATAACTTGTGGGTGTGAGTGAACTGACTAGATGTGTTTATTCACTACTAATACTAGTTTCTTCACCTACTTAATTATACATAAATATTTGGAAAATGGGGAGGTTACATTGCAGTGATAACAAGGTGCACCACAAGGTGTATAAGGCTATCCTATTTCATACTATTCAACATGAAATCTGACATTCGTGTCACTACCAATAAGTGAGCTTCCCAAGTTTTATTCCATGGTAGTTTTACCTATTAGTAAATCTGCGAGTTTACTTTTTCAAGCACTAGCGTGAGGAGTCTACTTTCGTTCATGAAGCCAATTGTGTCATTTGAACTCCTAAGTAGTATGTCAATGTTACACTTATTTCCTATATTATTTGTACTGCCTATGAGACTATTATCCTATCTTATGTTACTAGTACATAGTTTCAAAGCTTAAAAATCAGCATGACGACCAAAGTAACATTCTCAAAGTATTAAAGAATAACTTGAAGCAATGTTCATAGTATGTGGGTGGCAATCCGGGGGAAAAAACCTAGCATAGGTCGATCTCACTTGTGGTAGCAACCTAAGGGTGAGAGCCTAGCATAGGTTGATCCCAATCGGTACAGTTGTGAGGACAACATCCCAGAGGTTAAAATGCCTAGCATGGGTCATCCTCTTTTACCACTGATCAACTGGTCATTTGTGTTATATGCCTAAAAGAAATTATAAATTACCAAAGGGTAAAGAAAAGAATATAATATATATGGATCCACAAGTATAACAAAGGTGGTCTCTTATTATGACATGTACATTCATGTATTGCTACTTGATTTCACTTGAGTTCTAATTTTACATATGTTATTGCCTTACATATTTAGTGTATTATTTCGTACTAACGTCCCTTTTGGGGGACACTGCAATTCATGCTACTGGTATAGGTACTCCAGCTAGTAGACCTTCAGTGTAGGCACACCCGACACTCAGCTACTTCTGGTGAGCTCCAAGTTGATCTGAGGCTTTACTGAGTCTGTTGTATTTACATGTTGGTGTTGTGTTATAGTTTAAAGTAAGGCGGGGCCTATCCCAACTTATGTTATCTTATAGAGGCTTTGTAGACTTATTCAAAAGGTTCAATTGCATCTTGTCTTTAAACAGTTATGGCCTCAACGGCCAAGTCTGGTATGCAAGTTTTGGTGCCGCCTATTTTGATCCTTATCTCTATAGCTCGTATGAACTTATCACCGATGTGTAGTTGTCATAGTCATATGCATAGTAAGCACAAGTTGTATCTTGATTCTCTTGGGTCTTGGGGGCATCGAGTGCCTGTCTATTTTTATAGATTTGGAGGCGTGACATTTAGTCCTGCGAATAGGTCAATGGGTCGTGGAATGAACCACGACCTATCTTGTAAATTGTCACTTCATCTTCAAAATATCATTCAAACTCTAGATTAGTACCAAAAACATCCACCTATGGTTGTGGATCAAACCATGGCCTTTAGGTGGTCTCATACTACTAAAAAAAAACTGCAAGACTTTGGCAATATTTACAAAAACATCTTGAATCCTATAATCCTATAAAAGCAACACAAAATACATATAAAATCTACTAACATCACTAGAGAACACACAAAAATCTATGTTTTAAAACATTAAACGTATTGTATTTTGGAGGCACATCAACGA
>JAPFFP010000002.1:11507837-11551979 GCA_026153255.1 Solanum medicagineum
ACAAAATAATAATTTTAATACATTTAATATTTTACATAATAATTTTAGCATATATCAAGTACTTTTTTTAAACAAAGATTATTATTTAAAATACTGTATATTTTATAAGAGTGAATATTATAATTATTAATTTGATTGTAATCTATTAAATTTCATCCAAATTCATTTAATTCGCAGTCCTTATAATCCAATTCATCTCAATTTTAATCAGTTTCTTTGCAATTTATTTCAACTTTAGTCACTCCTTCTATAATTTATTTCAAATTTTAGACTAATAGAGAAATTCGTGGCTAAATCTTAAATTCTCAATTTAATTCTTATTCAATTTAAACTCAGATACTCACTGTTTTAACACGAATCCAACCCATCACTTGAATTCAATCCTAACCGCTCATGTCCAATTTGGAGGGCTGAGATTTAATCTCATTTTTAATCCCCAATTTAATAGACAACCCATAAACGCCATTTTTCCAGTCTAGAACCCCACAAAATACCCACCAACGATCTCCCTCTCCTTGTCCCTTTTCCGGTGAAACACAAGTCATCGCCCAAAAATCAGAAATTTTTTACATATTATTAATAGGTGTATACCCAATAATATAAGTTATACACGTAGTAAATTTATTTATTCTTTAATCTTTTTAAGGAAGAGAGAAAAAAATTTCCAAATATCTTGACAAGTTAAAACTAATTAGTTACGAATTATTTGACGCTACATTTGTTATTAATCTTTAATAAATTTAGTACAAAAATTTCATCGCTAATTCCAAAGCTACAGATTTAACGGCAAATCTTGGCACACTATTTAGCAAAGGAAACTAATTTTCATTGCTAATTCGCAGTAAAAGCTGTGCCTATTCTTTTATTTTCATAATTTGTGACCAAATAACACTTTCATAGCTAGTATGTCGCTATTTAGCGACAAATATTATATTGTCGCTAAGATGCGTTGCTAAATCATGTTTTATGGTAGTGGATAGTGATTAAAAGGACTGAAAGTGTACTCCTTTTATTTATTAGATTAAAATTACCGACCTTAAAAAGTAAATATTCTATTTAAAAAAATTAATATGGCGACCTCAAGATGTCGATATTGAACTATTGTGATTAAAAGAATGAAAGTGCACTCGGTATATTAATTAGATTAAAAAAGTCGATACTCTATTTTAAAAAAGTTAATATAGCGACCACAAAATGTCGGTATTAAACCGTTGTGATGAAAAGAAACGAAAAATATACTCCTTTTATTTATTAAATTAAAATTACCGAGTTCTGAAAGTTGAAAGAATATCAACCACGGAGGTTGATTTTAACAAAAATAATAAAATAAAATAAAATGTTAATTAAAATTCATTGAAAAATATTTTTTAATGAAATTGAAATAAAATAAAATATAATTATTTATTTATTTAATTCAATACCGAAAAATGAGGTCGGTTTTCATTGTGTTTACTTTTTCTGGGAAAATTTCGCACCTCCGAAAGATGGTATATTATTTGTGAAGTTAGTAATTTTAGAGGAAAAGTTAAAATGTGAAGAGAAACTACTAATGAGTGGTTTTATCCAAAAGAGCATAACTCTATAGGTAAAAAGTTTGAAGACCAAAAAGGATAATCTCATGGATAAAAAGTTTGAAAGACAATTTGGGTTAAAAAGTTAAATGAATTGACATATTTAACTTTTTCAACCATTTTAATTACGAAACTTTCCCTAAAAAGACATTTTGTGCCGAAATCCTTTGTGTCATATATATTTAATACTGCTATTTCTTGGCTTTTTGCCGTAAAGGAAAATCTTGTACGGGAAAAAAGGAATCTTATTTACTTGACAACAGCATTGCCAAACTTTGATGATACAAATGATTCATAGTATTCTTATTCATGTTTTTACTCTTATGTTACAATTTTTCATTTATTTCTGCTTTGTTGATTTAGCCAGAAAAAAGAAGTATCAGTATTCACCATGTCTTAACCTTAATTTTACAAATTTAATCGTTATCACGAAATAATATGTTTTCAGGCACACAAATAGGTTGAGGGGAAGATTGTGAAAAATAAAAAGATAGGGTACAACTCAAAAAATTTTTTGTTTGGAAAATGCAAAGATGTGAATTGAGGTTTAAGAATTATCCTGGAGATGAATGGGTGAAACAAGTGTTGGGTTATTATTCATTAGTTTTGTTACACATAAATCTAACATTGCAAAATTAATAAAAAGCAGAATGTGAAAAGATAGTTTTATGGGTATGGAAGGGTGGCAATATGGTTATGAGCCACAGTCCCAATCCATAGCTTCCCATTTACTTCTCTAACTTCACTAACCAGCTTCATAACTGCACCTTTTTTATCTTGAAGAACATCAATTACTTCTCCATTTTCATTGTAGAGTGAGATAACAGTGTACATTCTCATCCCCATTAATCTAGCCAGGTAACGCATCTGAATTGGTAATCTAAAGTATACGCTTCTCATCCATGGATTATTAATGAGGACTTCTTGTGCACGAGTTCGACAGCAATCTATTGCAACCCAGAATTGACCTTTGTCATTCGCCCTTACATTGTCTGGAAATCCTGGCAGGTTTGCAACTATCTCTACCCTACCTCTCTTCGGACCTTCTATCCAGAATTTCATCAGCCTGAAACAGTAAGAGGGGTGGAAATGTCAAACATCAATTTAATCTTCAAATATACTAATACAGTTTACAATTATATTTCCTAGAATAATTAGCGTCATTCTTAAAAACAAAAGGTTGCAAGTTTTAATGTTTGTTGTATAGTCTATCCAATTTACTTGCTGTATAATACAAACTAGGACTAGCATCCAGAGTTCTAAAGATCAACCATGGTGAGCAAGAATCACTGTTTCAATATATTATTTATATTTTGTTGAAATACACATTAAGGTGATTTACTTCTGAACTAAACAAACATCCGTTTCTTTTTTGCCTTTCCCCCAAGGGATAAAGGTTTGTAGAGGAATCTATACCTGCAATTGGTTGTTTCGGTGAAGAGAAGAAAAGTTTGATCCTTGGATAGTTGTACTCCATTAGGGAATGTCAATCCATCCAAGACAACATGAGTAGATCTGGTAGCAATATCATACCTAAGAAGTCTACCAGTGTCTTCGCCTTCTAACATTATGAGAAAATGGTTCCTACATAAGAAATTCACATAATAAAAGAAGAGTAATATAAACCACTCCTCGATATTTGATAGAAGATTTGTTAACCTACACTCTGTTGTACTTCCTGCTTGTGTCCGTGAAGAAGATGGAGCCATTTGTATGGATATCAAGGTCGTTGGCGAAGAGTATGGGATTCCCTTCAACATGTGTAGCCAAGGCCTTTGCCACGCCTCCTTCAGGACCTACAACTAGGAGTCCGTAGTAAGCATCTGCTATGTACAAATCCCCTGTCTGTTTATTGAACCTTAGGCCAAGGGGCCTGCCACATTGTGGCTCAACTTTCCATTGCTTAGATGTTGTTGAATCTTTTCCTTTAGCACAAAGTTTCTCCGACCTTATAGGACAACAGGGAGAGTTTAAACACATCAATGAATTTTCAAAAAATAATATGGTTTTTACTCTACCTTCCCTCCTTCCTAATACATAGATATTTGAACAGACATTGTAATTAATTAATCTTCAGAATATTTCAATACAAAAGAGAAGAAAATGGCTGATTACTTCTTAGGATATGCCCATTAATTGGTTGTTCTGAATTATATTTGTCGTAATTGTTTTAGAGATGCTTACCAGTTAAGGGTGACAAGTGCAAATGTTTCCCAGCCAGCTTCTTTCCCCATCCATCGGACAATACGTCCATCAGCTAATCCAGCGTATGGGCCACGACCCAACATATCAAATTCTAGTGATTCTGGACCATAAATTTCATTAACAAACTCCAAATTGCCGAGGCCTAACCGGTTATTTTTGTCTCCATGCCAACTTTCCATGACTTGTTTGTATGGTGCAATGTCATTCCTCACTGGATTAAAGTTACTGTCCCCTACTGGACTTAAACCAAATGGATCTGCCACAAGGAAAGCAAAGGCAAGTGAAAGAAGAAACAAGTGAGGACGTTGTGAAACAAGCTGGCTTCTTATTAATTGGATCCTCTTCTCCATGTGAGGAACTTGATTGATATTGGTGGTTGATAGGTGGGGATATGGATGCTGAAGCTTTAACTGTTCAAATTGGAACTGTAAGATTTCACAATGTTATAGGATGAAGACACACAATGTTTGTGATCAAGTTGTTGTTGGAAGTAAGTTGTCCATTTGTTAGTCATGTTTTCTACATTTCTATTTCTTGTTGATAATGAAATCAGAAACATCTGAAGAAGGTGCATTCATTTTTGGTCAATTGTAATATGATAGTGAACAGCAACCATATTTTGGTCTAGTGCCTCAGTAATCACAGGTTGTTAACATTTAAAACCATGGAGTAAATACGAGTAGTAGTTTTACAAGAGTGAAGAGGAAGAACTCTCTATTGAAGAAAGATATAGTCAGACAGTAAAGTTAACTATCGAAAATACTAGACACCCTATTTATATTTACACACAAATTCAAAACAATAAAGCAACTCTGAAAATAAATAGGAACTTAGCTTCCAACATAGAATCACGACCCAAAATCTGAAGCATACAACAGTCGTGACACGGCTCCCATATAAGAGAACTCTACATGTTAAATATGATAGCAATAATAAGATAAAAGAGATACATATGCTGTCATGCTAACAAGGCTAAACGAGACTAAGTCATAGAGGTACTCATCATCATTGTAATACAAAGTACAGATGAAACGTAGCTCCAAATCATAAAAACGGTAAATAAAAATGTTTGGAATTTAAATAAGGTATGAATTGCAAAATGAGCATTGAAAAATGTTGAGGAATCAAATGAAGAAAAAATGAAAAAGTCATTTCTACCTTTTTTAAAGAATAGAGAAAAAGTTTTGTACTTATATTAGAAAACACTTCTTTTACCTCTTAAAATATAACTAGAGGGTGCCCCTTGCGTCTCTGTTTTGGCCTCGGCTTTGGTAGTGATTGACTGATAATTTTTTTTGACAAATTTGTTTATAATTCTCATTAAGTTTCCTTTTCATGATATTACTAACTAATTAATTAATTCGTTGGGCTTCCTCTCAAGTTTTTATGTTGAATTTTCTCCTTTTGCATCACTTTCTTACAAACAACGTGGAGTCTTTATTCGAGTTTGCTGAAGTTATTGAAATGTGAGGTACTATTTCTTTAATCGGTTTATCTCTTTTATCATGAGAGGTAATAATCCATATCCTCAAATATTGAGAGGGGATTAAATTCCTTAAGCACATATAGTGAATTCAGTCATCTCGAATATTTATTTGTTACATTTAAACTTTTTGATTTATTTTGTTTTCTTCCTTATTCTTATTGAGTACAACACTGATGGTGTTCCAATCTACTTCTCTTTTGGAAATAGAGATGATTGTTATCAACATATTAATCCAATAAGAGTCAGGGTCGAATCCCATAGGGAACAATATAATGTGAGAGCTATTGAACTAATCAAGGACTATAGACACTAGTTACAATTCAACAAGTGAACACAACAATTATTAACAATTTGGGGGAGATTACGCTATGAAATACTACTACTGAGGAAACCAGGTTAAGGATTTATCAAGAAAAGGAGAGATGGTGTCCTTCGATACCAAGGTAGGTTATGTGTGCCCGATGTCGATGGCTTGAGAGACTTGATCTTGAATAAGGTTCATAATTCATCTTATTACATTCACCCTGATTCTACAAAGATGTATAGAGACTTGGAGGAAGTGTATTGGTGGGGTGGCCTGAAAAGAGCAAAGATCGTAGACGGTTGCCATAATTATCAACAAGTCAAAATCGAACATCGAAGGCCGGGTGGCATAAGCTAAGATATTGAGATTCCTACTTCGAAGTGGGAAGAAATTAACATGGATTTTGTGATTGGGTTACCAAAGACTAGAAAACACTTTGATTCTATTTGAGTTATTGTTTATAGAATGACAAAGTCGTCTGACTTCCTACCAATTAAGATGACGTATGGTGCCAAAGATTATGCCAAGTTATACATTCATAAGTTGATTAGAGTGCATGGGGTTCCATTCACTATTATTTCGGATCATGGTGCTCAATTTACTTCACACTTTTGGAGGTCCTTCCAAAAGGGCCTTGGTACTAAGGTCAAGATTAGCACGACATTTCACCCACAAACGGATAATCAATCAGAGAGAACCATTCAAAACATTGAGGGTGTGCTTAGGGCTTATGTCTTGGAATTTAAGGTAGTTAGCATGAACATCTTCCACTTATTGAGTTTGCTTATAATAATAGCTATTACTCTAGCATCGGAATGACTCCCTTTGAAGCTCTATATGGTAGGCGTTTTAGATCCCCAATTAGGTGGTTTGAAGTGGGGGAGATGGCTTTGTTAGGTCTAGATTTGGTTATGGAAGCTTTGGATAAAGTGAGTATGATAAGGGAAAGATTGAAGATGGCTCAAAGTCAGCAAAAGTCCCATGTCGACACTAGAAAAGATACCTTGAACTTAAAGTTGATGATTTGGTGTAGTTGAAGTTTTAACTAGTGAAGGGTGTAGTACGATTTGGAAAGAAGGGAATGTTAAGCGCTAGGTGTGCAGGGTCTTACTAGATCTTGAGACATGTTGGTAAAGTTGCATATGAATTAAAGTTTTCCATGAAGATGAGAATGATCCTGTAATGACCTGGATATCGTACCACGTCATTGGACCTTGAGAAATCTCATTTCGGGCAAAATTTGGACCAAGTGTTGTCTCTAGAGAGACCACACGGCCAGTGTGAGGTCACACTAGCCGTGTGGCCTCAAATCTTGAGTGTTGGTCCTGGGTTGGTGTTGCAAGCTAAGGCACACCTCACTGGCACCCCACACGAGCCGTGTGACACTCAAGGGTTTGTGTGGAGGATGTCACGACCCGGACCTAGGGTCTAGATGACACGAGGAATGGGGAACCTAAAGGGACTCCAAACAAGCCCCGTACCATATCATTATACATCCTTGGTCACGAAAGCAATTTATACAATAATAATAGATAAAAAAGGGGAAATACGGGGCTAAGGGACATCTTTCACACAATAGAAACATAGAAAGTCGAGATCATAGCATTAATATATCATAATGTTCCAAAAACACCTCTAATACAAAGATAGGACCGGGGGCCAAGACTATCTCCTGGCTCACCCTCATAGTCATAAGTGTTCAACATAGGAAGAGTCTATACATAACATGAAATCAAGAGAAATACGTCCTCGGAGTTGAGGACTCACCAAGCTTGTTTTAAAAGTCGTACTAGCCACGTGGAGGAGGAAGAAGATCAAGTGGGGCTCCAGTTCCTACATGGTAACATGATGTAGGCATAGAGTATGCGTTAGTACATTTGAATATACTAAGTATGTAGGATACAATGCAAGAAGGGATAAACAACATAATTGAAATGCATAAATAGAAATTGAATGAACATAATAGCAATATGGCTTGCATGAATGATGCTTGAAGTAAAAACATGCTTATATAGAATGTATTACAAGTGAAGGAAGAGACCATCTTCATAAACCAAGACACTTAGTACTTGGAATCCAAGGTAAACCACCCCTTGGATGTGTTTGAGGTATCAACCCCTCAACATTGTTAATGGGTTTACCACCTCCCTTCAAGGTGTTTGAGGTACCAACCCCTCAACTTGGTTATTAGGTTTATCACCTCACATCAAGATGCTTGAGGTACCGACCCCTCAACTTGGTAAATAGATGTACGACCTCCCATCAAGGTGTTTGAGGTACCAACCCCTCAACTTGGTTATGGTCAACTTGCAACACTAAATATACCTTTCATCAAATAAACACATATATACCTTCCTTTCATCATCATAAAGTCATTCAAGTCATAGGGCATGCAATGGATCATCAATAGCTCAAGAACCCTAAACCAGGCATTTTATCAAATACTTGGTAGATGTGTAATGCTAGTGTAAAACCATGTAATTAAAGAGTGAAATCATGAAGGAAAACTTGAAGTAAATCAACCCACCAACACTTGGTAATACCCTCTTGCAATATACCTTGAAATCCTTTATCAAATCTCCAAATAGATCATAGATTCATAGCTCAAAACATGCTTAAACAGTCACACTCTTACAAAACACCAACATAGTTCATAGTTAAATTCATAATAAGAAGACCCCTAAGTAAATCAACGTAGAAATATGTAATTTAAGTAAAAAGAAAGCTTGGGCTCCATGGCTGGAAGGACCCAATTGTTGAAACACACATACCTTAACTTTGAAGGTTTTCTTGAAGAAGATATAAATGGAGACTTGAAACTTGAGTGAATTTCTTAAGATCCGGAATGAGTTTGGGACCTTTATTTTGAGTGAAATAATTGTCTAAGTGTTTGAGAGAGTATTGGGGAATGTCTTATATAATATAGTATTGAAATATGGCTATGTATAGGTGTTTTTACGTATGGGAAGACTTAGGCCCAAGACCCAAAGACCTTGGACCGAACTAGAAAAACTGGCAACAAAATAACATAGGTCCGCATCTGGTCCACGATGCGGACCCAACGCGGAGGACATTTTTACACAGGTCGCGACGGCTATGCGTCACGGTACCAACGCGGATCGATTCTGGAAATTGAATTTTTGGGAAAATGAAATTTCGATACGGTTGCTCTAAAATCAAGGTTAGGGCCATTTACCACTCAATTTTGCCCCCGACAAAGAATATGAAGTCGAATTTTCAATATCACGCACGAATTTCGAGATATATGGAAATTTTGATTATGGGCACTTCCGAGGCACATTTTCGAGTACTTTTTGGGGTTGTCTCAGAGGAGTCGTGGGGTGGATTAAGCTTGAAAACCCCACCATTGGGGCTACGTGAGGCCACACGCCCAGTCACACAGGTCGTGTGGCATGAGATGGTTCGCGAGGCTCCCCGTGAAGCCTCCAGAGTGAAAATATTCTAAGTATGGAATCACCCTCTCATAACTTTCCATGAAAATTTCCTAAGTTTGGGGAGACGGGAGCTCACACAGAACGTGTGGCTCTACACGGATCATGAAAGGTGCCTGTTTGGTAGACTCGTGCGAAAAATCCTAAGTGTTGGTTCATGATCGAAATTTCTAGAAAATTTTCTAAGTGTTATTTCATGGACACTCCACATGGACTGTGAGGTGCCACACGGGCCATTTGGACTCATGTAAAATGACTTTCGCTGAATTTTTCCTCCAATTTATTAATGGCATTTACGTAACTCTGGTTATTTCTATTGGTCTTTTGGGGATTCTTATGCTATTCTATGGTCATCTAAAGACCTAAAACCTATTTCAAAGATTCAAACTCATCCCTCATGATTTTGAACTCTCTCAAAACAACTCTCAAAAGAACCCTTGGGAATTTCAACTTGAGGGCTTTGAAACTTGACTCTTCTTCAAAATTCTTTGGGGTTTCTTCATCTTAGTAAAGGTATGTGAGTTTGATCCTTGGTTACCTTCCAATCAAGGAGACCCAAACTATTTTGAAGCAATTTCATAAATTTTTAGCTTACTTTAAATTGAGGTTTTGAATAATATGATTCCTTAAATTCAAATAGTATACGGTTATGTTTATTTACCGATTTTAAGTTGATTTGAATTATAAAATGATGAATTACATTGGGTTTATGGTGTGATTTTAATATGATATTGGCTATGACAAGAATGTGATCACATATAAGTCTATTGATTATAGCTCTTTGACCATTTTGGGTACTTACACCATCTTGTATATGAATGGGCTATTCTTATGCATGAGTACTATGACTATAAACTAGGATTTTGGCATTTGAGCCTAAGTATAAATTACTATGGATGGTATTTGGCTTTAAAGATTAAGGATGCATCGAAATGATCTTAGAAGTGAATATTGTCTTTTGAAGCATGTATATATATACGTATATGTACTCTTGTGGGATGACAACTTAGCACATATGGGATGAGGGTCCTCTCTCTTTTCTCGAACTATGTGCCTAGCATAGGATTTCTTTTTTCGAAATGAGAGTTGTCCCGTAAGGAAATGACATGATATGATATGACTTGATATGCTATATGTGAAAATCCTATCCGAAATGGGAGTTTGAAGCACCCTAAAAATGCACAAAAATGTGCCTTAGAAATGCCCATAATCATAATTTTCATATATCTCAAAATTCGTGCGTGATATAAAAAATCTGACTTCATATTTGTGATCAAGGGGTTTACTTGAATGGGAAATGGGTATAACCCCGATTTTAGTGCAACCAAAGGAAAAAATAAATTTTCAAAATTTTTGATTTCTAGTGGTGATTTGCGCTATGGCCATGATGCGCCAGGGGCACGAATCATGCTGATTGTTTTCTGAAAATCTGTTCCAACCCAAGGGCCTTTGGGTCATAGCCCCATGGCCTCTTATGCGTAAAAACACCTATACTTAGCCATTTTTCAACTCTATATCACTCAATACCTTCTTAAGACCCTCTCTAACACTTGACCAAATCTTCCATCCAAATTCAAGTATCCCAAGCTTATTCCGGATCACAAGAACTTTATTCAAGCTTCAAGTTCTCATTCAAATCTACATCAAGGAAATCTCGAAATTCAAGGTCTGTGGTTTCAACCATTGGGTCCTTTCACCCATGGTGCCCAACCTTCCTTTTTATAAAAGTAGCATGTTTTCAAGTTGTATTACTTATGGGTATTATTTATTATGAGTTATGATTAAAAATTATGTCGGGGTTTTATGAAATGATGATTGGAAACACATGTCTACCTTTTTCAAGCTTATACTATGAGAGGGTTTGTCTATTATGACTATGCATGTTTTGATCTAAGAAACTATAATCTATTTGAGGTTTGATAAGGGATTTCAAGCTATCTGTCATGACCCGAGCCTAGGGCCTAGACATGACCGGCGAATGGGGAACTCGAAGGAACCCCAAACAAGCCTCATAGCATATCATCACACATCCTTGGCAACAGAAGCAAGATAATCCATTATAAGAAACATAAACAAGGGGAAATTAGGACTAAGGGGGAGAGACTTATATTTAAATAGCTTGAATATCATAAGTGAGCCAAAGCTCAAGCATAATACATATTTTTCCATCAATACGTCTAACATAGAACTTAGCAGGGACTAAGGCAAGCAACCGGGCTCACCCTCATCGTCAAAGTATACCAAAAAGAAATGATAGTCTTCAATACATAGCATAAGAACATAGATATTGCCCTCGGACATGAGGACTCATCAACTAGCTTGAATGGAAGCCACTAGCCACGTAGAGGAGGATGATGGCCAAACAGAGCTTCGATTCCTACATGATAACATCATATAGGCATAGAATATGCATGAGTACATTTGAATGTACTAAGTATGTAGGATGCAATGCAACAATAGATAGGCAACATAATCGAAATGCATACACATAGACAATGGATAGCATAGTAATGATATGACATGTATGAATGTTGGTTGAAGTAAAATCATGCTTATATAGATCATAATACATAAGTAGAAGGAGACCGTCATCATAGACCAAGCAACTAGTGCTTAGAATCTAAGGTTAGGAACCCCCTTGGAGGGTGATCAAGGTATATACCCCTTAATCAGTAGATGAACATCACACCCTTCATCTAGGTGGCCAAGGAATCAATCCCTCAACAATGGTTAATGGACATCCCAGCCTCTATTTAGGTGGACAATGTATCAACTTCTTGCCAGTTAATGGACATTACACCTTACAATTAGGTGTTCAAGGTATAAACCCCTTACCGGTTAATGGACATCACACCCTCTAATTAGGTGGTCAAGGTATTAACCCCTTAACAATGGTCAATGGACATCACACCCTCTACCAAGGCGGTCATCTTATAATAACATAGATAATTCTCATAAACATAACTCATACAAATATTAATTTCATCATCAAAAAGTCATTCAACTCATAAGACATGCTTTGGACATTCAATTCCTCAAGAAACCACATCCGGACATTTTATTAAACACTTAGAGGGTGTGTAGTGCTAGTGTAAAACTATGCAATTCAAGAGTGAAACTATGATAGTAAATCTAATGTAAAAGCTTCAATAAATACTTGGTAATAGCCTCAAGAAATAGACATCAAAATCCTTCATCAAACCTCACAATAGACGTTAGTTTCATACCCCAAAACATAGCAAAACAATCACAATTTCATAAACCCGAACATAGTTGTGTAGTGATTTTCATAATAGATAAGACTCATGAATAAATCAACTTCAAATCATGCAATTTTTGAGTAAAAAATGCTTGGGTATAATGGGTGAAAGGAACCCATGAAAGAAACCCACATACCTTAGCTTTGGAGATGAACTTGAGAAAGATTGGAGATGGAGACTTGAAGCTTGAATGAAATCTTTGATGAAATCCTTAAGATTGGTTTTGCGTTTTGGGACTTGAATTTAGGGTGAAATATGAGTAAGTGTTTGAGAGGGTATTAGGGAAAGTTAATGATGATATGAGGGTGAAATAAGGCTAAGTATCTATCACGATCCAAGCCTAGGGACTAGATGTGGCACGACGCAAGGGGAACCTGAAGGGACCCCAAACAAGCCTCTTAAAACATCATTCCACATCCTTGGTCACGAAAGCATTAAAACAAATATCAAGAGATAATAAAGTGGAACAACTAGGGATAAGGGAAGCACTTTCATATCATAGACATCAAGAACAATAGAGTTAATGCTCTAAGCCTAGATACATAATATGTCCAACAAACACCTCTAATACATAGATAAGAGCAGGGACCAAGACAAAGAACTAGGCTCACCCTCATAGTCAAAATAGAACGTAAAGAAGAATTTCTCAATACATAATAAGAGCAACATAGACTAAGGACTCCTAAGTGGAGGACGCATCAACTAGCTTGAGTGGTATCAAACTAGCCACGTAGAGGAGGAGGATGATCAACTTTGGCACCGGTTCCTACATGGTGATATCATATAGGCAAGAGTATGCGTTAGTACGTTTGAATGTACTAAGTATGTAGGATGTAATGCAACAAGAATTAGGCATCATAGACAAAATGTGTAACATTAGGCAATAGGCATAATATAACATTATGACATATATGATCAAAGCATAAGTGAACATGCTTAAGTAGCTCATGCTCATATAGGATATCATATGTTTAGAAGAGACCAAGCTAGATTTCCAAAGTACAAACCCCTTGGTAGGTTGGTGAGGATGCCGCCCCATCACTTAGGTGGTGAGGTACAACCCCTCATTAGGTTGTGACGATGCCGCCCCGTCACCCCAGTGGAGAAGTACAAACCTTTCACTAGGTTATTGAGTACAAACCCCTATCTAGGTTAGTGATGATGCCGCCCCATCACTAGGTGGAGAAGTACAAACCCTTCACTAGGTTGATGAGTACAAACCGCCATCTAGGTTATCCGGGTTATTAGTCCCCCCAGATTGGGCATAGCCTAATGCAGCACTTTATATATAATTTAGCAAATACATAAGCTCATTTGATCATCATATAGTCAATCATGTCATATCTCATTCTTTGGACCTTCAATTCCTCTAGAAACCACATCTAGACATTTCATCAAACACTTAGAGGGTGTATAATGCTAGTATAGAACCATGAAATATAGAGATGAAATCATGCAAGAAAATCCATTAATCATCAGTCAACACCTTGAAACACCCTCAAGTAATATACATCAAAACCCCCTCCTTAAATCTTACAAAAGATCAAAGATTTATAACTCAAAACATAGCAAAACAGGCACAATTTGACATAGCCTTAACATAATGTGCAATGAATTTCATAATAAGCAAGAGCCATTTGTAAATCAACTTTAAATCACGCAATTTGAGTAAAAGAAGGCTTGGGTATCATGGGTGAAAGGAACCCATGAAAGAAACCCACATACCTTCGCTTGGAGATGAACTTGGTGAAGATTGGAGATGGAGACTTGAAGCTTTAAGAAGAACCTTGAAGGAAAACTTTAGTTCCGAATGAGGGTTTGAGACTTGAATTTGGGGAGTGAGAATATGGCTAAGTGTTTGAGTGAGTATTGGGAAATGTTTAGGATGATATGAGGGTGAAATAAGGCTAAGTATAGTTACAAACACATTTGCGAACACTTAGGCCCAAAACTAAAAGTCTTGGACCACACAGAAAATCACTGGACAAAAAAATACACCTCTCCATGTCTCGAAGAGGACATGCGTCGCGCCAGGGGCGCGGAATGCTCACTGGAATTTGTCACTTGAAAAATCATAATTGCTAATCTTTTGCTCTTAAATCGGGGTTAGACCCTTTATCCCCTAATTTTCACCACCTGAAGGAGAATATGAATACATATTTTTGTTCCCGCGCACGGATTTTGAGATATATGGAATTTTCCTTGCATAACGAGGCACATTTTCGGGCACTTTTTGGGATCGTTTTAATATCTCCCCCTTGGGAACATTCGTCCCCAAATGTAAAAGAGACATACAAGACTAGAGTGATCATAAACAAATCAGCCCCAATAAGAATGCATCATTACATTTAAAACACCATTTTCAAATTCTCAACATAAGTGTAAAATCATCATAAACTTGCAAACTTAAACATGAATGCATACGAATGACTAAGGGCTGACATACAAAAGTTGAAATCACATAGGGACTTTGACTAGGTACCTTAGGCTTGAGTGGAGTGGAAAAGGTAAGGATACCGCTTTTTCATGTCTGCTTCGACCTCCCAAGTAGCACTTTTGACTTGTTGGTTCCTCCAAAGGACCTTCACGGATGCCACGTCCTTGTTCCTCAATCTCTTCACTTGCCTATCGAAAATCTAAACTAGAGTCTACTCATAAGTCAAGTTATCCTCCACAACACTCACAACATCAAGAGGGACAATAACATTAGGATCTCAACACATTTTCTTAACATAGAGACATGGAACACCGAATGAACCAAATCCATTTCACTAGGCAACTCCAATTCATAAGCTACCTTGCCAAGCCTTCTTAAGACCTCATAAGACCAACATACCTTGGACTCAACTTCCCTTTTCTACAAAAATGGACCATACCTTTCATTGGAGAAACTTTCAAACAAACTCAATCACCCACTTTGAATTCAAGGTCCCTTCTTCTCACATCAGCATATGATATTTGACGACTTTGGGCTATCTTCAATCTCTCCCTAATCATCCTAACCTTCTCAAGAGCCTCCATAACCAGATCCGGTCCTAATAAAACCACCTCTCCAACCTCAAACTAACAAACTGGTAATCTACAACGCCTCCCACAAAGAGCCTCAAAAGGAGCCATACCGATGCTAGTGTGATAGCTTTTATTGTATGCAAACTCAATCAAAGGAAGACGGTCATCCTAACTACCCCTCAACTCCAATACACATGCCCTAAGCATATCTTCAAGGGTTTGTGCACCACGATTCGATATGATGGACAAAGGAACCTCATGCAACCTCACTAACTCATGGATGTACAACCTTGCATACTCTTCAACCCCATATGTAGTCTTACCCGATAAAAAGTGAGCCGATTTCATCACCCTATCAACCACAACCCGAATGGAACCAAATTTCTTCCTAGTTTGGGAAACCCAACCATAAAATCCATATTAATCACCTCCCACTTCCAAGTGGGAATCTCTCTATCTTGGGTTAGGCCACCCGGCCTTCGACGTTTGGCCTTGACTTTTGACATCTATGGCAACCGAAAACAAATTAGGCAATGCCCCTCTTCATGCCTCCCCACTAATACACATCCATCAAGTCTCTATACATTTTGGTGGAACCGGAGTGGATGGAATAAGAAGAATTGTGGGCCTCATCAATGATCTTCTCCCTCAAACCATCAACCCAAGGCACATATAACCTACCTTGGTACCTAAGGGCCCCATGTGCCCTTTGGGAGAAAACATCTACTTTGCTCTCTTTCCCCAAGGCCTTGAATTCAAGCAAGGATGAGTCAAGATCTTGTTTTGCTATCACCTCGTCAACCAATGAAGACTTAGACAAATCAACAACAACAACACCATGATCACCAACCTATTCCAACCTAACCCCCAATCTAGCTAATTGATGCATCTTCATAGCCATCTCCTTGTCACCACCATCAACATGGGCTAGGCTACCCATAAACACCCTACTCACAGCATTCGCCACCATATTTGCCTTACCTGGATGATATTGCACACTCATATGATAATCTTTAAGAAGTTCTAACCATCCTTTTTGCCTCAACTTGAGATCATTTTGAGTGAATACATATTGGAGGCTTTTGTGATCGATAAACATATCCACATGCACCCTATACAAGTAGTGATGCCAAATCTTTAATGCAAACACAATGATATCTAACTCTAGATCATGGGTAGGGTAGTTCCTTTCATGTACCTTGAGTTGTCTAGAAGCATAAGCTTCTGACCTTACCACTTTGAACCAACACACAACCCAAACCAACCCGGGAAACATCAAAATACACCACAAATCCCTTAAGCCCATCCAATAGTGACAATATAGGAGCGGACACAAGCTTGTCTTTCTATGTTTGGAAGCTCCTCTCACATTCATCGGTCCACACAAACTTAACCTTCTTTTGAGTCAATTTTGTCATAGGGGCAGCAATGGAGGAGAACCCATTCACAAACCTTCTATAATAAACCGCTAAGCCTAAGAAGCCCTTAATATCCGACGGGGTCAATGGTCTAGGCCAATTTCTAATCACATCGGTTTTCTTAGGATCCACTTTTATACCATCCCCCGACACCACATGACCCAAGAATGCAACCTCCTTCAACCAAAATTCACACTTATCATATTTGGCATACAATTTCTCCTCCCTCAATCTTTGCAACACAACCCTCAAATGCCCCATATGCTCCTCCCTACTATGTGAATAGATCAAAATATCATCTATGAGGACCACAACAAAGGAATCAAGGTAGGGTTTGAAGGCCCTATTCATTAGGTCCATGAAGATGGTTGGTGCATTAGTCAACCTAACCGACATCACAACAAACTCATAATGCCTATATCTAGTCTAGAAGGCCATCTTGGGAATATCACACTCCCTAACCCTCACTTGATGATACCTGGATCGAAGATCAATCTTAGAAAAGAAGCTAGCACCTTGCAATTGGTCAAACAAGTCATCAATCGTTGGAAGAGGATATCTATTGTTGATGGTGACCCTATTGAGTTGCCAATAGTAAATGCACATTTAAGTGACCCATCCTTCTTCTTCACAAATAACATTGGAGCACTCTAAGGTTATAGGTCTACTAAATCCCTTATGCAAAAAATCTTTCAATTGTTCCTTTAACTCCTTCAACTCCGTTGGTGCCATACGATAAGGGGGAAGGGAGGTAGGTTGAGTATCAGGGAGGAGGTCTACACCAAAATTTATTTCCCTTTCGAGAGGAACACTGAGAAGGTTATTTGGGAAGACATCAAGAAACATATTTACAACTGCAACCGACTCTGTGGAAGGGGCTTTATAGTCCACATCTCTAACCCTCACAAGATGATAAAGACACCCCTTAGAGATCAACTTATGGGCTTTAATGCATGAATTGAATCTACCCTTAACCACCACATCTTGAATTTCCCACTCAAGGACGGGTTCATTAGGGAACTGAAACTTGACCCTACGGGTTCTACAATCAATAGAAGCATTGTAGGCATGCAACCAATCCATCCCAAGAATGACATAAAAATCTACCATGTCTAATTCAACAAGATCACAAGGCATTAACTTATGCAAAATGCAAATAGGACAACTTTTATAAACCTTTCTAGTAATAATAGAAGCACTAATAGGAGTAGACACTTCATATGACTTATGTAATGACTCGGGGTCAACATGGAACATTCTAGCAACAAAAGGGGTAATAAAGGAAAGACTGGCACCCAGATCAATCAAAGCATATACATCAAAGTCAAAGATTTTCAACATACCGATAACAACATTGGGACCTCACCAACTCCTTATCTCTCATGTAGAGCATAAAATCGATTGTGCCTTGAGGCACCATCTTGAGGACCACCTCTACCCAATGGAACCACATTTGCACCTCGACCCTTGCCACAGTTTCTTGGACAATCCATCCTTTTGTGACCAAGCTCCCACAATCAAAGTATGCATTAGAACCCTTCAAGCATGCGCCCCTATGACTCTTCCTACATGTAGGACACACAATAATGGGTGCCACAACACCTACACCTTGAGGCCTAGGGAGGCATAGGCAAACCCCGTATTAGTAGCATGATGAGACCCTTGGCTTTGATGAAATCTAGCACCCTTTTGGAATTTACCCTTAAAATGGGCCCTCTTGGCCTCAAGCTCCCTTCTCTTCCTCAATTTCTCCTCCTCCATTTGCTCGGCATAGGTCACTATCCAAGACAAGTAGATGTCATTAATTAGCATGGAGGGCCGATATTCTTCACTTACCATGTCGGAGACCCCCATCACGAACTTATTCATCCTAGATTTAGGATTAGCCACCAAATGAGGAGCATACTTTGAAAGTTGCTTAAACTTGAGGGCATTGATGTGCTGTCATAATATAGCACATTTGGTGCCTAAAACATGGGATTTTGTGAGTTCTCAAAGTGACTTTTTAGTATTTTGATGTGTTTTTGTGTTAATCTTGCAGAAAAGTTAGGTTGACATGATTTTGAAGAAAAGTTGTAGATTTTGCTGAAGCATAGGCCATATGAGCCCACCTACGAGTCGTAGCTCACACTATGAGTCATAGGTTGTGTTGTTCAGGAATCAGGAACAAAAACTCAGAAATTTGCCAAGTGAAGGTCACTCCTACGAGTCTAGCCTACGAGTCGTAAGACACTCTACGACTCATATAGGTGGACTCGTAGCAAGAATTAGAGAGCCAAAATGTTGGACCAAAAAATGAAGACCAAGACTACGAGATCAATATACGAGTCATAGCCCAAGCAACGACTCGTACCTATGGGTCGTACTAGTTCAGTCCAAGATGCCAAGATCCTGATACGAGACCTCGGCTACGACTTGTAGGTTTCCCTACGAGCCGTAACCGCAAAACTTATCAACTGCCAGCTGTCTTTTTTGTGCAAACTTTAGGGTTATTTTGTACACATTGTAGGGGGCGACCAGAGACACTACTCCAAGATATTTTGAAGCTTTACTTAGGTTTTAGAGTAGTTAATTTGTTCTTTCTTGAAAAACTCATGTTGGGAAAATGTAAGTCTTGCTTTGTATGCATTGTTGATCAATCAAGCTTGTGAGGTTGCAACTTGTGGTGCCTATTTCCTTCATTCTTATTGGTGAAACTCTCAACTGTGTCTCTTATTTTTATTTGTGTGTGTTTTGCCTTAGCCATGAGTAGTTAAGCACCCATAACTTGGGGTTGTGGGAACCATGGATAGTTGACTTGAAATGTCCTAGGTTTTGTGAATATTTGTGATTAGGGTTTTTCATGTATTATTTATTTCCCTTCATGATTAATGTTGTTTTTTTGTGGCCAACATCAAACCCTTCCTACTATCACGATCCCGATCAAGGTAGTGACGAATAGGAAAAGGGAAGTAGATGACAGGATTCGGCTGATGTGTTCTCGTCTAATCGACCAGACCTGATCAAGGGGAGGTTGACTAGGACAATAGGTAATGGTTAGTTGCACGACATGGTTGCAGTCTAAGTGCCATGGTGAAATTCAACCTTCACCTTCACAAGAGGACTGGAAGAACCTATGTTACCGTCTTGCATGCGACTCACTAACCGTAGTTTTGTTATCTAATGTAATTGAGTCAACAAACCATGGGGAATAAAATTCCCAAGTTGTTCTAATAATTGAGCATTTTTCCATATCCTATTTACCATTTATTTTATGTTGTTTTTGAATAACAAAACCCCCTCCCCTTTTTAGAGATTTTAGTTATAGATACTAGAAATGATTAGTAGTGAAATCCTGTAGTCAAGCCCTGTATTCCCTGTGAATGTTTCCAAAGTCATTGACTGTCAATGCAGCTGTATGGTTATCTAAGCTTCCTCTAGGCACTATCACAAGTTTGGTTGAACTTCAAAGAGTGTTCCTTTAAAGATACATCCCAAGGTCTAAGAAGTTGAAACTCAAGGACCAAATCAACAACTTTTGAGTAATTGCCAAGTGATTCCATTAGCACAACATGGGAAAGGTTTACTAAATGCTTGAGGATAGTTCCCGATCACAAGATTACCGATGATGCCTTGGTCGAGATTTTCTATTGGGTACTTGATGAGAATAGTCAAGTTTGCGCCAATACAATCATGGGAGGCATGTTCCTAGACCAACCTTTTGCATTTTTAGCCTAGAGAATGGAACAAGTGGTCAAAACAAATAGAGCATGGGAGCAATATGATCAAGGTGTGATGAAACCTTCTTGTGCGATCAATACCATCAATGAGCAAGAAAAGGTGAATGAAGAGATTATGGAGAAACTTGCTCAACTTCTCACAAGCATGGACTTAGTCTTGAAGCAAAACCAAGTAAGCATCCATGCAGTCACTCACCAACCTCCAAAGGCTCCTACCTATGATGATCCATTCTTTGATGAGGATGCATGTTTTGTAAGAAACCAAGCGGCGATTTTCCGGAACAACCCCTAAGGGTCCAACTCAGACTATTGGAGGCAAGATTCTGGGAATCAAGGTTGGAACTTCAACCGTGATGGGATGTATAGAGATAATTGAGGTGGATACTATGAGAGAGAGTGCCAGACACAAAATGGGGGAGAAGAGAGGGCTACAGAAGCGATCCTTATATGCCACCACACAATATACCGGATCAAGCAATTCAAGGATTGAAGATATGTTTGAAAAATTATTGAAATGAGCCGACCACCAAGATAAGACTCTAAAGGGAATGAAAGCAGATATTTCAAGTATTAACCAAAAAATAGAGTCTCACTCTATGGCAATCAAGCAACTTGAACAACAATTTGGGCAAGTGCTTCACAATTGAACCAACGCTAAAAGGGCAACCTACCAAGCAATACGGTTCACAATCCTAAAAATGAAGGGCGTTGCATGGCGGTGATGACTTGGAGTGGAAAAAGCACAATAGATCCCCCTAGGCAAAAGGTGGAAAATGGAACCGCAAGAAGAGAATGAATGAAGGAACCCAAATATGCAACATAGAAGAGCAATCCAAGAAGTATAAAACCCTTCCGAGACCCCCTCCTCCTTTTACTCAATGGCTTAGAAGAAGAAAGGAGGAGGGCAAGTTTGAACAGTTCGTGACAGTGCTAAAAATATTATCAGTGGACCTACCATTAGTTGAGGCCCTTGAAAGGATGTCGGGGTATGCCAAATGGATGAAAGACATAGTTAAAAGGAAGCTAAAAGTGATACAAGACCTTTCCAAAAATGTTCAATGTTATAGTGCCATCACTACAAAGTCATTAGTGTAGCACGAAGACCCGGGTGCATTCACCATACCATTCACTGTAGGAGAACTCGCATGTGCTAAAGCACTATGTGATTTGGGGGCTAGCATTAACATAATGCCTCTCGCCATATTCAGAAAAGATGGTTTGGGGAGCTTGGTCCCTAAAAATGCAATTGTTGATGGCAAACAAAACAATAAAAAAGCATGTGGGGATCTTGTATAATGTGTCGGTAAAGGTAGACAAATTTATATTTTCCGCAGATTTTGTTATACTTGACTATGAAGTTGATTTTGCTATTTCGATCATCTTGGGAAGACCTTTCTTAGACACAAGTCGAGCATTAGTAGATATGGAGAAGAGCCTACTCATTTTCAGATTTGGTGAAGAAGTAGTGGTATTCAAGTATGTCAGCATAATGAGAAGAGTTCTGAGTTCTAAGTTATCACAATGATTTCAATAGGAGAGGATGATGAAGCCAAGATCCTGATAGAATTTAGGCTTAGGGTTGACCCTTTGGCCGCTGTGTTGATAAACTTTGATGGTAACAATATCCCTGATTATGAGGAAACAGTAAATGCTCTTGAGGTGTCAGTTAGGCCAAAGCGACAAGCAAGGTTGGAGCTAGATTTATACAATAGGGAAACACCATCTACAAAACCCTCTGTAGAAGCTCCACCAGAGTTAAAGCTAAAGGCATTATCATCATATCTGAAATATGCATAACTGGGAGAGAATAGTACATTACCTGTCATCATTGTTGTAGAGTTAAGTGAAGCTCAAAATGAAGCCCTAGTCGCAGTCCTCAAGTAGTACAAAAGAGCTATTGGATGGACAATTACAGAAGTCATCGGCATACCCTCGGGATATACTCTCATAATATTCATCTAGACAAGGATTATAAGTCGAGTCTTGAGCATCAAAGGAGGTTTAATCCCCCAATGCAAGAGGTTGTGAGGAAAGAAATCATCAAGTGGCTAGACATAGGAGTAATCTATCTAATCATTGATAGTGAGTGGGTGAGCCCAGTGCAATATGTTTCAAAGAAGGGAGGAATCACAGTGGTGACTAATGAAAAGAACAAGTTGATCCCCATGAGACGAGTCGTCGGATGGAGAGTGTGCATGGACTATAGGAAATTAAATGCTTCTATTGAAAAAGACCACTTTCCTATGCCATTCGCAGATCAGACGCTTGACAGATTAGCAGAAAAGGGATGGTATTGTTTCCTTGACAGATATTCCCAGTATAATCAAATTGTTATCACGCTTGAGGATCAAGAGAAGACAACCTTCACATGCCTCTATGGTACCTTTGCATTTAATAAGATGCCCTTTGGAATTTGTAATGCTCTATCCACATTTCAAAGATGCATGATGTCTATCTTCTCAAATATGATTGAAAGTACAATTGAAGTGTTCATGGATGACTATAGTTTTGTCGGCCAGTCTTTTGAAGAATTCCTTTTAAATTTGCGTGATGTGTTGTAGAGATGTGTTGAGAGTCACTTGGTGCTAAATTAGGAGAAATGCCACTTTATGGACAAAGAGGGCATCATACCTGGTCAAAGAATTTCGGGCAAAGGAATTGAGGTGGATAAAGCAAAAATTGAGGTCATAAAGAAATTTACACAACCAATTTCGGTAAGAGGTATTAGAAGTTTTTTAGCCCATGCCAAATTCTACCACCGTTTCATAAAGGACTTCTCCAAAATCTCACAACCTTTGTGTAAGTTGTTACAAAAAGATGCAAAGTTTGTATTTGGTGAGGCATGTATGCATGCCTTCGAAGAATTAAAAAGAAGGCTAACAACAGCACCCATCAATATCGCTCTAGATTGGTCACAACCGTTTGAACTAATATGTGATGCAAGTGGGGTTGCACTCGGTGTGGTATTGGTGCAACGAAGAGAGAGAGTCCTACATCCGATCTATTATTCTAGCAAAAAATTAAATGTGGCCCAGAAGAGTTACACTATTACCGAACAAGATTTGTTTGCGTTGTTTTTTGCATTTGAAAATTTTCGCTCATATTTGTTAGGAGCTAAAGTGATCGTACATATCGACAATGCGACACTCAAAATATCTGATGGTAAAGAAAGACACGAAACCAAGGTTAATTAGATGGGTACTTCTCTTGCAGGAATTCAATTTTGATGCGATTGACAGAAAAGGGTCAGAAAATCAGGTTTCCGATCACCTTTCTAGATTGGAAGATGGGGCTATGATGAAGTTTGAGTATGGGCTAGACATGACTCATTCCCCGATGAAAGAGTTCTGGAAGCATCACATGATCTTATACCTTGGTTCGCAGATTATGCTAAATATTTAATGAGTGATATAGTGCCCCCGATTTGAACACCCATTAACGTCTCAAGTTTATGCATGATGTAAAGAAATTCTTATGGGATGACCCATATTTGTTTCGTATTGGTGCAGATGGCATCATCCGTAGATGTGTTCTAGAGGTAGAGATGATAAGTATTCTCGAAGCAAGTCACTCTTTATTGGTGGGTGGCCATCACAGTGGAACTAAAACGGCTTATAAGGTGTTGTAGTGTGGCTATTACTGGTCGTCTATACACCAAATGCCCATGATTATGTAAAGCCTTATGACAGATGTCAAAGAGAAGGAGGAGTTTCACGATGGCACGAATTTCCTCTAAGTCCTATTTTCGTCATAGAACTATTCGATATATGGGGCATTGATTTTATGGGACCCTTTATTAGCTCTCATAGTAGCAAGTACATTATGGTTGCAGTTGATTATGTCTCCAAGTGGGTGGAGGCCATAGCTCTACCAAACAATGAGGGTAAGAGTGTTACAGGATTTCTTTGAAAATGTTTTTTTTGCTAGAATCGATACGTCTCGGGCAATTATTAGTGATAGAGGTTCTTATTTTTGCAACAGGCTGTTCAAAGCTCTCCTTGAAAGATATGTTATGAAGCATCGTGTGGCAACCCCGTATCATTCCCAAACTAGTGGACAAGTGGAAGTATCAAATAGGGAAATAAAGCAAATCTTATCCAAAATGGTGAATGTGAATCGTACTGATTGGTCAAGGAAGTTGGATGATGCTTTATGGGCCTACCGGACTGCCTTCAAAACTCCCATTGGAATGTCTCTATATCAACTAGTTTTTGTAAAGGCCTGACACTTACCGGTTGAACTTGAACACAAAGCATTATGGGCATTGAAGAAACTGAATCTAGATAGACATGAAGCTGCTACCTTAAGGTTGATGCAAGTGAATGAGCTTGATGAGTTTAGACTGCAATCATATGAGAGCTTCGCTTTCTACAAACAGCAAATGAAAGTCCAACATGATCGCAGAATTGAAGATCGCCAGTTTCCTCTAGGATACATGCTATTGCTTTACAATTCTAGGTTGAGGTGGTTTCCTGGATGAAAATTACAAATCTAAGTGGATGGGGCCTTTCAGAGTTCTGCGCATTTTTAGTCATGGTGCTATCGAGTTAGAGAGCAGGGATGGCAAACCTTTCAAATCCAATGGACGAAGGGTAAAAACGTACATGGGTGACATGGAAGAGATCAAAATAGTGATGATTGGGACCTTAAGAAGCATGAACGCAAAAGCTTCTTGTCATGCTGCAACAATAACTCAGCCGCTTCCTGGGAGGCAACCCAAGGTACATCCCTTGCACCTTTTCTTTGTATTTTTACTTTGAGGATAAAGTATCATCTTTTGGTGGTGTGATGGAAGTTATGGATTAAGGTGAAGTCTGAGTATCCTTAAGCCCATAACTTCCCCTATTTTTGATCCCAAGGTTTTCTTGTCGTGTTTCTTTCTCCTTGTAGATGTTTAATTTTCTGTTGAACCGGCACGTTTTAGGAAGTATAAATAATTTGTAAATGCATAGTAATGTTATCTTTTGGCATATATATAGTTCTTCGATTTTCTTTAAACTTTTGATGCAAAACTAGGGGTACCCTAAAAAAAATTGAGGTTGTGATTATTGATGCATTCATACATTTTTGAGTATCTGGCAATGTTTGTGCAAATAATATGAAGGTAAGCTGAGACTGAAAGCATGACCTGTGAGTCTATCTTTGATTGTGGATGCAATTGCCATATGGGTTGTGAGCTTATTTTGCTGCATTCATGCAACTTGTATGGACCCAAAACTTGCTTGTTACTCTAAAAGTTGGTTTGGTGATGTGGTGTATATGGAAAGGATCTTAGGCCTTTGTTCTTTGAGAGAAACTATTTTTAGACTAAAATAACCCACCAGTTAAGTGAGAGAATCCCTTTTTCCAAATTTTTGAGCTTATCATGTACTCATTCTTTCTTGATACCTTGCTAGCTTAACCTTGTTTGATGAAATACCTTAATATTGGCCCTGGTCTATCCTTGAACTTGTGAACCTTGATTGAGGCCAAAATCCTAAGTTGAGGGTGGCCCTTATTGTGGTAAAATAAAATTGATAAGGTGGTTAGTTGGGAAATCAAGAAAAAAGATAAAAAAACCATGAACCGAGTGAAGAAAAAGAAGAAACGTGCCTTAAATTGAGAAAAAGTAGCAAAAATGAGTTGGAAATCAAGGGACAGCTGAAAAAGTGAAAGAAAGCACTCGAGAAAAGTTCAAAGCAAGAGAACAAGGGGGATTGACAAAAAAAGGGTTGGATTATGAAAGCAAAAAGTGTTGGTAAACGTGATTCAAGGATAGTTTTTAGTCACTACTTGCCCAAAATGTCGCACCAAAGCACCTTGAGCCTATGTTAAAAGCTTATAAGTCCTAAAGTTATCCAACTCCACTCCATCACCAAGCCAGAAGATGACTAGAGAGGCAAGCCTATAGTGTTAGTCAGGATGCATTGAACTTCAATTGTGAGAGTGAGAATGCTTCCTCAATCCCTGAATTCTAGATGCTTTTGAGTGAGTATGAGAGAATTCTTTCCGGTGAGGGCATTTGCACTACTTGAGTAGCATATAACTATGCCAGTGATTGTGGACAATTGATGCTCCTTAGCTTGTCAAAGTTCGATTATCAGGTCTCTCATGATGTTCTTGTTTGCTCAATAACTTGACAATGCTGTTTCAAAAGTAGTAGTTGGGTACCTGAACCAAATAAGCTATTGTATATGCCATTGATATAGCTGCTATGTATTTCTCTTTGTCTGTATAGATTGAGTCATCGCTTGAGGACAAGAAACAATTCTAAGTTGACGGTCTTGATATTCTGTCAAATTACAGCACATTTGGTGCCTAAAACAAGTGATTTTGTGAGTTCTTGAAGCGACTTTTTAGTGTTTTAATTTTTTTAGTGTTAATCTTGCAGAAAAGTTAGGCTGGCATGATTTTGAAGAAAAGTTGCAAATTTTGCTGAAGTACTGGCCTTACGAGCCAACCTATGAGTCGTAGCTCAAGCTACGAGTCGTAGGGTGGTGTTGTAGCAAGTATCAAAGACCAAAAATTAGAAATCTACCAAGTGAAGGTCATCCCCACTAGCCCAGCCTACGAGTCGTAATACACACTACAACTCGTATAGGTGGACTCGTAATAAAATCAAAGGGCCAAAATGTTGGAAAAGACTGAAGACCAAGACTACGACACCAACATACAAGTCATAGCTCAAGTAATGAGTCGTACCTATAGGTCGTACCAGTTCTGTCCAAGATGCCAAGAACCTGATACGACACCCCAACTATAATTCATAGGCCAACCGACGAGTCATAACTGTGACATTTATCAGATACCAACTATCTTTTCTACATAATTCCTTGGGTTGTTTTCTAAATACTATAAATAGTTTAAGTTAGGTTTTTGAGGGAGAGTGCGAATAGGAGACATTTCTCTATTACATTTTGAAGCTTTTCTTAGGTTTTTAGAGTAGATTATTGCTATGTTTTGGAAAACCCATTGTGGGGATTGCAAATTTTGCTTTGTACTCATTGTTGATCAATCAAGCTTGTGGGTTTTCAACTTGTGGTGCCTATCTCCTTCATTTTTATTGGTGAAACTCTCAACTATGTCTATTATGTGCATTATTTTGTGTTTTATCTTAGCCATGAGTATCTTAACACCCATAACTTGGGGTTGTGGGAACCATGAGTAGTTGACTTGAGCTAACCTAGGTTTTGTGCATATCTATGATTGGGGTTTTGCATATATTGTTTATCTGCCTTCATGACTAATGTGGTTTGGTGGTGACTAACACCAAACCCCGCCTACAATCACGATCCCGACTAAGGTAGTGACGAATAGGAAATGAAAAGTAGATGACAGGATTCAGTTGATGTATTCCCGTCTAATCGACCAAAGCTGACCAAGGGAAGGTTGACAGGGACAATAGGTAACGGTTAGTTGGCACGCCATGGTAGCTGACCAAGCATCATGGTGAAATTTGACCTTCACCTTCACAAGAGGGCTAGAAGAACCTAATTTATCGTCCTGCTTGTGATTCACCGATCGTAGTTATGTTATCTAGGGTAATTGAGTCAACGAACCATGGGGAACACAATTCCCAAGTTGTCCCCACAATTGAGTGTTTTCCTGAATTTTAATTAGCATTTGTTTTATGTTGTTTTTGAATCACAAACCCCCTCCCCCATTTAGAGATTGTAGTTATAGATAGTAGGAATGATTAGTAGTGAAATCTTATAGTCAAACCCTGTATTCCATGTAGATTCGACCCTAATCTTGGTTAGGTTAATTACTCATAGCGACCGCTTTCTTATTGGAGTCTGACCATTATCATCATACCCTACCACCTTTGTTGACCGAAGTACAAACCCCCCGATAGGTTATCAAGGTACGAACCCCTTGACGTGGTTACCCAGCTTGCAACCCCTAAGTAGGGCATGGTCACAGTCCAACACTATAGAGATAATATAATATAATCTAATATAATATAATATAATATAATATAATATAATATAATATATATACATTCCTCCCATCATCATATAGTCATTTTAGTCATACATTCCTCTCATCATCATATAACCATCATATTTACACATTCCTTTCATCACCATATAGTTATCATATACATACATCACTTTCATCATCATTCTATCATCATTTTATCATCATATAGTCATTCAACTCATAAGACATTCATTGGACCTTCAATTCCTCAAGAAACCACAAGTGTACATTTTATCAAACACTTAGAGGGTGTGTAGAGCTAGTGTAAAACCATGCAATTCAATAGTGAAATCATGCTAGAAAGTTCAATGTAAAATCTTCAATAGATACTTGGTAACACCCTCAAGCAATGTATATCAAAAACCTTGATCAAATCTTACAATAGATCGTAGATTCATAGCCCAAAACATGGTAAAACAGTCATAATTTCACAAACGCCAACATAATGTGTAGTGATTTTCATAATATATAAGACCCATGAGTAAAACAACTTTAAATCATGCAATTTTAAGGGAAGGAAGCTTGGGAATCATGGGTGAAAGGAACTCATGAAAGAAACTAACATACCTTAACTTTGGAGATGAACTTGATGAAGATTAGAGATGGAGACTTGAAGCTTGAGTGCAATCCTTAAGATTCGGAACGAGTTTTGAGTCTTGCGCTTGGGAGTAAAATATTTGGCTAAGTTTTTGAATGAATATTGGGTAATGTTTAGAATGATATGAGGGTGAAAAATGGCTAAGTATGGGTATTTCCACGTTTGGGAACAATTAGGACCAAGACTTAAAAGTTTTGGAACAAAGTCAAAATTGGACAAAATTTAACACAGATGCGCACCCTTGGCACGTCGCGCCAGGAGCACGAAAAGCTCTCTAGAAATTACATTTTGGAAATTTTGAATTTTGATACGATTGCTCTAAAATCAAGAGTAGACCCATTTCCCACTCAAAATGACCCCCTGAACAAGAATATGAAGTCAGATTTTTGATATAACGCACGGACATTTAGATATATGAAAATTACAATTCTGGGCACTTCAGAGGCACATTTTCAAGCACTTTTTGGGGTCGTTTCATGAATGATGGAATTATAGTTTGCATTCCATCTCATATACTAGGTACATTCTAAAAGTAAGGATGCATTTTTTTTCTGCGTGATTTAACCATGTAGGGACAGGTGTTCCTCCCTGGCTTGTGGCAAGTTCTCCGATGTTCAAGACTAGTTTATTTTTTGTGAGCCCTTGGTATGGGACTCCACCATTTTCTTTTCTTTCTAAGTATTTAAGCGTTGGTGTATATGGTAGTTTTTGGAGGCTTTTACTTTTTATGTTGTTAATATTTGGAATCTTTTCTATTTTATGGAGACCAACAGTTCACCGATCCTCCTCCATCCATGGTCTAGTTGGTATGTTTGTGAACGATATATATGTCTTTAAATGTTATTTTATTCCAAACCATGTCCTATGGACCCTTTCCCCCATTTAGTTCTGCAACTTATGAGATTTATGCCTATGAATGCTTGATATGTTAAGATGGCTTGTGTAATGGGGTCAACCCTTGCGATCTAATCCAGTTGGCAACCTAACTCACTTAGACTCAGTCTACTTTTTCAATCACTTTGATCAAGTTTTAACACAAACAAAGACTACAAAATTAAGAACACAATCACATACAGAAACAAGTGCCAACCTTGCTATTTAACTCGTGCCAACAAAGGAAGCACACAACACTTAGCCAACAAAATCTATCCCGGCAACTTGCTACCCAGACTGACTGCTTGTGCCTTTAAATAGGACACAATATATGCCTATCATCTCAGTTGACATCCCCTATTGATAGGCTTAATTTAAATTTGAATTTACAAGCTTATACATACTTGGTCACATGTCCAAATGGCTAGAAACTCCTAATAAACACCAATTGCCCACGCATGTGCATGGTACATGTGGGCCACCTTCAAATTTGGTGCCAATGCCTTGTATTTGGTACCCAGATTCATGCCTTCCCTACATGTCTGTTCCATGCCAAGGCCCTGCACATGTGTCCGTGCCATGGCACAGGTCCTGCCCTACACAACTTGCCATTGGTGTCCGGTCGCCTGCGCCTTTGGCTTAGTCCAGCACTTAGCCTTAGCTTGTTTATCCACGACCTAGCAACTTTATAGCATTACCTTGCATTAGCTTTACTAGCCCTAGTCATGCCTTAGCCATGTCCAACCTTACATTGCCTTAGCTTGTCCAGCCCTTGTCATGCCTTTGCCAGGTCCTGCCATACATGACCTGGCCACGCCTATGTCAAAGTCTTCCTTCAGTTGAACTTTATCTTGATTGAAGTCATGCTGCCTTAGATAGGCTCATCAGGTAAATCAATAGCCGAGCCTGAGCTACTTTAACCATCTAGTTGAGGGTCTGTCAAGCTTCCCCCACCCGATGATCTTATCGTCCTTGATGAGGTAGAACACCTTATCCATTGAGGCTTCTTTGTTGTGGTAGAATCAAGGTATGCTTTAATTTGATCCTCAAACTGCCATAATGATGCTTCTTTCTCCTAGGTTACATCATATTCCTGCTTGCCCTTCCATTTAATTAGAAATTCTATTCTTTTGCTCTTCCTATGGTATTTGGCTAGCCTATCATCCAGAATCTTTTCAATTTGTTCTTCAAAATGTTCCTGAACAACAGAAGGAGCACGTCTGGATGCCAACCTTATTGGATCCTCAGCATCTCCATCAAAAGGCTTCAAAAAGCTCACATGGAATGTGGGGTGAATCTTAACTCGTTCTAGCATATTTAACTGATAAGCAACTTCACCCACTCTTTCAACCACTTCAATGGGTATATCATATTTTGCAATCTATGAGTGATGCACTGTTGTGCTACTGATTTTCTTCCAAATCTGTGGAATCAACATCAGCAACACTTTGTCTCCGACTTGGAATTCTAAAGCACGTTGACCTTTATCGGCATACTTCTTCATTCGTTTTGCTTCCTTCCTCGAGCTTTCTTGCACCTCATCTAGCATCTCTTTCTTGTTACGCACATACTTGTGAGCAGCAGGAAACTTCCCTTATGCACCAGTCCTAGTGAATTCCAATAATGTGTTGGGTTGCATACCTAGCACCTACTTAAATGGACTATTCTTTATTGCAGACAACCTGTGCAAGTTATAATAAAACTGTGCACTGTCCAGCAAGACAACCCAGCTCCTCGGATTTGCAGTCACATAGTATCTAAGATATTCCTCAAGTGGATGATTTATTCTTTGCATATGTCCATCATTTTCTGGGTGATTAGTCGTTAAGAACTTCAAATCAATGCCCATCATATTGAACAAAGAAGTCCAAAATCGACCAGTGAACCTTGGATCCTGATCACTCATAATATCCAATAGAACAACAAATTTTTTCACAATATGCTTATAAAATAACTCAATAGCTACTTCAGAAGAACATAAAGTAAGGTCAGCAATAATGATACCATATTTTGAGAACCTGTCAGCCACGACCATGATTGATTCTTTTCCATCCACCATTAGAAATCCGCTAATGAAATCCACTAAAATAGAAGCCCATGGACGCTCTGCATAAAACACCCCAGAAATGTGCCTTGAAAATGCCCATAATCATAATTTCTATATATCTCAAATTCTGTGTGTAATATCAAATATCTTACTTCATATTTGTTATTAGGGGGAAAAATTGAGTGGGGAATGGGTATAATCTTGATTTTAGAGCAACCATAGTAAAATTTCATTTTCCAAAATATACGAAAAACAATGAGGATGCGCGCCCTGACCGCGACGCGCCAGGGGCGAGGATCATTGCATTTTGTTCCTAGTTTTTCTTATTTTAGCCTAAGGCTTTGGGGTCTTGGGCCCATGCCCTCCTATGCTTAAAACACCCATACTTAGCCGTTGTTCAACTCTATATCATTCAAGACACTCTTAAAACCCTCTCTAACACTTAGGAAAATATTTCACCCAAATTCAAGTGTCCCAAACTCAACTCTGGATCTCAAGAACTTCATTCAAGCTTCAAGTTCTTATGCATATCTTCACCAAGGAAATCCCCAAGTTTTAGCTATATGCGTTTCAACCATTAGGTTCTTTCACCCATGGTGCCCAACCTTCCTTTTTATGTAAATTGCATGTTTTCAAGTTGTACTACTAATGGGTATTACTTATTATGGTTTATGACTATAAACTATGCTGGGGTTTTATGAGATGTTTATTAAATATGTTGTTTATCTACCTCAAGCTTATACTATGAGTAGGTTTTGTCTATTGAGACCATATATGTTTTGAGCTATGAAACTATGATCTATTATGAGATTTGGTGATGGGTTTCAAGGTATCTTATATGAGGGTTTTACAATATGTTAGTGGATTTATTTACATTGACTTTTCTCATATTATTTTACTCTTAAATTGCATGATTTTGAACTAGCATTTCACACCCTCCAAGTGTTTGATAAAATATCTTTTCAAGGATTCTTAAAGTTAATGATGATCTATTGCATGATTTATCACTCAAGTGACTTTATGATGATTATGTACTTTCAAAAGATGTATTGAATTCATGAAAATATCTATGATGTTGGATTAAGCCCTTTTCAAAGATTTTACCTTTTGTGAGCCTTTGATGTTAATGCAAGGGTAATGTTTGATGATGATTTATTATCATGTTTTAAAGTTAGGCTAACCATTAGAGGTCAAAGATGTTTTAGAGATACTCGTGTTATGATTCTATGTTCATTACAAGTTACTAAATATGATTATTTCAATTATTCCGTGGGATTAGGCTTAGCACCGATGGATTGAAGGGATGCTCCCTTTCCTTAAACTATGTGCCAACATAAGAGTATACTTTACTCTTGCTTTAGTAGTGGATCCATTTAGTGCACTGTCTCTTGAGATTCTTCCCAAAATGGGTCGTGTTCCTGTAAGGCGAATTTTCTTGTGAAATCCTTTTCGAAATGGGTCATGTTCCCGTAAGAAGATTACTTCATACGAAATGGGTCATGTTCCTATAGGTAAAGTATAATTTACCTTCGCAACTAGACCACCTTTTTACCGATGAGGGGTAATCATCGGGATTCCAAGTTGTACTTCACATGGTCTTATTCTTTGTCGGTTGAGGTCTTTTCCTACATATGTATCATATTCTATGCAAGTTGTATAATATAAGCATGTTTTACTTCAAGCATTGATCATGCATTCCATATTGAGATTATGCCTATCTATTGCCTATTACTATGCATTTTGACAATATTGGCTTATGTGTTGTTGCATTGCATCTTACATACTTAGTACATTCAAACATACTAATGCATACTCTATGCCTACATGATGTTACCATGTAGGAACCGGAGCTACTCATGATCATCCATCACGTGGCTAGTTTTGACATCTTGAAGATAAGCTTTTAGTGATTCCTCAAGTTCAGAGACACTAGCTTTGCACTCTTACTTTTGTTATCTCTTTAGGTTGAACTTTGATACTATAAGGATGAGCACGAAAAGTGTCTTGGCCCCTGCCCAATCTATGCTAGAGGTATTGTTGGAACAATTGATGTAATTATGCTATAATCTTGACTCTTGAATGTTTTATGGTTATCAAAGACTTCTCTTAGTCCCTTTATCCTTATTTAAATCTCTTGTTGTTGTTATTTTGTTTCTGAGACCGAGGATGTGTGGTTGATATATTAGGAGGCTTTTTTGGGGTTCCTTTGGGTTCCCCATTCGTCGTGTCACATCTAGGCCTTAGGCTTTGGTCATGACAAACTTGGTATCACAGCACTAAGCTGTCAGTTGTCCTCTGAATCCAACACACCTCGTCGATTAAAGTCTTATTCATGGTTGTGAAGCACGCCACAATTATGAATGAGAGTTTATGAGGCATTTTAGGAAATATTTCACTTCTTCATGATCTATGTCGTACGATAGAGTTAAGTCCCCTTAAGACTTATTCTTAATTCATAATCATTTCATTTCAGAACATGTCTCAATCTATTCAGGATAGTGACATTTCCAACGCAGAGGTTCACAATGTTCTATGAATATTGACCAAAGCTAAGACCACCCAATTCAACCAATCAGTGGGCATTCCCGAGAGCTCAAATGATAAGAGGGGGAAGAAAAAGGCTAAGAGACCTCGAGTTGAGGGTGCATCATCTTCTACTATACTACCGGTGCCTAAGTACAAAAAAGAAAGGGTCCATTTAATCATTTGTCTAAGATGTGGCAAGAAGTATCAAGAGGAGTGTTTAGTGGGCACTGAGAGATGTTTCAAGTGTGGCGTTATTAGGCATAAGATGATAGATTGCTCGGTGGCCTTAAAGGAAGAAAGAAGATGGGGTCAATGTGAATGTGGCAATGGTGGAGTGACTCGTCCTAGGTGCCCAAAGTATGGGAGGAAACATGGTGGTCTATGCTTGAGGAAAACCAATGCTTGTTATGGTTGTGGTGAAGAGGTTCACAAGCAGTCGATTGTCTATATGCTCGAAAAAGGGGTAAAGGTGGTCATGGTGGTCAAAGGACCCAAGAACGCCAACAAGAGAGTGCTCCATGACATAATCAGTTCTATACTCTTCATAGGAGGCAAGGAAGAAATGAGGTACCCGATGTTTTCACTAGTATGTTAAAGTTTTCTTTGACTTCGATATGTATGCTTTGATAGGCCCAGGTATCACTAGTTCTTTCATTATTCTTTTATTTGCTAGTGGGCTTCATGTGTGACCCGAGTTGTTATATGAACGTTTTAGCTTTTCACCCCCCCACCCCCACCCCCACCACCATTTGTGAGTCTATTGTTTCTAAAGGAGTCTATCGGAAATGTCCCATGTTCTTTTGCATAAAATCTTGTTTTGTGATTTAGTTGAACTTGGCATGGTGGGTTTGGAAGTCTTGCAGTGGTTTGGTTACATGCATATCATGCTTCTAATGTTTTTAAAACCCGTAAGGTTGTGACATGATGGTTAAGGATAGACAACCTATTTGGTCAACTACAAGGGGCTAGCCATTTTTCTAAAATTGATATTCGGTATGGGTTTTTTGGTCCCCAAGTGAGGGTGAGGGAGGGTGATATCCCTAAATGTCTTTTCAGATTAGGAGTGAGTATTTTGAGTCATGGTGGAATTATTTGGTTGACTAATGCACCGACTATGTTTATGGATCTCATTTAGGGTCTTTAAACCCTACCTTGTTATGTGTGTGGTAGTTTTGTGGATGTTATATTATTTACTTCCAGAATGAAGAAGGGCTTGTGAGTCATTTGAGACTGATGGTGCAAATCTTGAGGGATGAGAGGTAGTTTACTAAACATGATAAGTGTGAAACATGGATACCAAAAAGGTGGTTAGAGAAGTGCACCGGTTGGCTAGGTTGGGAATGAGGTTGGATGAAGTTGAGAATGGTAGTGTAGTGGTTTTGATGGTTTTGAATGGTAGTGTAGTAGTTTTGACAAAAAACCAAGCCCATTTCAGAACATTCAAATGTACTAACACATACTCTATGCCTACATGATGTTACCATGTAGGAACCGAAGCTACTCACGATCATCCTCCACGTGGCTAGTTTTGACATCTTGAAGATACGTTTTTGGTGACTCCTTAAGTTTGGAGACACTAGCTTTGCACTCTTACTTTTGTTATCTCTTTATGTTGAACTTTGATAATATAAGGGTGAGCCCGGAAAGTGTATTGGCCCCCGCCCAATCTATGCTAGAGGTGTTGTTAGAACAATTGATGTAATTATGCTATGATCTTGACTCTTTGATGTTTTATGGTTATCAAAGGATTCCCTTAGTCCCTTTATCCTTATATAAATCTCTTGTTGTCGTTAATTTGCTTCCGTGATCGAGGATGTATGATTGATATGCTAGGAGGCTTGCTTGGGGTTCCTTCGGGTGTAACACCCCACATTTTATATGTACTAACGCTATGCAAATGAATTATGTTATGGTTTGGTGAAATTTGCATCAATTCTTTAAAGTGCTTGTTCTCGTGTTAACGGGTGATATGGACGTCTAACGTTTAAGAGGGTCTTGTGTATATGTGTTTTATGTTAAATTAAGGATATCACAACTCTAAAGAAAGTAAGGTAATTGAGGTATTTGTATGAATTAATAATCCAGTAGGTGAGTCACCTACTTGCTTAGCTTGAAATAACTAGCTAAACGTAGATGAGGTTCGACGTCAATTTTGTCCAAGTTTAATTATGGATGCAATCTGTTTTAAGGGTGTAATTTTATCCCATGTTTAGCATCATAAATGGACCATATTTTACAGTCCAAGAAGAATGAAATAAGAGCCCAAGTGTAACACAAACTACATGACAAATTGGCCCAAAAATGGATTAAGAGCAATCTGGAAATTGGCAGCCCAATGCCCATTAAATTTGACAGTCATTTAGGCCAAAGTAAGAGGCCCAAGTTTCTACCTCACCAGCCCAACAATAAGTGACCCTATATGGTCAAAATGTCCAGGAAGAGTCGTCCAAAGGAAGTCTTTAAAGAGGGAGTATAAGCAGCAAATTTGCTCACTCTCTTACACTTGTAAAAAAAATCAGCTTTCCCAAATCTCTCTCTCTAAGTTTTCTCTCAACTACTTGACCTTGAGAAGCAGAAAAATAAGGATCTTTTAAGGTTCTTAAGGAGGATCTCAACCCTGAAGATAAAGGTATGTGGATATATATGTGTTTTGGTAAGGTTTCTTCATGAAAAATCAAGAAGTATATGTTGATATGTTTGCTGGAAAATTCTGGACAGCTTGTGTCCAGAAAATTGCTGCACTGTTTCCTTTTTTAAAGTGATTTCTAAATGGTTTGTAGGTTGTATTATGAAGAGAATTTGATATTATTAACATGGTTAAAGTTGTATCTATTAACCTAAGGTTGCTGCCCAGGTTGTGGTTTCATTTAAGAAAGAGTTTCCTTGTGCTATTTTAAGTGTGAGGTTGGTTGGAAATTGTGGGTTGTTCGATGGAATGTATTGACTCATATCTTCATGACTTTTTGAGTGATGTTATAAGACTTTGTTATCACTATTTTATGTGTAAATGTTGTTGGAAAGGTTTTGTTAGATTTGGAAAAGGTTTGTAATTGTCGTCGTCGAAATGTAGCGAAGGGGGGGTAATGTTATGCTGTCCGTTTGTAAGCTGTGTAGAATTGTTGGTATGTTGTTCCACGACATACCCCTGATTTGGGATTGTTTCTGGACTATATTAAGACTGGTCTTATATGGTAAAATCCTTGGAAACAATTTTGGTAAAGTTAAAACAGCTCCGGGATTGTTGACATCGAAGTGTGGTGAAAGCATATATCGTTATGTCGCTTGTTTGTATGTTGTGAAGAATTTTTGTGTGTTATGTGGTGAAAGCATATATCGCTATGTCGCTTGTTTGTATGTTGTGAAGAATTGTTGTGTGTTATGTTTTATGGGCTGTTTTAGGACTGTTGAGGGTATTAAAATAATATGTACATGACATGTACATAAGAATAGTTGTTAGAAAATATGTTTATAAGTGAAAAGGTTGGAGAAATGTCATTGCGTCACTAATTGAAAGCTTGCTGTCCAGGTGATCGTTTTTATGATATTGGACTACCTAGAAATGTTGTGTTGCTGCTAATACTAGTTTTATTGCCTAATATGGTGTAGATACATATTTGAGGGAAAAGCAGCCACTCCAAGGTAGTAACGAGGTCATACGACGAGGTATGTAAGGCTACTTGAATTCGTATCATTTGGCATGAAACATAGAACCTTCGGTAAGTAAAGGCATTTATCTACTCCAACATGACAAGAAGCCATGTATCCACTCTTTCACATGTTCATACTTTGCTATATATAGTTACCTTCAAATTTATATACATACATGGATACCAAGTACATGAATTCTTGTTGCTAAACAAAGTTCATGAGTTGTTTCTTTTCATACGAATTTTATTGATTATGTAACATACTCTCTTCATTGCCATATTGTCTTGTATGATTATTTACATGTTATACATTGCATATACAGCCCTAAAGTTCCAATATTATGACCACCAAAAGAATCAACTCAAAGGTAATTTAAAGATAAAGTATTCAGCTTTTGATGGGTGGTAGCCCGAGGGGGTGAAAGCATCACCTAGCATAGGGACGATCCTATCACGGGTGGTAGCCCGAGGGGGTTAAAGAATAACCTAGCATAGGGACGATCCCGATACAGTTATACCACTTATCAGTTGGTCATTTAAAGTACATGATGTGCACAGATTATACAGTAAAGGTAAAGCAACATAAAGGAATATAAAGTATACGATCCCAAAGTATAATTAAAGGTGGTCTGTTATCCTGTACCAGTACATAGTTTTATTTGAATTGTACTTCATATGCAGTAATTTGTGCCTTACATATTCAGTATATTATCTCGTACTGAGTCCCTTTCGGGGGACCTGCATTTCATGTTGCAGGTATAGGTGCTAGTAGATCTCCCCAGTAGGGACCAGGACATTCAGCTAGTGTTACTAAGCTCTAGGTTGCTCCGGAGCGTTGAATGCGTCTAAAGTTTATATGTTTGTATTGTATATTAAATCGAGGCGGGGCCTGTCCCGACCCTTATCGTATATTCTCTTATTTAGAGGCTTTATAGACTATGTAAATTAAATGGTGGTCATGTTTTGTACTTTCGACACTGTGGCCCCAACGGCTTAGTCATATGCATTTTTCTTTTGGGTGTGTATCATTTTTTACTTGCATAAAGACAGGTTAAGTATAGAATTTCTTTATTAAGTGTATATAAAGTGCATAGGTACAAGTTGGTTCTCCCGAGCCTTATCGGCAACGGGTGCCGGTCCGTCCTAACGGGATTTGGGGCATGATAGAAGTGGTATCAAAGCGGGTCATCCTAGGGAGTCTACAAAGCCGTGTCTATGTAGAGACTTGTTTATCGATGTGTTGTGCACCACATTTATAAGCAGGAGGCTACATGGCATTTAGGAGTTGTTACTTTCCTTTCATTCTTTAGATCGTGCCATAGAGCTAGGTGAATTATGTCTAACTCCTACATTGTTTTGTACAGTAAGCAAGTATGCGACAAACAAGGAAGAACAAAGGTAAAGGAAAAGCAATAGAAGTGGTGGCTGGTTCACCAAGTCATGGGGGACACTAAAATGAGGATCTAGATGAGTCTCTGTCACGAACTTCTCTAACCCCTCCAACTCTTGATGAACCCAGACATAGTGAAATCCCCCAGAACCACCTATTGATGCTACAGTACAGGATTTGAGAAATGCAGTTCAACTATTGACTCGCATAGTTGCTGGCCAAATCCAAAGACAAGAAGGTCCAGTTATGGGTACAGGTGGTGCAAATAGTATAGCTAACATGAGGATACGTGATTTTCTTAATTTGGACCCTCCAGCCTTCACTGGGTCTGATCTTAATGAAGATCCCCAAGACTTCATTGATCAAATACAGCGCACTTTTGATATTATGCATGTCAGTGGTACATAAGCTATTGAGTTAGCGGCATCCAGGTTGAAGGGTGTGGTTATATTGTGGTATGAAACTTGGAAGCAGTCCAAAAATATAGATGCTCCTCCAACTACCTAGAAAGAGTTCAAAGAGGCCTTTCTTTATCATTACTTACCACTAGAGATCCGAGAGGCCCGTGCAGATCAGTTCCTGAACCTCCACCAGGGGAATATGAATGTGAGGGAGTATAGCCTCCAATTTAATTCCCTATCTAGGTATGCTCCTAACGTAGTTGCTACTATGGCAGACAGAGTTCATCGATTTGTTGATAGATTGGATACGTATCTGGTAAGAGACTGTACTATTGCTGCATTGAATAAAGATATGGATATAGCAAGAATGCAAGCTTTTGCACAGAAATTGGAGGATCAAAGGCAAAGGAGAAGGACACAGGATTCAGAAAGGGAGCAGTCCAAAAGGAGCAGATCTTCAGGGTAGTTTACACCATCCCAAAGTGATTTTAGGCCTCGGTTTTCTGACAGACCACCTAGGCCATCATTCTCCAATTCCGCATCTAGTGCTCCACCACAACTCCAAGGGTCCAGAAGTAACCCGTTTGGTCATCGAGGTGTGGGACAAGGTTCGCGGACAACAGGAGGATCAGCAAGCCAGCCAATGACTCCTAGGCAACCTTGTAGACAGTGTGGAAGGATTCATCCAGGTATATGTTGCATTGGGATAGATGTTTGTTATTGGTGTGGAATGCCAGGGCACATGATAACAGATTGTCCGAGGAGTGGTATGGGTGGTATAACACAATCTACTGGGTCAGTTGTTGCGTCGTCATCAGTTCCTCCAGCAGGTAGAGGTCAACATGTACCTATGGGTCGTGGTAGAGGTGTGAGAAGGGCTGCTAGCTCTAGCAGGGTCTAGAATCGCACTTATGCTCTGGGGAGTCGGCAAAATTTGGAAGCTTCACCTGATGTGGTCACAAGTACATTGTCCATATTCTCTCATAATGTATATGCATTAATTGACCCTGGTTCTACACTATCTTACATCACTCCACTAGTTGCTGAGAAGCTTAAGAGAATACCTAAATTATTGAGTAAACCATTCGAAGTGTCCACCCCAACCGGTGACTCTATTATGGCTAGAAGGGTTTATTATGGTTGTGTAGTAACTGTTTGTGACCGTGAGACATTTCCTGATCTTACTGAGCTAGAAATGGTGGAATTTGATATTATAATGGGTATGGATTGGCTATCTTCTTGTTATGCTACTGTGGATTGCCGAGCTAAGAAAGTGTCATTCCACTTTCCAAATGAGGCAGTTCTTGAATTGGAAGGCAATGTTAGGGCACCAAAGGGGAAGTTTATATCTTATCTTAAGGCCAGAAATATGTTATCTAAGGGGTGTATATGTCATCTAGTTAGAGTAAGGGATATTGAGGCAGAATCGCCAACTCTTCAATCAGTCCCAGTAGTGAATGAATTTGTTGATGTGTTCCCTGATGTACTTCCAGGCTTACCTCCGAAGCAAGAAATAGATTATGGTATTGATTTATTTCCATACACTAAACCTATTTCTATTCCTCCATATAGAATAGCCTCGGCGGAGTTGCGTGAATAAAAAGAGCAATTGAAAGACTTATTGGAAAAGGGTTTTACAAGACCTAGTGTCTCCCTAAGGTGCACCAGTGTTATTTGTACGCAAAAAGGATGGCAGCTTGAGAATGTGTATTGACTATCGACAGTTGAACAGGGTGACAATTAAGAATAAATACCCCCTCCCCAGGATTAATGATTTATTTGATCAGTTACAGGGTGCCAAATGCTTTTCAAAAATTGATCTGAAATTGAGGTATCACCAAGTGAGGGTGAAGGAGGAAGATATACCTAAGACTACTTTCAGAACACGGTATGGTCACTTTGAATTTCTTGTTATGTCATTTGGGCTAATGAATGCACCAGCTGTTTTTATGGATCTGATGAACAGGGCATTTAAGCCATTCTTGGATGTGTTCGTGATAGCGTTTATAGATGATATTTTGGTGTACTCAAGTTCAGAAAAGGATCATGCAAATCACTTATGAGAAGTGTTACAGGTTCTTCGGGATCAACAGTTGTATGCCAAGTTTTCTAAATGTGAATTTTGGCTAAACTCAGTAACACTTTTGGGTCATATTGTGTCGGATGAGGGAATAAGAGTTGATTCACAAAAGATAGATGCTGTGAAGGATTGGCCAAGACCAACGATGCCCACGGAAATCGGAGCATCCTAGGGTTGGCAGGTTACTACAGAAGGTTCATTGAAGGTTTTTCTTCCATTTCTGCACCTCTAACAAAGTTGACACATAAGGCAACTAAGTTCCAATAGAATGATGCATGTGAAAGAAGCTTCCAGGAATTGAAAAATAAGCTAACTTCTGCACCTGTGCTAGTACTTCCAGAAGGCACCGAGGGGCATTCAGTGTATTGTGATGCTTCAGGAGTTGGCTTAGTGTATGTGCTGACACAGCATGGTAGGGTAATTGCTTATGCCTCCACACAGTTACAACCACATGAGAAAAATTACCCAACTCATGATCTTGAGCTTGCAGCAGTTGTATTTGCTTTAAAAATTTGGCGCCACTATTTGTATAGGGTACACGTTGATATATATACTGATCATAAGAGCCTACAATACATTTTTAAGAAGAAGGATCTAAATTTGAGACAACGGAGATGGCTGGAGCTGATAAAGGATTATGATATTGATATATTATACCATCCAGGGAAGGAAAATGTGGTAGCTGATGCTCTGAGTCGTAAGGCAGTTATGACTACTAGTGATTAGGCCAGGGTTAGTCAAGGAGTTGCTAAGGATTTACGTCAACTAGCCAGTTTGGGAGTTCACCTTCTTGAAACTCCAAAGGAAGGGGTTATTGTACAAAATGCAGCGACGTCTTCATTGGTAATAGAGGTGAAAGAAAAGTAGTTTGAGGATCCTGTCTACGACATCTTAAGGAGAAGGTAAGTCAAGGTGCAATAAAGGGCTTTAACATTATACAAAATGGAGTACTTTACTACCAAAACAGATTATGTGTACCTGATGTTAATGGATTGAGAAAGAGGATAATGGAGGAAGCCCATTATTCCCGATATTCTATTCATCCAGGATCGACTAAGATGTACCATGATTTGAAAGGAGTGTTTTAGTGGGGAGGCATGAAAAAGGACCTTGCAAAAATTGTAGCTCAATATCCAAATTGTCAACAAGTGAAGGTAGAACATCAAAAGCCAAGAGGTTATATGCAGTGTATTGAACTTCCAACTTGGAAGTGGGATATGATCAATATGGACTTTGTTACCGGTTTACCTCGCTCACTTCAGAAATATGACTCTATATAGGTAATAGTTGACAGACTCACAAAGTCAGCGCATTTCCTACCTATCAGGAGTGATTATACAGCAGAGGAGTATGCCAAACTATACTTGAAGGAGATAGTCAGGCTACATGGAGTTCCAATCTCTATTATATCAGATCAAAGGGCTCAATTTACTGCAAAGTTTTGGAAGTCTTTCCAAAGGAGTTTAGGAACGCAAGTAAATTTGAGCACAGCATTCCACCCTCAAACAGACAGTCAAGCATAACACATCATTTAGACACTTGAAGATATGTTGCGAGCTTGTGTATTGGACTTTAAAGGTAGTTGGGTGGACTATTTGCCATTTATTGAGTTTGCCTATAATAATAGTTATCATTCAAGTATCAAGATGGCACCTTATGAAGCTTTATATGGGAGGAAGTGTAGGTCTCCAATTGGATGGTTTGAAGTGGGTGAAACTACCTTGGGCCAGATCTAGTACACCAAGCCATGGAAAAAGTTAAGCTAATACAGCAACGACTAGAAACAGCTCAAAGTCTTCACAAATCTTATGCGGATGCTAGAAGGAGAGGGCTGGAATTTTTAGTATGAGATTGGGCATTTTTAAAGGTGTCTCCAATGAAAGGGGTTATGAGGTTCGGCAAGAAAGGAAAACTAAGCCCCCGTTACATAGGGCCTTATAAGGTTATTAAGAAGATCGGGTAGGTGGCATATGAGCTAGAGTTACCCCAAGAGCTTTCAATGGTTCATCCAGGTTTCCATGTGTCAATGCTTCGAAAATGCATGGGTGACCTATCCCATATCACTCCTATTGAGGACGTACAGTTTACAGAAGATCTCACTTATGAAGAGGTACCTGTTGCTATTCTGGATCGACAAGTTAAGAAGCTAAGGAATAAAGAAATATCTTCAATGAAGGTACTTTGGAGAAATCGG
>JAPFFP010000002.1:11555731-11566169 GCA_026153255.1 Solanum medicagineum
TCATGAAATGTGTGTTTGACAAAAATATTAAATATTATAAATATAATATCATAGTAAAATTGTTAATATTTGATTAAAAAAAATAATATATCTAATATAACTTAAAAATGGCTTGTAATGTGAAATATCAAGTCAATACTACAAAAACAAATAAAACTAAAAAATATTACTTAAGTTTTAAATTCAAAATAAAAAAAATTAACATAATACTCTTATGCCAGATTTCAATATAACATACATAAATATGATATAAAAGAAAAAATATATGTGTATTTATAACTTTATCCAACAATGAATTCAACTATAATTTAAAAATAAGAATGCTAATAAAATCATGCTAGTGAAAAATAAAATAAAACATAGAATAAAAAGAAAGATAATGTGAAAAATTATATGAAATCACATGACAAAGATTGAGAATAAGAAAGAAATGAATAATAAATTCTATAAAATAAAATATAATTTTAGAAAAAATTAGAATAATAAAAAAAATTGAAATAATCAAAATAAAAAATAAATTGAAATGAAAATATCAAAATAAAAATAAAAGAAAGAAATTAAAAAGTAATCAGCATGTAATTATACCATGTAATTACCTGCAATTCACAGTTTCCCCCTGTGAATTGGAAAGTGTAATTACACTCAATCAATTACACCCAATTACCTGCTGACCATGTAATTACCTGTCCAACCAAACATGCCAGATAGTAGGGGTGTGCATCGGTCGGTTCGATTCGGTTTTTTACATTGTCGATTCGATTTATCGGTTTTCGATTTTTAAATATACTAAACCAATAAGAACCCAATAAAATATTTTCATCGGTTTATTCGATAAAAATGATAATGAGAATTTGTATTAATAAAAAGCTGATAGAATACAAAGACTATGTTTACAAACTTTTAAAAACTATAATTAGTTAATTACAAATTAAAATATTAATGTGAATAACTAATCATTTAAGTACTGTAAAGATTAAAATAGGTAAAGTGTTGCTATATTGTCCTATTACGATTAAATTACTAATATTTAATATTTACAAAGGGATAAAATAGTAAATTATTATAATCTTATTGGGTTATCGGTTTACCCAATAAACCAATAGTAAAAACCGATATTGAACCGATAACTGAATAGTTTTTAATTTTAAAAATCATTTAAAACCCGATAACCTAATAACCCAATAACAATAAATCAATAACATTTTTACCGGTTCGAGTTATCGGTCGATTCGATTTTTGCACACCACTACCAAACAGTGTAATTACACCTAATTCCACCAAATCCAGTTATCAGGGTGTCCTTCCAAACAGGCTCTTAGAGCATTTTTCTATTGAGATGAAACTATATCAAGGATTTGTGTTGAGCAATTTTCTTTTTACCTTGGTGATAGATGAACTGAAACGATCCATTAGGAGGAGGTTCCATGGTGTATTTTTTTTACAGATGATATAACACTGATTAGCCTTGTATGGTTTTAGATTTTTCATAGGATTAGTCGTATTTTTATGATCGTATTGTTATTGCATTTTGATTACTTTGCTATTTTTTTCCTTGTAGAATTGACATTACTTTTCGTTTTAACTATTATTTATATCTATTATTTTATTTTTTACATTAGGTGGATATATTTAATTCAAAGATCTTTCTAAAAGAACCTCTCTATCTCTATGAGATAATTGTAAGGTCTACACACTCTACTCTCACTAGACCCTAATTTGTAGGATTTCTATGAGTAACAAAATTTTAAAAATCCTACTCTTAAATGAGCTCTAAAAATCTTAGCATAACCCTATCAAATTATGGATTGGAACGGGTTGGCTTAACGAGCCTAGCTCTTGTTGACGGCTCATAAGCATAAATAAAGGTAACCTTTGGCATTTAAGCAAAACCCAAACTAAATCCAAATCAATCCGATATAAAGCAATTCAACCTAATTGAAGAAGTCTTAATCCGTAACCAAGTTTTCCCTCTAAAATCTTATCTTCCAATCTCTGTTAATGATCTTGAGCTAGTAAAATTACTCCCCAATTATACTTGTCTTCTGCTGTTCTCCATATATATGGAAAAAGAGGAGCATATATGGTTTAGAATTGAGAAAGAGAATGAGGAACGACGCACAGCAAGAACAAGGAAAAAAGAAATAGAGATTGTCAGACTGAAGGAAGAAATGGAAAGTGAAATAAATGAAGAAAGCAGAACAAATAATGTTTCAAACAGGTGCCATCTAAACAACATATGATGGATTCACATCCTCTTTATCTCCTTAGCTAAAGATGATACCAGATTTAGTAATATTGTTAGTTAGAGATTCTCACATCCCTTAGAATTTTGGCAGCATCCTCTGGGAAAACAGGATTTATGTAACATCCCGTTGCTATCTCGAATCCACCAACTCCACTAAAATGGGGAGCTATTTGTAAAAACCAGTGTGTGGAAGGTGCATATGTGGGGTCATCTTGAAATGGGGAAGTATGAATCAGAAGGTTGAATGGTGGATTGTTCAACTGCAAAGCCATCTTCAAAAGCATCAGTTTCAACAACCCTCCAAGATCGATTGCCTGCATATTTGAACGGTAAAACATTAGACAAGCTCTTCAACTGAGTAGCTGTTGAGAAAGAAACAATTTGAAAATTAGTACGACCAAGAATATTGTAATATTTTTTTTCTGAATCAGTTCCCCCTCAGCCACAATGCTATGAGATTTCTTTTTCGTCTCACTAATCAGTAACTTCTACTTCAAAAATGCCAATGCCTTCAATGGTCAACTTGACAGAAGTGGTCATCCATTAAAGTCGTTATTTTCTCATGTAGAATTTGCAGATAACTGACATTAGTGAAGTTAGTTAGACTCTTGTAATTAATTCACATAATTTTCTCATGACAACAAACCATGGACAACAAAGCACCCATTACCTTCTCACTATCTATTTCATGAAAATGAGAAGAGTGATAACGAGGAATTATCCAAATCTCAAAAGCAAAAGTTGCAGCAAAGGGAACCAGTGATATGAAATTGGCTGATTCATCAATTAATAATTCATTTGGTTGAATATCACACAGGCTGCATTTCCCAATCTGCTTGTGGTATTCCATCATACTGTCAAGACGGGCAGAAACTGTTGGAGGAACAATGGGAAGAGCAATCATCTGGCTGTGAGAATGGCTCATCGAAGCACCAGCAGAGGCTCCATGGTTTTTGAACACCTTTAAAAGCCAGTTAGTGAATCAATATTATATAGTGCAGAAGCCTTTGATGGGACAAACATGCTGACTTTGAACAAACCATTAGTACTCAACAAGAAAGAGGAAAAAGAATTTCATGCTGCAGTTTCTTTGCACATATACAATTCCATAGGTGGGTTAGGTAGGGTTGTACACAGACAGGGTTCTACACAGACCTTACCTCTACCTCATGGAAATAGATAGGTTGTTTCCAAAAGACACTTGGCTCATGTAATGCATATCAAAGCAGTTTGAGAAAAAATACAAAGTTAAAGAGTACATAGCAATAATAAGGATAGCATTACATGAAATTCAGAAGATAAGGAACTGATAAACAATGAAAAAGAAACTTGACTGCATAAAAACCTCACGTCTAGAGGCTGAACATTGTGAAGAAACAGAAAGTCGCCCAATTGCCTTATAAAACTTAACTAGGGTGATTATGCTGGAATCATTCCAACCGAGTGTTCGAATTGCCTTATGAAACTTAACTAGGGTGATTATGCTGGAATCATTCCAACAGAATGTTCGAATTGGTAAGAAGAAAGATCAATATGAAGACTGTCAGCTCAGCTGACAATTGCAAGTAGGCTGTCTTAGTGCTGCTAAATCTCCATTGTGCTCATTCATCTCTAGTTTCATGATAATAATCAGTTCTCTTTCATAGATTTGGGATTACTAGCAGTTTATCAATAAATAACTACCTTAGGAGTGCATATTTTAGAGTATTTGGCGAACAGGAATCAAGTATGTAACAAAGATGAGAAGCTATCAAAGAGAAAATATCCAGTTCTAAAATATGGATTGTAGTTTGGATCTATGTTGCTCAGGACTCTTCATAATGCCAACTGGTGCATGTTGCATCCTCCCAAAGTTGTGCATTTTTGGAGGATCCGACACGGGTGCGGCAACATTTTGGGGGGTACGAACAACATAGGTTTGGATGGTCAACTTGATACCACAAATATGCTACATCATTTACAAGTTTCATGTACTCTTTCATTAGATAGTTCAAAGTGACGGTCCGATCTAACATTTTGCTATTTACCCTATCAAACAGACTTCATTCAAGTACTACATTGCTTTTCTTCTATCACTAAAAATGAAACTCCAAATAATCTACCATGCCAATCACAAACTCCTGATCAGATTAGTATAATCTACCTCTTAAGAACTTCACCTAAACACTTATTAAAAAAACAGATAACTGTAATGATACCTCAAGGGATTGATAATCAATGAAATTTTTAGAACTTGTATGAGAAGTACAGTAACTAACTATGAATTGCTACAACTTAATCTGATAAAAATGTGTCCTCGTAATAGGTCCCATATTTTAGCAAAGTCAGTCTGGTCAAAAAGCTAGTCTACTGGTATAAAACTTGAAAGCAACAAGATTGAAGCTTTGGAATAGACTTATTTTAGTTTAATAAGATTGAAAGAAAAATATATTGCCCAACCTCTCTCTATTAACGTACATAGTAACATCACTTAGTTTGTATATCCAAGACAACACAAAACAATGAACACCAGCAGAACTAAAAAGATCAATACATAGCGCCAGTCGAAGTTAAAAGGTTTTAAGTCAAAATTTTTAAACAAAATGGAATTTCATGTGTAAAGACCCTCCGGGTCTCCTCCGTTCTTCAACCTTTTCAGCATTTAAAGTTTTTCTGTAGAGACCCCAGGTCATTTATGACTTGGGGCCTCTGACAGTTCAGTCGTTAAGTCGTCCTTTTAGTTTTTATATCCGTTTTTGTGTTTTGGAGCTCTTGGACTTTGAACAGTTGACTTTAGTCAACACTCTAGGAAGATGACTTCAGAACGGAATCCTGACGATTCCATCAACTCCAGAATGGTCATTTTAGGCTAGGAGCATGGTCAGCTCAGCTGCTGAGACAATCGGTGTGAGTTTACGCCATTAGGCGCTTTAGCCTTTAAGCATTTAGCCTACGTTTGACTTTGATCAACATTCTTGGAAATTAAGCTCGAACGAGAATTCCATCACTGCAGTTAGCTTTGGTCGACTTTGGTCTAAAACGACATTTCGTGTGTGTCTCAAAGCTTCCAGTCACATTCTAAGTCCTTTGGTGGATTTTGATTTAAAATGGCAATTGGGCATGAGATCCACTTTTTGTCGAGATGACTTCTGTTGAAAATTTCGACTGCACCGTTGAGTTCGAAATGCTGAACTTGGTGGGGTAGCATAGTTCGTCTGCACGCAAGGTTCCGAACAAATCTCGAGTACCCCCTCAGAGATTTGAACTTAGCCTTTTTAGCTGATGCAGCCAAAATCTGGTGTAGGTGAAACTTGTACTCTATGTTCGCAAGGCCTGGGGTCACATTGGCAGAGGCCACCTCCATTGTGATCCACATTCGTGGGAGCTAGGCCACGTTCGCAGAGGTCTAGCTGTTGACCTTCCGTGTTCGCGGGCCAGGCTCTGAGTTCGCAGAAGTCTCCCGTTTTGTGCTCCATGACGCGGTAGCTAAGCCGCAATCGCAGAGGGAACTTGCTGACCTTCTACATTCACGGGGTTTTTTTGCTGACTGGTCCTTTGGTTAAAACCAGATGCAACCAGCCTGACCCCAATTCCTTCAAAATGCAATTTCTTGGTAAATATAACTCCATTTGAGGTGATTCCAAGTCCTGGAGTTCTGTTTTGATTGTCGCTACGTGGTGGAGCGTTCAGGCACGTGAATATTGTCGGTTTGTGGTAATTTTCACCCCAAACGGGCTGCCATATTCTTGTTTATGCTTTAATGCTGGTTTTGATTGTTGGACCGATTTCTCCCATTCTGACCATCATTTTGTATGTCATTTTAGGGTACAAGCTCAATAATGCGTTTAGAACCTTTTTACGGAATCGATTTTAGGATTTCCGTCATGAGCCTCGCAATGCCATTTTAGACCCAATTTTGGGTCCGTCTACAAAAAATGCAATTTTGGTGTCAAAACGTCTGTATTGACGAGGTGATCAATATTTTAATAGTGTGGCGCATTTGGAGGTGATCTTGATGTGGAAAGCTACCTTGGAGTGGAATTTGAAGCATGTATGTTTGGCTTCGAGATAGGCTATGATCTACTTTCTTTTGATTGAGCTTTATAAGATATTGTTTAGTATAAATTGCTTGTGGTTTGGATTGTATTTCTTGTTTCTTATTTCTTTGTTCTAGTTTGAGCCCTAAACTAGGTTGTCCTTATGGAATTCTTAACTGAGTTGGTAAAATTGTTAGTTATGCCTTAGCTTAGCCTTGTTAGCCTATTTAGAGTGGTTCATCGATGTTTTATGGTCATAGAACTGATTAATACTCTAGAATGAGATTTGGGGTGATCTTTAGTCCTTTTGTTGCTTAATATGGAATTTTTTTAAGATTTAGTAACCTTCCTTAGTCTGGAATTCATGATATAGTCTTAACAACAACAACAGCAGCAGCATACCCAGTGGAATCTCACAAGTGGGGTCTGGGGAGGGTAGAATGTACTCAGACCTCACCATTACCTCATAGAGGTAGAAAGGCTATTTTTTGGGAACCTTCGTCTCACAAAAACCCATAAGCAGAATGGTCTTAGTATAGTGATTTTCACCCAGTTAGGCTTGTGAGTAAATTTTGTCCCTAATTGCTTTCTTCTCTTCCGCTTGTGATAGTCTGTTGCCTATAATTTCGAACTATAGATTCGGCTTACCTACTGGTGAGTTGTTACTACGCGCTATCATGACCTGAGAAATCGAGTCACGATAGAAAGACCAATTAATTCATTACAAAATAGAAAAGTAATTACAAACTCTATTCATTATCTAATCAAAAAGGTAATTTTTGATACTGTTACAGATATGATCGTCTATCATATTAGTAGATTAATTAGGATAAAATAACTTATTTATTTCTAGATCAACCTTTCAAGTAAATAAAAACCTCGGAAAGTTTTACAATATTTCTATTTTTATATAGTCTTTCAATGCATTTACTTAAAATTCACATAAAAACAAGGAGTGAATACACAAATCAAATAAAACATATAAAAAGTGATTCGGAAACCAATCAGGCATATTGAAACGGGATCAGAATAAAACCTGAACATACTTGATAGAATCAAAACTCCGAAGCTGCTCGATCCTCTTCTTACAAGCTAGCAGAACCTCCCCAATTTGAGCCGGAGAAAGATCACTCAAATTTACTGAATGAACAGGCGATTCAATAACCACATCGTGAAACCCGAATCCACTGACTGCTACATCACCGATGACAGAAACTGGATTTTGGAAATCTAATTCTCTGCTGACTGCCGGATACAGATTTTGAATAACTCTGATTTTCCAATCGTTGGTGGAATCTGCTGGCACACGGAATATCTCCGGCGCACACTCGTGCTCGTGACCGGCGCAAAATGGGCATTCTTTTTTATTGTTCGGTTGTGGGTTCGATTTGGCCTTGAAGTCCGAGGGGCGGCGCGATCTCGCCGGAGAGAACAGTACCCACCTGTTGTGGATTCTGTCTTTCCGGATCTCGGGGCCCCGATTTGGCGTTTCTGCCTCCGCCATTTTACCGTTGTTGCGGGGTTTCGATCTAATTAGGGGTGAGGATTTGTTCCACTGGGAAAGCCTTCCTTTTCTAGCTCGCACACTGAACTATTCGGCGGTACTCGAGATTTTTTCAAGAGATAATACTAATACTTTAGTCTTACATATTTTAGGTAAGTAGCTTATTACTAAACTGATATAAAAACGAATAATTTGAAACGAATAATTTGAAGTTCTCTTCTAGCAAACAAGGGTTGTTATCCGTCGTATTTTATTATATTGTATTATTAATTAAAATATAATATTTATTTTAATTATTATTTAAATTTCATTGTATTGTATTATTTAATTCCATTGTTAGATAACAATAAAAAAGATTTATGTGTGTAGATCAATTGGTATGATTGTATCGTTACCTTAATATTTTCTTTCTCAATTTTGACTTTATTTATTTATTTAATAATTCTACCTTATTATTTACCTTATATTTTCACTATCTACCACATATCCTATAATTTATTATGGGTTTATCATGTATCACACGGGCATAGTATGCATGTATATTGAGAGCATGCGTAATATCTAGTATTATTTTCAAGTCAAAGAAGAATCAAACATCTGCCTAGCTAGTTTGGTAATATTGTTTCCTGTTGATTTTGGATATAGCAGAAAATTTGTAGCTCAAATTGAATCTCAATTTCTGTTTTCCTTTTTCTCAATTTCCGCTAAAGTTGGTTCTCTCCAAACAAATACAGTTCTAACCAACAAGTCCATGTGGAAAACTATGATCTTCTATGGCGATCCTGATGGATCAACCTCTTCAGCGACATGAGCCTACTGTTCCTATCATATTCGTATTCGCATACAATTCAGCACATTAGTGCAGAGGAAAATAAAGTATTACTTTGTTTTTGCATTACTCATAGCTTGATCCATACCCTGATAAGAGACAACACGAGAGAAGGAAATGGAAACATGAGACAAATAAGTTCACCACTCATCATAGCATAAATGAAATCCTGCTACAAAAATCCTCATCAACCAGTATTGACCTGTAAGTCAATTTAAATCATACCCAAAAATACTCCTTTTAAGCTTCTTTTTTTTAAAAAAAAAAAAAAAAAACGCCAAACTCTAACTAAACAGCACAATCGACTATAGTTCAGCTCTAGCTGATTGCTCGTGATTCCCGTAGCCATTGGAAGATGCCCCATAAGCTGTGCCAGCAGCATGCATGGAATCTTGACTTTGCGATGCACCATATCCATAACCACCATAATTTTGCCTTCCATGATAACCCCCATTCCATTGACTACCACCAGACTCTGTTCTAAACTGAAAAAACCAGGGCAAGCATAAGTTTATGAAGCTTCACTGGGTGTCTGTTAGATTGAAGAGAAGAATGTTTTCTACAGCGAAGGTTTTCTGGGAATTACTTTCTTACTTATTTTACAGTATTTGCTTTAATGCATAAGCAGTTCTGCAAAATACTTTCTTGTGTCTAATTGGTTAGTACACTCTGTCATAAGTAATGTGATACACTCTCCTTTTGACTGTACCAAAAATAACCATATATTTCTATATTTAGTAACAATTTAAACTTTCTTTTCTCAACTTGACACCTACTTTAGAACCATCCTTCTTCTAAGTACGACAAAGACTTCTTATTTTACTCTAAATGAGATTATCTATAGCCACACAAATATGCGTAAGCTTATTCTGAACCACAAGTTTCAAAACTCTTTATTAAAGTTTGTGCCCAATCAAAGTGTATCACATAAATCGGGAAGGAGGAAATTACACTTTTTCTCACGGAGTGTTTGAGTGAGACTAGACATAATCAAGTCAACCGTGGGAAACTGAAAGCTTTGTAATTCAGAAATCAGAAAGTTGCAATTGTATTCTGCATCTAAGAAAAATAGGATAACCTAGAATAACAGGAAAAGGAAATTAAAAATAAAGATGGCGAAGTTAAATGAATGAAGAGCACAACATTGTATGGAGATTCTCCACTCTAGTGGTAGAGGAAATCTGACATCAATCAGGTGTGATTCATGTTAAGAAAATGTTCTATTATTTTCTCTTGTTTTGTTGCACCAAGACTTGGCCTAAGGAAACTGTTTTCTAAAGAATATTGGAAAATGACTTCCCTGGGATCCAAGGAAAATCATTTTCCAGGTACAAACTAGATCTGAAATCCAAATATATAGATCAACTACTAATAAAGAGCATAAAGAAAGATGCATAAACCATGTCACTCTTGAGCTCTAAATGTTTCAGTTACATCATAGTGGGGAACTCCAAGAGTAATACTATTATAAGTTGGTCATTATTTTACAGAACATCCTCCAGAACCAGTGAGATCATGTAAAAGAAAACATCCAACGCAGTCAATAAACAAAGGTAAGACACCAAATAAACTTAACTCATTTGGATACACCAAAATTGATGTATCAGCTGAATATCAGGTGAATTGCTTAAAGTTCCAAGTCTGTTGATAAACTCTTTGAAAAATATTTGTATTAGTTGATAAACAACAACAACAACATACCCCAGTGCCTCAAAAGGCTCCCGCTTATTGCGGGGTGAGGGGGGGTCGGATGTATGCAGCCTAACTCTTATGTTTAAAAAACATAAAGCGGCTGTTTCCAGATGACCCATGAGGAGCGTCGAAAGTTGCATTGACTAACTGCT
>JAPFFP010000002.1:11586457-11616650 GCA_026153255.1 Solanum medicagineum
TCCCCAGGATTGATGATTTATTTGATCAGTTACAGGGTACCAAATGCTTTTCAAAAATTGATTTAAGATCAGGTTATCACCAAGTGAGGGTGAAGCAGCAAGATATACCGAAGATAGCCTTCAGAACACGCTATGGCCACTTTGAATTCCTTGTTATGTCATTTGGGTTAACGAATGCGCCAGCAATTTTTATGGATCTGATGAACAGGGTATTCAAGCCATTCTTGGATGTGTTTGTGATTGTGTTTATAGATGACATTTTGGTATATTCAAGATCAGAAGAGGATCACGGGGACCACTTGCGACAGTTGTTACAGGTTCTTCGTGATAGACAATTGTATGCCAAGTTTTCTCCTAATAGAAGGTTCGCCAATGCCAACCCAAGGGTCCAAGGTGATGGTGGTATGACGCTCAATGCTATGTGTCTAAAAAGTGGTAGGGCTCATAGACGCTAATGTTTGAGAGACATTATTGCTTTTTTCAGTTGTGGTGAAATGGGGCAAAAGAAGGTTGATTATTCTCATAATCAAATTAAGGGTGGAGATGTTCGTCCACAAGGTCGGGGAGCAAATACGATTCCTTTGGAGAGAGCAGGCCAACAAAGTGGTGCCCCAAGGCACAATCAGTTCTATGCTCTTCATGGGAGGCAAGGGGTTGATAAGGGCCTGATATCGTCACTAGTAAGTTAAAGTTCTTTGATTTTGATGTGTATGCATTGATAGACCCGGGTGCCACTCTGTATTTTGTTACCCCTTTTGTTGCCAAAAAGTTTCATGTTGAACCGAAATTGTTGTGTGAGTCTTATGAGGTGTCTATTCCTATTAGTGCATCTATTGTTGCTAGAAAGGTCTATAGAAATTTTCCCATTTGCATCTTGGGTAAAACTTTACCTTGTGATCTTGTTGAGTTGGATATGGTGGATTTTGACATCATTCTTAGGATGTGTTGGTGCATGCATATTATCCCTTTATTTATTGTAGAACTCGTAGAGTCAAATTCCAATTCCTAAATGAATCCGTCCTTTAGTGGGAGAGTCATGATGTGGTGGTCAAGGGTAGATTTATATCTTGCAGTAATGCCCAAAGTTTGATCTCGAAGGGGTGTCTCTATCATCTTGTAAGGGTTAGGGATGTGGAATCTAAAATCCTTCCCATAGAGTCGGTTCCAGTGGTTAATGAGTTTCTAAATGTCTTCCCTAGTGAGCTTCCCAATGTTCCTCCCGAAAGAGAAATAGATTTTGGTATAGTTCTCCTTCCCGACACTCAACCTATTTCTATTCATCCTTACTGTATGGCCCCAGCAGAGCTGAAGGAGTTGAAAGAGCAATTAAAGGATTTGTTACAGAAGGGTTTTATAAGGCCTAGCCAATCTCCTTGGGGTGCATCGGTTTTATTTGTGAAGAAGAAGTATGGTTCTCTTAGAATGTGTATTGACTACCGGCAACTTAATAGAGTCACCATAAAGAATAAATACCCTCTACCAAGGATTGATGATACTTTTGACCAACTTCATGGGGCTAGTCACTTTTATAAGATTGATCTTCCGTCCCAGGTATCAGCAAGTGAAAGTGAGGGAGTGTGACATTCCCAAGACGACCTTCTGGACTAGATATGGGCACTATGAATTTGTGGTTATGTCTTTTGGGTTGTCCAATGCACCGACTATCTTCATGGATCTTATGAATACTATCTTTAGACCCTACCTTGATTTGTTTGTGGTGGTTTTCATTGATGATATCTTGATATATTCTCATAGTGAGGAGGAGCATGTGAGTCACTTAAGGGTGATGTTACTATTCTTAAGGAGAGAGAATTGAAGGTGTATGCTAAGTATGAGAAATGTGAGTTTTAGTTGAAAGAGGTTGCCTTTCTAGGTCATTTGGTGTCGGGTGATGGTATAAAGGTGGATCCTAAGAAGACGAAGGTAATTAGAAATTGGCCTAGACCTTTGACTCCATCAGACATTAGAAGCTTCTTGGGCTTAGTAGGTTACTATCATAGGTTTGTGAATGGGTTCTCTTCTATTGCTTCTCCCATGACTAAGTTGATCCAAAAGAAGGCTTAGTTTATGTGGACCAATGAATGTGAAAAGCGTTTCCAAACCTTGAAGGATAATCTTGTCTCTGCTCCTGTATTGTCTCTACGGGATGCGTTGGTAGGGTTTGTTGTGTACTATGATGCCTCATGATTTGGTTTGGGTTGTGTTTTGATGCAAAATTGTAAGGATATTGCCTATGCTTCAAGAAAACTCAAGGTGTATGAAAAGAATTATCCTACCAATGATCTTGAATTGGCTGCCGTGGTTTTTGCTTTCAAAATTTGGCATCATTATTTGTATGGGGTGCATGCTAATGTGTTCACCGATTATAAGAGTTTCCAATATGTGTTCATTCAAAAAGACCTCAACTTGAGACAACGAAGGTGGTTAGAGTTTCTTAAGGATTATGATATGAGTGTGCATTATCATCCCGGTAAGGATAATGTTGTGGTCGATGCCTTGAGTAGGGTGTTTATGCTAGATAGGTCCATCGGTTGGCTAGATTGGGGGTTAGGTTGGAAGAGGTTGATAATGGTGGTATTGTGGTTATTGATGGTTCAAAATCTTCCTTGGTTGATGAGATAAAAGCGAAGCAAGATTTTGGCCCCTCCTTGTTAGAATCAAAGGCCTTGGTGAGAGATGGCAAGGTGGAGGTTTTCTCCCAAGGGGGAGATGGTGCCCTTAGGTACCAAGGCAGGTTGTATGTGCCTAGTGTTGATGGCTTGAGAAAGAATATTCTTGATGAGGACCATAATTCTTCCTATTTCATTCACCCCGTTCTACAAAAATTTATAGAGATTTGAGGGAAGTGTTTCGGTAGGGTGGTATGAAGAAAGACATTGCAAAATTTGTATCCAGTTGTCATAGTCACCAACAGCCAAAGTCGAGCATCAAAGGTCGAGTGTCCTAACCCAAGATATAGAGATTCCTACTTGGAAGTGGGAGGAGAGCAATATGGATTTTGTGGTTGGGTTGCCTAAGACTAGAAAGGGTTTTGATTCTATTTGGGTTGTGGTTGATAGAATGACAAAGTTGGCTCATTTTCTACCAGTTAAAACTACTTATGGTGCTGAAGATTATGCTAAGTTGTACATTTATGAGTTGGTTAGATTGCATGGGATGCCTTTGTCTATCATATCGGATCGTGGTGCTTAACTCACTTCTCACTTTTGGAGGTCCTTCCAAAGAGCTCTTGGTACCAAGGTAAAGCTTAGTATGACCTTCCACCCTCAAATGGATGGCCAAGCCAAAAGAACTATCTAAACTCTTGAATACATGCTTAGAGCATGTGTATTGGATTTTAAGGGTAGTTCGGATGATCATCTTCCATTGATTGAGTTTGCGTACAACAATCGCTATCATTCTAGCATTGGTATGGCCCCTTTTGAGACCCTCTATGGTAGACATTGTTGGTCCCTGGTTGGGTGGATTGAGGTAGGGGAAATGTCTTTGTTGGGTCTGGATCTTGTTATGGAGGCATTGAAAACAGCCCGAAGTCGTCAAAAGTCCTATGCTGACGTGAGGATAAGGGAGCTTGAATTTAAAATTGGTGATTGGGTCTCTTTGGAGGTCTCATCCATGAAGGGTGTGGTTCATTTTGGTAGGAAGGGTAAACTGAGTCCATGATTTGTGGGTCCTTATAGGGCGTTGAGGAATATTGGTAAGGTGGCCTACGAGTTGGAGTTGCCTAGTGAAATGGACTTGGTTCTTCTGGCCTTTTATATGTCTATGCTGATGAAATGTGTGGGTGACTCGAATGCTATTGTCCCATCGGATGTTATGGGTGTTATTGAAGACAACTTGACTTATGAAGAGGTTCTAGTAAAGATCTTGCATAGACAAGTGACGAGGTTGAGGAACAAGGATGTGGCTTTCGTTAAGGTCCTTTGGAGGAATCGGCAAGTCTAAAGAGCAACATGGGAGGCCGAGGCGGACATGCAAAAGCCATATCCCTATATCTTCCATTTTACTCAAGCCTAAGGTACTAATCCTAAGTCCTTTATGTGATTTCAAGTCCTATGTATCAGCCCATATGTCATTTGCATGCATTCATGTTTATGTTGACAAGTTCATGGTGATTTTGACACATATGTTGAGATTGTTGAAATGATGTTTAAGTGCATTATTGCATTCAGGTGTTGGGCTGAACTCATCTTGATTACTTCTCTTATATATGTTTCTTTGGCATTCGAGGACGAATGTTTCTAAGGGGGAGATATTGAAATGACCCCAAAAAGTGCTCGAAAATATGCCTCAAAAGTGCCCATAATTATAATTTCTATATATCTCAAAATCTGTGTGTGATATCGAAAGTCCGACTTCATATTCTTGTTCAGGGGGGAAGATTGAGCGGGAAATAGGTATAACTCGAATTTTAGAAGACCCATACCAAAAGTTGATTTTCATAAATTTAGAATTCCAGTAGCTACCCGCGACACACACCTGTCTCGGAGTTGTATAAATTTGTCCTGTGCTTCGGGTTCACGACACGGACCATATGCGAAAAAATGTATTTTGTTGTCAGTTTTTCTAATCTTTGTCCAAAGTTTTGGGGCCTTGGGCCTAAGCCTTCCTATCCATAAAAATACCTATACTTAGCCATATTTCAGTTTCATATCATAAAAGACATTCCCCAATACTCTCTCAAACACTTGGTCAAATATTTCACTCAAAATTCAAGTGTCAGAACTCATTAGGGATCTTAAGGAATTCACTCATGCTTCAAGTCGCCATTTAAATCTTCTTCAAGAAAATCCCCAAAGTTGAGGTAAATAGGTTTTAACCATTGACTCCTTTCATCCATGGTGCCCAAACTTCCTTTTTACATAAATTTCATGTTTCTAAATTGATTTACTTATGGGTCTTACTTAATATGAATTTGTCTATAAACTATGATGGGGTTTCTTAAAAGTCTGATTGTTTAAGCATGTTTTGAGCTTTGAATCTATGACCTATCTTGAGATTTGATGAAGGATTTCAATGTATATAGCATGAGGTTATTACCAAGTGTTGGTGGGTTGATTTCCTTCATATTTTCTTGCATGACTTTACTCTTGAATTGCATGGTTTTACATTACCATTATACACCCGCCAAATATTTGATGAAATGTCCGGTTAGGGTTTCTTGAGTGGTTGAAGGCCTAATGCATGATATATGAGTTATGTGACTTCATGATGATGAAAGGAAGGTATATATGTATTTATTTCATGAAAAGTATCTTTAGTGTTGTAAGTTGACCACAACCAAATTAAGGGGTTGGTACCTCAAACACCTTCATGGGAGGTGGTAAACCCATTAACCAAGTTGAGGGGTGTCACAACCCAAGTCTAGGGCCTAGACATGACACGGCGCATGGGGAACCCGAAGGGACCCCAATCAGGCCTCTTAGTATATCATCACACATCCTCAGTTGCGAAAGAAAGTAAATTACATAAATGATTAGAAAGGAGGGCAAGGGACTAAGGGGAAACATTCATATCATAGACATCAAGAAAAAAAAAGAGTCAAGGCTCATATCATAGATACACAATATGTCTAACAACAGCTCTACTACATAGATAAAAGCGGGGGCCAAGACAATCAAGCGGGCTCACACTCATAATCAAGTATACAATAAAGAAAAAGAGTAGCAATACATAGTATAAGAAACATAGTCCAATGTCTCCGGAATGGAGGACTCACCCACTAGCTTAAGAGATATCGTACTAGCCACGTGGAAGATGAGGATGATCAAACGGTGTTGGTTCACACATAGTGACATCATGTAGGCAAAGAGTATGTGTTAGTATATTTGAATGTACTAAGTATGTAGGATGCAATGCAACAAGAGATAAGTAGCATCATTGAAATGCATAAGCATAGGCAATGAGTAGCATATAATAATATGGAGGTCATGTGAGTTGCTATGTAATAAATCATGCTTATATAGAACATAATACATACATAAGAAGAGACCACTAGCATATTGGTGGATTGTCGTAGCATACCACCCTTGGTGATTGAGGTACCAACCCATCAATTGGTTGGTGGATTGTCGCACCCAAACCCTTGGTGATCGAGGTACCAACCCCCCGACATGGTTATCAAGGTACAAATCCACTCACTTTGTTGATGGATCGTCACACCCTACCACCCATGGTGACCGTGGTACAAACCCCCCTGACATGGTTATCAAGGTATAAACCCCTCGACATGGTTATCAAGGTACAAACCCCTCAACATGGTTACCCGGTGCACAACCCCAAAGTAGGGCATGGTCTCATTCCAACACTATATAGGAGAAAATTATATACATACATTATTTTCATCATCATATAGTCACTCAACTCATAAGACATGCATTGAGCCTTTAATTCCTCAAGATAACCATAACCGGACATTTTATCAAAAACTTGGCAGGTAGGTAGTGCTAGTGTAAAACCATGCAATTTAGGAACGAAATCATGCAAGGAAATCTAATGCAAAACCATCAATCAATACTTGGTAATACTCTCGAGCAATATACATCAAAAACCTTCATCAAATCTCACCATAGATCTTAGATTTATAGCCCAAAACATAGTAAAACAATCACGAATAAGTAATGATATATTAAGTAAGACCTATGAGTAAACCACTTCAAATCATGCAAATTTAGGTAAAAAGAAGCTTGGGCATCATGGTTGAAAGGAAGCCATGAAAGAAACTCACATACCTTGACTTTGGAGAACTTGTAGAAGATTGGAGATGGAGACTAGAAGCTTGATTGAGAACCTTAAGATCCTGATGAGTTTTGAGACTTGAATTTAGGAGTGAAATATTTTTCTAAGTGTTTGAGTGAGTATTGGAGAATGTTTGGAATGTCATGAGAGTGAAATAAAGCTAAGTATAGGTACTTTCATATTTGGGAACACTTAGTCCCAAGACCAAACATTCTTGGACTGAACTTGAACAACAACTCACAAAATGAACTGAGGCGCGCCCTTGGTATGTCATGCCTTGGGCACGAAAACCTCATTGGAAATTGATTTTTGGGAAAATGAAATTGCGATTCATTTGCTCTATAATCAGGGTTAGACCCATTTCCCACCCAATTTGACCCCCTGATCAAGAATATGAAGTTGGATTTTCGATATCGCATACGAATTTTGAGATATATGGAAGTTACGATTCTTGGCTCTTCCAAGGCAAATTTATCGGGCACTTTTTGGCGTCATTTCAATATCTCCCCCTTGGGAATATTCATCCTCGAATGTCAAAGAAACATATATGAGAGATGCAAACATGACAATTTCAGCTTACATAAGAATGCAATAATGCACTTAAACATCATTTTAAAAATCTCAGCATAAATGTAAAATCATCGTGAACTTGTCAATTTAAACATGAACATATGCAATGACATAAGGGCTAAACTTAAGACTTGAGATCATATAAAGGACTTAGATCAATACTTTAGGCTTGAGTGGAGTGGAAAAGTTAACGATATAAATTTTGCATGTCCGTGTTGGCCTCCCAAGTAGCACTTTCAACTTGTTGATTCCTCCAAAGGACCTTAACGGAATTCACATCCTTATTCCTCAACCTCTTCACTTGCCTATCCAAAATCTAGACCGGAACCTCTTCATAGGTCAAATTGTCTTCAGCAACACCCACAGCATCAAGAGGCACAATTGTATTAGGGTCTCCCACACATTTCCTCAACATGGATATATGAAAGACCGGATGAACAAAATCCATCTCCCTAGGAAATTCCAACTCATAAGCTACCTTATCAATCCTCCTTATTACCCTATAAGGATCCACATATCTTGGACTTAACTTACCCTTCTTACCAAAATGAACCACACCTTTCATGGGTGAGTCTTTCAAATAAACCCAATCACCAACTTTGAATTCAAGATCCCTTCTCTTTACATCGACATAGGATTTTTTGCGACGTTAGGCCGTCTTCAAACATTCTCTAATCATCCTAACCTTCTCAAAAGCCTCCATAACCAGATCTGGTCCCAATAAAGCCACCTCGCCAACCTCAAACCACTCAACCGGTGTTCTACAATGTGCACCATAGAGAGTCTCAAAAGGAGCCATATCGATGCTAGAATGATAGCTATTGTTATAGGCAAACTCAATCAATGGAAGATGATCATCCCAAATACCCTTAAACTCCAATACACAAGCCCTATTAAATGACACCAAAAGTGACCGCAAATGTGCCTCAGAAGTGCCTGGAATCGTAATTTCTATATATCTAAAAATCCATGTGTGATATCGAAAATTCGACTTTATATTCTTGTCTAGGGGGTCATTTTGAGTAGAATATGGGTCTAACCCCAATGTAAGAGCAAACGACTAGCAATTTTGATTTTCTAAAAATGCAATTTCCACTGGAGTTTACACGCCCCTTCCACGACACGCACCACTGTTAAAACTGGTGCAGATTTTTGACTTTGGTCCAAGACTTTATGTCTTGGGCATAAGTGGTCCAAAACGTGAAAATACCTATACTTAGCCATTTTTCACTCTCACATCATTCTAAACATTCCCCAATTCTCATTCAAACACATAGCCAAATATTATACTCCTAAACTCAAGTCTCAAAACCCTTTCCGGATCTTAAGGATTGCACTCAAGCTTCAAGTCTCCATCTCCAATCTTCATAAAGTTCATCTCCAAAGCTAAGGTATGTGGGTTTCTTTCATGGGTTCATTTGACCTATGATATCCAAGCTTCCTTTTACTTAAATTTGCATGATTTAAAGATGATTTACTCATGGGTCTTATCTATTATAAAAATCAGTGCACACTATGTTGGGATTTATGAAATTGTGACTATGTTGCTATGTTTTTAGCTATGAAACCAAGATATATTGTAAGATTTGATGAAGGATTCTGATATATATTGCTTGAGGATGTTACCAAGTATCTATTAAAGGTTTTACATTGAATTTTCTAGCATGATTTTACTCTTGAATCGCATGATTTTACACTAGCACTACACACCCTCTAAGTGTTTGATAAAATGTCTGGTTATGGTTTTGAGGAATTGAAGGTCCAATACATGTCTTATGAATTGAATAAATAAATGATAATGGAATGATTATGAGAGTTATGTATGTGTATGATGACTATATAATGATGAACAAAATGTGTGAACATATATGGCTAAGATGACTATATGATGACGGGAGGAATGTGTGTATGTATATATATATATATACATATGATATTATCTCTATAGTGTCGGATGAGCAAGCCTAGCTCGGGGGTAGTAGGCCTGGGTAACCTTGTTGGGATATGGTACCCATCAACCTTGTTAGGGGGTTTGTACTCCAGCAACCTTGTTGGGGAGTATGTACTCCATCAACCATGTCGGGGCTTTTTACCCATCAACCCGTTGGGGGGATTGTACTCCATCAACCTCATGAAGGGGTTTGTACCTCGTGCGCCTCTTCAAGGAGGTGGTAGGCCTTGGATTGCACTAAGAATGGTCACTCCCTACACATGTGTTATGTGCTATAAAATAATGATTTGCTTCATGCATCTTTCACTCATGTCATATTGCTATATGCTCATCTATTGCCTAATTATGCATTTCGATTATGATGCCTATCTATTGTTGCATTGCATCCTGCATACTTAGTATATTCAAATGTACTAACGTATACTTTATGCCTACATGATGTTACCGTGTAGGAATCGAAGCACCACTTGATCTTCCTCCTCCTCCATGTGGCTAGTACGATTGTCTTACAAGCCTGTTGGTGAGTCTTCCATTCCGAGGACGTTACTTATGATCTCTTTCTATGTATTAAGAGTATCTCTCTTTGATTATCTATTGATTACGAGAGTGAGCCCGGTTGCTTGTCTTGGCGCACGCTCTTATCTATGCAATAGAGGTGTTATTGGACATATTATGTATATATGCCATGAGACTTGACTCTATTGACTCTTGTTGTTTATGATATGGAGGTTTCCCCTTAGTCCATTTACCCTTGCTTCTAATCTTTTATCGATATTTTACTGCTTCCGAAACCAAGGATGTGTAATGATATGTTAAGAGGCTTTCTTGGGATCCCTTCAGGTTCTCATGCATCGTGTCACGTCTAGGCCCTAGGCTTGGGTCATGACAAACTTGGTATCAAAGCACTAGGTTGTTAGATCCTCGTAGTCCAACACACCATGTTGATTAGAGTCTTATTCATGGTTGTGCACCACACCTATGAGTAGGAGGATATGAGACGTTTTGGGAAATGTTTCCCTTCTTCATGTTCCAAGTTGTGCTATAGAGTTGAAGTAAGTTTTTCCCCCCTAATGATTGTTCTTTGGTATGCTAGATCATGGCTATGATAAGGGGAAGACTAGCCCGTACACCCAAGGAGCAACCATCCAATGGAGAGCTTAGGGATGCTCTTACCTTGCTTGCACAATTAGTGGCTAATCAAGCCAATTAAGGGGCCCAAACCCCTCATGCTCCTACACCGGCTTCTCGAGTGAGAGACTTCATGAGAATGAATCCCCCAGAATTCAATGGATCAAAGGTTGATGAGGATCCTCAAGAGTTTATTGATGAGGTCGACAAGATATTGTGGTGCTTTGGGAAGAGTTCAAAGTGTCTTTCCTTAATCGGTTCTTCCCTCTTGAGCTTAGGGAAGCTAAATTGGTCGAATTTATGAATTTAAGACAAGGGTCAATGAGTGTGAGGGAATATACCCTCAAGTTCAACCAACTTTCAAAGTTTTGTCCTTACTTGATTACTGACCCAAGGTCTAGAATGAACAAGTTCGTGATGGGAGTGCCCGACTTAGTGAGTGAAGAATGTCTTTCCGCTATGTTGATTAGTGACATGAACTTGTCCCATTTGATGACCTATGTCGAACAAATGGAAAAGGAGAAATTGAGAAGAAGAAGGGTGTCATGAGGCTAAGAAGGCCCGTTTTGAGGGTAAGTTCCAAAAGGGTGGCTGGTTCCATAAGGGCCAAGGGTCTTCTCATGCATTTCAAAAGAGGGTTGCCGATGATTTTTCGAGTGCCCAATGTGTTAGGGGTGTGGCTCCTATTGTCGTATAGGTCAAGGTGGCCCATGCTTGAGGAATAACAGTGCTTGTTATGGTTGTGGGGAAATAGGGAATAAGGCAATAGATTGTCCTCGAAATTGCAACAAGAGTAAGGAGGTTCATCCACAAGGTGGTAATACGGTTTCTTTGGGGAGAGGTGGCCAACAAGATGGTGCCCCAAGACACAATCAATTTTATGCTTTGCATGGGAGGAAAGGGGTTGATGAGGTCCTTGATGTTGTTATCGGTATGTTGAAAATCTTTGACTTTGATGTGTATGCATTGATTGATCCGGGTGCCAATCTTTCTTTTATTACCTCTTTTGTTGCCAAAAAGTTCCATGTTGACCTTGAGTTGTTGTATGAGTCATATGAGGTGTCTACTCCAATTGGTACATCTATTATTGCTAGAAAAGTTTATTGAAGTTGTCCTATTTGCATCTTGCATAAAATATTGCCGTGTGATCTTGTTGAGTTAGACATGGTTGATTTTGATATTATTCTTGGGATGGATTGGTTGCATGCATACTATGCTTCTATTGATTGTGGAACCTGTAGGGTCATGTTCTAATTCCCAAATGAACCCGTCCTTGAGTGGGAGAACCAAAATGTGGTGGTCAAGGGTAGATTCATCTCTTGCATTAAAGCCCGTAAGTTCATCTCTAAGGGGTATCTTTACCATTTTGTGAGAGTTAGGGATGTGGAGTCCAAGGTCCTTCCCATAGAGTCGTTCTGGTTGTAAATAAGTTTCTTCATGTCTTCCCAAATGACCTTCACGGTGTTCCTCCCGAAAGGGAAATAGATTTTAGTATAGACTTCCTCCTCGATACACAACCTATTTCCATTCTCCCTTACCATATTGCCCCAACGGAGTTAAAGAATTTGAAGGAAAAATTAAGGGACTTATTGAAGAAGGGCTTTATTAGGCCTAGCCGATCCTCTTGGTTTGCTCCGGTGTTGTTTGTGAAGAATAAAGATGGGTCTGTTAGAATGTGTATTGACTATCGGTAACTTAATAGGGTCACTATCAAGAATAGGTATCGTTTTCTGAGAATTGATGATTTGTTTGACCAAATGCAAGGGGCTAGCCACTTCGCTAAGATTGATCTTCAGTCCGGGTATCATCAAGTGAAGGTGATGGAGTGTGACATTCCCAAGATGGATTTTCGAACTAGGTATGGGCATTATGAACTTATGGTGATGTCTTTTGGGTTGACCAAATGCACTAGCCATCTTTATGGACTTAATGAATAGGGTCCTTAAACCATACCTTGATTCCTTTGTTGTGGTCTTCATTGATGATACTTTGATCTATTCTCATTGTGAAGAGGAGCTTACAGCTCATTTAAGGATTGTTTTGCAAAGATTGAGCGAGGAGAAATTATATGCTAAATATGAAAAGTGTGAATTTTGGTTGGGAGAGATTGCTTTCCTAGGACATGTGGTGTCGGGGGATGGTATCAAGGTGGATCGTAAGAAGACCATGTGACTAGAAATTTGCCTTGACCATTGACCCCATCGAACATTAGTAGCTTCTTGGGCTTAGCGAGCTATTATCGGAGGTTTGTGAATAGGTTCTCTTTTATTGCTTCCCCCATGACAAAATTGACTCAAAAGAAGGCTAAGTTTGTGTGGAACCAATGAGTGTGAGAGGAGCTTCCAATGCTTGAAAGTTAAGCATGTGTTCTCTCTTATATTGTCTCTACCGGATGGGCTAGAGGGATTTGTTGTGTACTGTCATGCTTCTAGAGTTGGTTTGGGTTGTGTGCTAATGCGAAATGGTAGGGTGATAGCCTATGCTTCTAGGCAACTCAAAGTGCATGGAAAGAACTATCCTACTCATGATGTTGAATTGGCCGTTGTTATGTTTGCTTTGAAAATTTGGCAACATTATTTGTATGGGGTGCATGTTGATGTGTTCACCGATCATAAGAGCCTCCAAGATATCTTCACTCAAAAAGATCTCAACTTGAGACAAACAAGGTGGTTAGAACTTCTTAAGGACTATAATATGAGTGTGCATTATCATCCCGGTACGACAAATATGGTGGCGGATGCCTTGACTAGGGTGTCTATGGGTTGCCTAGCTCATGTGGATGGTGGTGATAAGGAGATGGCTAAGGAGGTGCATCGATTGGCTAGATCGAGAGTTAGGTTGGAAGTGGTTGGTAATGGGGGGAGATATTTAAATTTTTCTCTCTTGAAAATAAGTTGAGTGGAAAGCCTCACTTCGATATCTGTTTTGCTCCTTGCAACACTAAATTTGCACCCCACATATTCTGTTTGGGTCCTGCTCAATTTGGACTCCAAAATATGTCTCCAAATCTTCAACCTATCATTAACTTTATTCCAAGTATCATCAATCAGAACTATATCATCAGCAAAAAGTGTACACCATGGAACCTCCTGCTGAATAGATTGTGTCCCCTCATCCATCACTAAGGCAAAAAGAAAAAGGCTGAGTACAAATCCTTGATGCAATCCCATCTCAACAAAAAAATACTCCTAGTCTCCTCCCGTCGTTCTTTTGCTCAATCATACATATTCTTTATCACCCTAATATACACCATTGGAACACCTTTCGCCTCCAAGACCTCCGGAGGACATCCCTCAGAATTTTGTCATAGAATTCTCAAGATCAATGAATACCATATGAAGGTCCCCCTTTCTTTCCAATGCTTTTCCACCAGTCTCCGAACAAGATAGATTGTTTTAGTAGTCGATCACTCTGACATGAATCCGACTCATTCTCTGAGATAGACACTCCTTTCGTCACCTTCATCTTCATCACTCTCTCTTAGACCTTCATAATGTGGATTAGCAATTCGATACCACTGTAACTATTACAATTTTGAGTATCAACTTTATTCTTGTATAATTTTGTATTACTCCTTCATTCAAGGGCATCGAAACAATATTAAAAATAAGGCTTAAGTCATGGACGGGCCCTTTAAAATTGTCCATATTATTTACTTAAATACCTTGACTAGGCCTAGTACCTATTGAACACCTAAAATATTCAAAATATGTACGTATTAAGTACAAAACACTGATGTGGCATAAAATATGTCTCTCATGAATATTAAGCGCGTGAGTAGATCCAAATGATATTACTTATTTATTTTTCAATTAAAATATTTGCATCCTCTTTTTAATTGACATTTGGCATTATGTGAAGTAACTAAAAAAACTTCTTATTCAAATTATTCTCTGAATCAATAAAAGAAAGGGACCCACCACTTCTATACATTCATCGTCTTCTTCCCCATTTTATTGGTCAAACTTCTGCACTTTTTTCCCATTTTCTTCTTCTCCTAATTTTCAGTTCTCAAACTTTTTTACTTTTTGTCTTTGTTATTTCTTTTCATTGTTTACATGAAAGAAAACTGAATCACTAATTGAATTTATAAGAAGAAAAGAGATATTCAGAGTTCGTCCAACTCTATTTTTGGTCACTCCGAATAAACATAAACACTTATATTAAAATGTAAATTCATTTAATTTATTAAAATGAGATAAAAAAAATTTCATAAAATTAATTACAGTATTCTTGATTTCTCTTTGCCGTCACTCATCGATGTCGATTTATTTCTATAAATATCTCAACGATCATTCTGCTAAACTATGCACACTTCACAACTTATTTCACTATGTATATTAAACTTAATCTTCATAGTTTACAAACAAAAAAATGAACAAATTAATATTAGGAAGAATCGAGAACAGGAGCAGCAATGGTGAATTGACACGGAAAGAAGAAGAAAGACCAAAGAGAGGGAGGGGTGGGGTGGTGCACATTTCTTTTTTTCTTTTTTGGTTGATTAACCTTTTGACCTATTAATAGTTGAAAGTTATTTTTTATTTTTTAAATTATAAAATCATTTTATTATGGTTAGATTGGACCCACATACTACATGTCATAGTTTATTCGTGACTTTTTCAAGATATAGCTTGTAAACTACACGCACATTATTTTTTAAACTAGCTGTCATTTTGTGTTCAATAAATATATGTTTGTTAATATTAGAGTGTTTAATAGGTACTAGGTCTATTTGAGGTGTCTGAATGAAATATGCAGACAAGTTCAAGTGTCCATCGACGGTTTTAACCAAAAAATAATATTAAACAACCTAGTTAGCCACTTCATACCATCCTTGATAGCGCTCTTCCAAAATATAATTTAATAAAGTAAAATAATCATTTGTTTGATTGAAAGTATTAGATAGTCATTGAATTAACAAAGTTAGATCATGAAGTGAAAGACTGTAGACTGCTTATAAGCACTCATAGATCTATGTTTTTCCTGATATAGGCTTCTCAAGCATTATATTCTACCAATTTAGGCCAAATTCAACTTTGAACAAATAAATGTTTGTTTATCAAACTGACTTACCATTTTTTTCAATTTTGAAAAATACATTTTCAAGATTTTTCAAATTTTCACATACCAAACTTAAAACTCTATAATATTAAAGCAAATTTATGGATGGAGAAGAAAAATAGTAAAAACACTAAAATACCTTCTAAAAAGTTCAACTTCAACAAATGGGATTACAGTTACATCATGTTGCAAGGTCATGAAGTGCATTTGAGATGTATACATGTCCACAAGTATATGACAACACCATTCCACCAGAATAACAAGTCACTAGAGAAAGTTAGGTAGATACATTCTGATGCAAAATAGGATACACAAGGCAACTTTCTAGTCTAGTTTCCAGATGACCCCTGTCGTCCCTAACTTCAACATTAAGCCCTGGTAACTTTTGAGCTAGCATGGTTCAAAACTTATTGAACAATTAGACAGCCAAAGGGACCGCATTGTTTCAAACTTTGCAGCATTGGCCAATAGAGCCTCATCGCCAAAGGTATAGTCTTTAATCTGCAACATACGGAGGCTCTTATAACCAGAGAGCACGTAGTGGAGGCCTAGATGGCTATCCCCAGCAAAAGCTGAGGAAAGCATCTCTAACTTCTTAGAATAGACTCAGATGTTCTCAAACACACGGTCCACAAGGAGGCCAAAAAGTGAAAGTTGCCACAATTCCTTGCAGTGTTGAGCAATCGACCCAAAAACCAACATCAAGGGGTTCAAGGGTTAAGTTATAGGAGTTTGAGGCTTCATAGTACACAAATAAAATCAGATCATATTAGGATGGTTCCTTGCAATAGTAACAATGACATCATTTATCATTTGGCGGCAGAAGTATAACACTGTTTGAAGCTTAAGGCAACTCACTAAGACAGCTACAAAGCCTTGCTCTGTCAAAGTTACATTTGGTCCTGGAGCAAGTGGACCACCCTAAGCTCTTGAAGATTCTTTCAAGATTTCCACAAGATCGTTATTTTCAATGTAATCTAACACCTACAATCACATCTATGCCAAGTAACTTAAAGAGTAAGCTGGATAACCAGCGGTCGTGCCCGTACAGACAGCACCTGTTGACATGGTATACGTGTCAGCGGAGTCTATTCAGGCCCTGGTGCAGAGGCAGGCACGTACGGAGTTCCAGTTGACTCAATTGCTCCAGATATATGACCTTGGGCTCGCCAAGCCATCTTAAAGGCTGAGGCACGGATGTAGACTCATTGTGTGGCCACTATTCAAGAGAGGCTCACACCAGTTCACAGCCGCATCAATGCGTTTGAGAGGTGAGTAGAGAAGATCCTTAGCTCAACACAGCCTGCAAATTTGATAGTCATTCCGACGGAGATCTAGTAGCTTCGGTCCGAGATGAAAGCAGCAGTAGCAGCACTGATTTTGCTTCCACCGATCGATCCCACTGCCATGGTGGTAGATTTATTTGCTCCTAATGATACTCTACTCACTTCCCTCGGGAAATGGCCCCACACTGACGATCCAAATACAGCGAGACTAGAGGCAGGGATGACAGAAGAGGAGCAACTCGAGCTTGCTAGGCTTTTCTCCATGTCGGATGAGGAAGAGCAGCGGTGACGCGAGTTAGAAAGGATGAGGGGTATTGGACCCCCCGAATAGGCGATTTCTATTGAGGAGACGACCAGGAAGGTTGAGAGTGGTCAGACTCAGTCAGAGACCGACGCTTAGGCGCCCAGGTATATTTTTTGACCCATATGCTTCATTGTAGTGATATTTTGTGTATTTAGGACAATGCAAATTTTTTTCGATGGGGTGTGGATATTTATTAGCCTCAGTGAAGTCTGAGTAACTATGGCCTATAATTATCTCAAAATTTGAGTCAAAGGAATTTTTTTTGCTTGTGTTCTTTTTCCCCAAGGATATTTATGTTATGTTGAATCAGCATGTTTAGGATGTGTAGCTAGTACTAGTAGCATGTAGTACTGAAGTCTATAACAAATGTTAGTTTTCGTCTAAATAAAATGATACCTATTAAAGTTTTGTCAGTTAATCCTGATAGCAACCATGCAACTGATTGATTGACAATGCTTGTTCCGATAAGTGAGGTCTAATTGTGATGAAAAGCATGATATCAGAGTCTATGTTAATAGTATAATCAGCGCCATGTGTGTGTGAGCTTTCTTTGCTAAATTCTTATACAATATTTCAGTTCAAAACTTTCCCTGTTACTCTCACTTAGACTGTAGGTTAGTTGGTTAGGAAAGGATCTTAGCCATTATTCATATTAGTCCACTTAGCCTAAATGACCAACCAAATATGTAACATATCCCTTGATCCCCATGTTTGAGCCTTGCTTGTATCCTTTTCTTTGTAAAAACCTAAGTAAGGTCCTTCCTTGAATACTGTGCACCTTGACTAAGGCAAAAAGCTTAATTTGAGGACGGCAACCAAAAGTGGTCCTGGTTCATAGGTTGGATATTGTGCACCTCAACTCAAGTCAAAAGCCTAAGTTGAGGGTGGTTGGTGTAAGGGGAATCACATAAAATGGGATGGAAGCTAGTGGTACGTGAAAAAAGGGATAAAAATGTGCCATGGGTGCATGAAAAATGAATAGATGCCTAAAAAATGAGCTAAAAAGAAGAAATGATGTGAAAATAAAAGGCAATGAGCTAAAAATGAGAGTAAGGCACTCAGAAAAGCTTGAAATAGGAGAAAGGGAGAATGAGTTGAAAAATGACAGTGTTAATAGGGCTAAAGTGAAGAATAACGCAATGTCAAGGATGATCATTGTCACTATGTTCCTAAAACATCATACCAAATCCCCCTGAGCCTATGTTACAAGCTAAGAAAGTCCTATAGTGATCCTAGTCCAAGTAATCGAAGGTCATAGTTGTGAGTATAAAGGATATGGTATTGAGCATGGTATTGGAATATCTGTTGTGAGAATGAATGATTTTGTTTAGTGCCAAACATTGAATCTGAAAATACTATCATGAGTGGGGTATGGGAATTCTCTTTGTGAGGGCACTTGCATTGCACTATTGATCTTTGATTAATTCAGTGATTGTTGCTTATTTGTGATTACCTTACTTGTCATAGTTGCACTGTCGCATATATTGATCTGCATTGGTTTGTTTGATAGTTATCTGATATGCATTAATGAGTAGTGTGGGTATCTGTGTTTGATTTGGGAATGATGTGCACCATTAGATTGGGGTTTGCGTGTTACTGTACTGCTTATGTAGATTGAGTCCGTCGTTTGAGGACAAGCAACAATTTTAAGCTGAGGGTGTTGATATGTTGTCAAAATACAACACTTGTGATGCTTAAAACTTGGAGTTTCTTCAAAGCGATGTTAATGGGTTTGATGTGTTATTATGTTCATTTTTCAGGATTACAGGATTTGGCAAGATTTTGTGTTAAATGTGCAATTGCTGCAATTTTCACTGAGATACGAAGCATTTTATTGGCCATGGAAGTTTCCACGAGCCATAGAGTGGGTTCTTAAATGAGATCCAGTGAAGGGCTAATTTTCTGAAGTTACATCTATGAACTATCAAATGAGTTGTGGAAAGTTGTACGAGTCGTGGTTAAGGTTTTGTACCCTGAGAGTTGAAATTTTCTGAAAAGTCATCAGACGAAACCCTATACAGGTTGTAAGTCTGCATAAGGCCCGTAGAAAGGTCTCAAAAAAGTTATGCCCAGTTTTGAAGAATGAAGTTCACGAAGCCCCGGTACGGGTTGTAAAACTTAGTACGACTCGTATTACCTGCCGAATCCAGTTTTCCTATTTTGTTTTGGATTTGTATTTTAAGTACTATAAATAAATTTTTAGGTTATATTCACTAGAGAACAAAGGAGAACAACCAGAGACCTTGAGAGAAGTGCTTAGAAACACTTAGGGCATAACTTTGTGAATTTGATCATTACTTTATGATTTCTTGTGAAAAGTTTGGAATTTCTTGTTCTTAAACTCATTTTTCTAAGTGCTCAATTATGTTATTCCATATCATGATTCTTGCATCTGCAATGATTATGCATAGTTAAATCCGCAACTAGGGCTGTGGAAATCATGAAGAACTAACAAGGTAAAATCAGATAATTCATAATTCTTGAAAAGTGTGCATACATGTATTAATTAATTCTCTTATTTTGATTACTTTTTAATGCTGACCAATGTTAGAACTCGCCTAGTTGTTACTAACTGGATCAACATAGTAATAAATAGAAAAAGAGATTAATTAACAAGTTTCGACCAATTTCTTCTTGCCTAATCAACCAAACTGGATCAAGGGGAGGTTATACTGGGACAATAGATAAGGATTAATAATGTCACACTGCGGGGATGAATCAAATCATATAGTGAAATTTACCTCTCGCCTAGATCAAAGGGTTTGGTAAACTTAACTTATCGTTCTGCATGCAACACACTAGAAAAGATTATGGTTATCTGGTAATACCAAGTTAAGGAGTCATGGGTAACACAATACCCTAGTTACTCTTCTCATTGATTTCACAACACTTGTTCTAGTTTAGATTTACTTTCTACAAATTATAAACCTCCCCTTTCAAGAGATAAGTAGGGTAATTAACTCGAATTGCTTGAAATTACTTTGAGTCTACCATATTCCCTGTGGGTTTGACCCTAACCTTAGTTAGGTATATATCTTGACAACGACCGCTTTAACCTTCAAAAGAAGGTGTAGCTTGGGAGACATCACACTAATAATAGCTCGAGGAAGAAAGTATTCAAATTTATACGTGACACAAGGGTCAATCCTTGGCGACTATAAATTTGGTAGAAAGTGCACCAAAAAAACAACAACATTTAGCTACGACTTATAGCGACAACCACCATTTCGTCACTAATTAACGACGGATTAGCTACATAATCATAATTTGCTCGCTAAAATATTGAGAAAAAATAAGTGTCTAAAATAGCAATGAACTAATGACAAAAAATTAAATTCATTGATATAATTTGACGCTAAAATTTGGCGCCCTTATTTCCCTATAGAATTGGTGACATTTGGCAGATGACAAAATCTTTTTAAAGTCAGCAACGGATTTAACGATGAACATTTTATTAAATTAATTATATTATTTCTTAATATATATTTTTAAAGTTAATTCAAGTGACAAATTTAAATTTCGTCGCCAATCCGTCGTTTTTTTTTTTATAAAAAAAGTTAATTCTAGTGATGAATTTAAATTTTGTCGCTATATCCGTTGTTTCTTTTTTATGAATATATTTTTAGGGAACATCTGTTCATCACAAACGCAACAAACTCAAAGAAAAGACACAATAAGTCTCTCAAACGCATCATGTGAAAATTTCATTTGCTACTTCTCATCTACTATTTCTTTGAAAATCAAAAGGTAACTTCTAGCATAATTTCATAGTATTTTAAGCTTTTTTTCTCCTAGACTTTCTTTTTCTTCTCCTAGGGTTTTGATTATTCTCTTTTGTATGGTTGTTTCGAAGTTGAACTGAAGAAGGTCATTTCAAGCTCTTTTGAACAGATCTGTAAGATTTCTACTTACATCGTTTTCAAGGTATGTATTTTTATCGAACCTCTATCTAGTTTTGAAAGAGAAAGTAATTAAGTGTAATTTTAGAGTAGATGTAAGGTGTATTTGAATGGATTTGAGGTGTATTTATACAAAAAAAGGTAAAAACATAACTAATTTTGTGTTAGGTGCTGTTTGAATAACTTGAAAATATTTTGGTAAAGCTCTTTATAAAATGTTAGAACATTTGTATATGATTTGATAATTTTTTTTGAGCATATTTTGAACTTTTTTGTAGTTGCATTTGTACCAAAATTTGACAGTGTCAAATCAATATTCTTGATGCTTTAAACTTGTTCTGTGTGAGTGTTTAACTTAAATTTTGTATTTTATATTAGTTATTTATTGGTTAAAGAGTGTTTAGCTTACTTCTTGTGCTAAAAATACCTTTTGCATAGACATATATAAGAAGTCCTCGTAAGGTAACCATCCAAATCATGTTTACTTCCTAAAGAAACATGATTCGGATATAATATGTGTAGTAGTAGGAAGTTCTACTACTAGATGCAACATATATCATGGTGCAAATTGCAGCTGAACTCATATCTTAATTATAAGAAAATTAGAGTATATGTCAAGACTAATCCTACTTTATTTTGTGACAATTTGAGTGTCATGTAAATGATCCCACAAATCCAATAATGCATTTTAGAATAACAAAGAAGTACAATTAGGCAACTCAAGGAGAACTTGTTACTCAATTTGTTAGATCAAAGGATCAACTGGCAGACATTCATCCAAAGCTCTAGGCAAGCTAGCCCTCTAGCTTGAGGGAGAATGTTTAAGATCATGAAGACAATAATCATATGAGTTGAGGTAATACCAACGGAAGAGTCTTAATAAGGATTCAATTACCTATCCTTAATATACTAGAATTCTACACTTAATTACCTATCCTCAATATTGTAGGACAAAACATTTGTATTAATAGATAGGTCTATGTATTATTGGATTATCTCAATATATAGAGTTTGATATTCTCCTCAAAGTTACTGAAAATCATCAAAGGTATTGTATTTTCAATTTTGTGAAAATTTTGAAATCTTTTTGTATGGTTTGTTCTTTATATAATTTTCTCTTGTTTGTTTTTGTACAAAGCCTGTAAATAGATTAGTAATTGTTAAAAATTTTGTGGGAGAAAGAACACTGTCAATCACTTCAATTCTTTTCTGAAGACAAGTGAGATGATCATTTTTTGTTCCATTCAATTTTACTTCATGATGAATCATTCTCCTTGAAGACAAAAGGGCTTCTATTAACTTGACTTATAAATTCTCTAGAAGACATGTATAGAGAAAATAATTATTTATTTCTAACTTGACTTACATAATCAATCATTTCTGTTTGAAAAAAAAGTGGAGAATATATTATTCCATAATATTTTTTAGAAATAGTCTCTTTACCTCTTTAAGGTAATGATATGGTCTATGCACACTCTACCTTCCATTACATAATGATTATGTAACATTGATATCTTGGTATTTGACCCCAACTGGATTGTGTCACTATGTCCATGGCATTTTTAACCAATATGTTTCCATCAGCTTTCCTTCATTACCTTTCCGATGAATATAACTTCTTGTGTCCTTCAAAACTTTCACTCATATGTTGTATTAGAGTGCATAAATGTGGATATTAAATTAATGCTCTATTTGTACAGGAGATGAATATTTGAGATTGTCTTGAGCTTTCAATTTTGAATCCTTTTCAGTTCTAAATTTGAAACTGTCTTGAGCTTTCAATTTCAAATCATTTTCATTCCCAAATAAAATGAGAAATTGTCTAGTAACAAGTTTCTTTAGTGAAATCAGTAATCAGATGAATTGAGAATGAAAAATAATGTACTAGATTTAGTTCTAATTATTAGGATTCTACTTTCAAAATTCTCTCTATTATTTTGCATGCTCATATTATGGTTCCTTGTATATATCTTATGTGACCATATTAAATATGTGTGATAAAACTTTTTGCAGCTTCTTATCCTTTACTGTTTTCAATTTACTGCTACTCTGTTCTCTCTACCTCTTTCACCTCAAATGGGATGATATTATTAAATTGAACTATATATTAATTTTTCAAAATAATAGTACTATTAAATTGAACTATACATTGATTTTTCAATATAATAGTACTTAACAGATTGTCTTGGTTGTAAACAAAATATAACTCTAATTTTCTTTTTATTTTAACAATAGGAATATGGATAACATAAAGCATAGTTGAATGTGTGAAGAATTGGATGGTCGAGGGGCTATTAATTCTAGTTTCATAACTGGCGTGGATGAGTTTATCACGTTTACATGTTCTCAGAGAAACTGTATGAGTGGCAATGATGTGAGATGTCAATGTAAGAAATGTCACAATATTAAATACGTGGACACTAAAACTGTTAAATTGCACCTTTTTCGTTTTGAATTTGTTGAGGACTACTTTATTTGGAGGTATCAAGGGGAAAAAGAAATAATCAATGAGATGTCTACTGATTTACATAGTGATATTCAATCTGAATTAGAATATAATAATTCATATCGCCAAATGGTTTTGGATGCAATCGGACCAAACTTTGATCAAGCCACGAGTTGGCAATCTTATAGTAATGCGGAACCTGAGTCGTCTCATTACTTTTAATCTTCAGGGAGGAGGATTCTAACCCCAATTCCTAAAAGTTTTATGATTTACTACAAGCCAATGATGCAGAATTATATCCTGGTTCTTCACTCTCTCAACTTGCTCTAGTTTCTAGAATGTTAAATATTAAAATGGAGAACAATTTGTACGAAGGGGTTATAATCAAGTAAAAAGAGCAAATGGGCGTTGATAAAATTGATAAGAGTTTACCAGTAGTTGTAGTAAAGACAATCTTTTCCATTTTTTTTGTTTTTTTTTCTTTCAATATGATGAGTTTTTTTCTTCTTGAATTGTCTTTTAGCCCAACTGAAATTGGCTGAACTCGCCACTTTATAAATCCCCTCACCTTTTCATCATCTTCACCTCTTCCATTTCAATCCATCATCCTCTTGGAGTGATGCAGAGAAGTTGTGAAACTACAAAGAAATACCAACTTTTGAGTTTTGTGTTTTAATGCATTATATCTTCATTAAATTTCATTTTGTGAAATTATATCATAGATGTTATTGTTGTTATTATCGTATTTTTATAATCATCGGTTTTATCGCATGTGCATTGCACATATATGCCGAGTCAAAAATGCATATTATCGTTAAATAACAATACTATTTAAGCATAGTTTTAAAAAAAAATAATTTTTACATGAAAAAGTTTAGTAGAATCTTATGTAAGACAAGTCAAAAAATTCATATGATTGTAAAGTAGCAAAATTCGTCATAATCCAAATGTTGACCTTGATTTGCAATTTTACTTTCTTGTTGATCCATTTTTTTTTTCTATTGGATTGGTTCATGGTTTTGTTTGTTTTAATTATTTTTCCAGTTATCTTGATAGTATTTACATCTTCAATCCAAGAACCAGAGAATATATCATCCTTCCTGAGGCACAAGGGGTAAGAAAGTGGCCTAATTATAGTTACTTATGGCTTTGGTTTCGATTCTGTTAGGTTCAAATACAAAGTGGTTAGAATTTACCAAGAGAAAATTTGTGACCATAGTAATAATTCTCCTTATTATAAGTCTGAAGCTCAAGTTTACACAATTGGTATTGGAGAAGTAGAGTAGGACATGTCATGTTCTGTTTTGGATGCAGAGCATACAGGGTGAATCTTTATCAAAAGCTTCACTGGTTGGTTTCTAATGCAAATCGCAATGATCTATATGATAAGAATTAGGGCATGATACTATCACCCTCTTATATTTCATCATTTCATATGATAAAGTTTAATTCACACTTTTTGATATTTAATCCATCTAGATTATGAAAAATATGTTGCTATTGATGAATTTACTAAATCACTATTTTTTTTATAGGAGAAGTATCAAGATGTATTTTTTACAAAATAAGGCACAATCTCAATCTAGTATTGATCAGTTTCAAGCATTTTACCAAGCTACGGAAGGTGAAAAAAAGAAGAAGAATATATGATCTTAGGTCTCAAGCAAAATTATTTTATGGGCCGAATCTTCGTGCCTTTTTTGGATCTGATGCTTCAGCCTCAACACATCTTTGAATGCGCAAACAACACCAATAGATATAGATGAGTTTGTGAAGAAATTGATTCCCGTACTAACTTAATCACATGCTTCCTATACTTGTTGAGCGGGTATATTAATTGATTTCTTCACCCTCATCTCAGTCGGACACTCCTCTCAAGCAGCTATCATCTACGCACCTCCAGTTCCTGTTGCTCCTGCTCCTCTTACTGCTAATATTGTTGAGGTTCATGCACCGATTTCTAGGGATGATCGTGATTTTTCAGTCTCTCATTAGTTATTTTTGCTCTCAAAACATTGTCATCATTGCAAATGCTTTTAGATTTTTTGCTTAAATATTATCGTGGAGGATTCTTTGAACATGATTATGCAATTTGTATTTTGATACGCATTTGGGACTTTGTAGAAAGTTAATTTATATGATTAAGTAACTTTTGTGACTTTATAATATAGGTTTGAATGGATATATTCAACATGTGCATGTAAATTGCGACGAATTTGTGAGCAATTATTTTCATCATTAAAAAAGTAGAAATGTATCAACAAACGTGGTGATGAAACTAATGATAAAATATTTGATCGCCAACAAGATTTTGATGTCAAAATAACTTATCAAGTTAGCAACAAAAATCACTAAATGCAACGATAAATTTTTGTTGTCGCTAATTTTGCCAACAGAATATGATTTATCGCAAATCCATCGCTAAACCAGTGACGGATTCAGTTTTTTATTGCTAAACAGTTACCTACGCGCATAATACCAATGGATGATATTTTTTCATTAATCCATCAGTAAACTAAACTAGCGACGGAATATATTGTTTTGCAACAACTATTTTTTTGTAGTGGTAAGACTTTATCAAAATTGTGGCACAAGAGGCTTAATCATATGAGCGAGAGGGGATCACTTGTTTGGCTAAGAAGAATTTCCTTGCTGGTGTGAAATAAGCAAAGGTGAAAAGATGTGTTCATTGCTTAGCTAGAAAGCAGAAAAGTGTTTCTTTTCGCAATCATCCTCCTTCAAGAAAGTCTGAACTATTGGAGCTAGTACACTCTAATTTGTGTGGTCCTTTCAAAGTGAAACCAAAAGATGGTGCACTTTACTTTGTAACTTTCATTGATGATCATTCTCGCAAGCTTAGGGGATATCCTATAAAATCCAAAGATCAAGTACTTGACGTGTTTAAAGAGTTTCAAGCCTAATCTGATACACAACCAAGAAAGAAAATAAGATGTATTCGCGGTGAAAATAGAGGTGAATATATTGATCCCTTTGATAACTACTGCAGATCGCCCAAGACACTTCAATTGAATGGTTTGGCAGAAGGATGAATAGAACTCTAGTTGAAAGAGTTAGATGTGTGCTTTTAGAGGCTAAACTTTCAAATTCTTTGTGGACCGAAGCACTTAAAGTTGTTGCTTATGTTATCAATTGTCTCCTACTATTGTTTTGGATGGTGATGTCCCAAATAGAATTTGGTATCCAAAGGATAATTCCTACGATCACTTGAAAGTCTGGGTGTAAAGCTTGTGTGCATGTTTAAAAGATAAGAGAACCAAATTGGATGTGAAAACTAAGCATTACATCTTCATTGGATATGGTCAAGACGAGTTTGGATATCACTTTTATGATCCAGTTGATAAGAAGCTAATTAGAAGTTGTGATGCAGTGTTTTTCGAAGAGCAAATTATTGAAGATATTAATAAGACTAGGAAAACAGATTCACAGATTGATGAAAGTTTAGGTGATCCTTATCCTTTCCTCTCTTTTTAAATTTCAAATTTTGAAATTCCTCCCTTTATTATCTTTTCATTATTTCTTTCTCTTTCAAGATCTTTCTCTCATTTTATCTTCTTCTTTCTTTCTCTCTCCCTCTTCCACCATTTTCTTTTTCTTCTTTTAATCATCTGTGTCACTACCATTGTTATCGTCAAAGATCATCATTTTTTAACGCGCTCTTTTTTTTCTTTCTTTTTAGTTTTTATTTTTACAAATTAGTTTGCTTTATTATAAATTTTTGAAGATTTTTTTTAAGTCATTGAAGAAAATCTGCAGATACAATTTCAATCTTCTTTAAGTTATTGAAGAAAATATGCAAATATAGCAACTGATGAAGTTGTTGCACCAACTACATTAGTTGCTACGGTAATTGTTACAACAAGTGTCGTAGTAGTTGCATCAACTTCAGCAGTTGTTTATGTTGTTGTAGCCATTGTTGTTACAACAAGTGTGGTAGTAGTTGCAACAACTTCAGCAGTTGTTTATGGTGTTGCAGCAATTGTTAAAATTAGTTAAATAGGTTCGGTATAGTTGCTCTGAGGACTTCGATGGTTGTTTTATTTTTTGACAGGAAGTAGGTCAAGAAGGGGTGGTTAAGGCGACAAAGGAGGTGTTAGTTGTAACAATGAAGGTGAAGGTCATGGTTATTGTAGCGTTGGTGATGCAGGAGAAGAAAGTAGTAACAATAGTGGTGGAGGAGAAAGAAAAGAAGAAAATGGTCAAGAAGGGGTAGTTAAGATGACAAAGGAGGTGTTAGTGGTAACAACGAAGGTTAAGGTCATGGTTGTTGTGCCGTTGGTGATGGAGGAGAAGAAAGTAGTAACAATGGTGGTAGAGGAGGAAGAAAAGAAGAAAATGGTGATGGTGAAAGCTGAAAAAGTGGCAGTAATAGAGGAAGAAATAATGGTTGTGGTGGAGGAGGAAGAGGAAGGGGAAGTGGGTGACCACGGAGAAGGAAGAGGAAAAATAGGTGGTGGTCGGAGGTGGTGAAAGTGACAACAACCGCGACCGCAATAGCAACAGAGGAGGGGAGTGGGGAGGGGGGCAGCAAAAGGGTGGGAAGGGATGAAATGGAGATGGAGAAAATAGAACTTTTTTGGTTTTAAAATTAGTGTCATTAGTACTAATCTTAAAATGTCACCTCTGCTCAATAATTAGAACTTGTGTGATTTTTTTTAAATTAATTTTGGAACTCTTTTGTCACATTGAATTAATTTCCTAATTTACTTATCCTATTTGATTCATTATCTAACGTATCTTACAGCCGTTAGTAGTTATCTGCTGTTATTTGGAACCTTATGTGCAATTTATCTACGCAGGGAAAGTGCAAGGCAACACTTAATTAAGGAGAACTGAAAGAAACATTGATAACAAAATTAGCAAAATTTTTTAATCACATCAGTTACATGTTCCTAACTTGTGGAAATGCAAAGATATTGCAAACAAAAATCTAGTTAACATGAAAATCAAGACAATACTCATTACCTGTTACTGACAACTAGAAGACAGTCCGCTGCTACTAAAATCTTACATGAAGCTCCCCTGATAGCTTCTGCTAACAGGTATACCTTTCTCGACCTTTTAGCTAAGATCAAGTGTCTCCTAATAGTAAATAATGAAAGAATTGAGTTGAACAACAAGCTACATCTGTACATGATGACTGCAAATCTATATTTTGTAATCTGCAAGTAGGAAGCTTTCATATGGTGTTCCCTTGAGTGTCTTTTCAACATCAACCCAATTTTCAACTTGTGAAGACAATGTCCCCTTGTGTATCTTCACCTGACGACTGTGAAGGACCCTTCTAGGAACTTTGAGGAAATCTTGAACATCGTTCAATATCTGTGTGGAAAAACGGAAAACTAGATAAGTAAGCACACTGAACAAGATGAACAACACAAGCATGGTAGAATATTCAAACTCTTACTGTTTGATTTTTTATTATGTCCTCGTAATACAATATAATATGTCGAGTACTATTGAAGTATCCCACAGCTTTTGTAGCCATGTTCTCTACTTGCTTCAGGTTGGGGATCAGCGAAGTTGTGTTTATCATGGGTTTATAACTTGCAAGTATCTCAGCCTGTAACAATTATATTTCTCAAGACACCATAGAGACAAAGTATTGGCATCTACATAAGAGGGAAATACAGCACAAAACTGACCTCCTTGGGAGAGTGCACATGAGACTTGTGGGTTCCATTTACAAGCTTAGCATTCTGATCATAGGAGTTCGCAAGCATTGAAATCATTCTGCGCAACAGATTTCTTCTGAAGAGAAAAATAACAGAAACTCCTCTGTTTTTGAAATATTCAACAATTTTCTCATGATTCTGCATCAGACCCTGCAGTGATATATTCAAACAGAAATGCAATCAACAGCATTCTCCATAACCATGAAAAGAGCAAGCAGATATCAAGCAACTAGCTTTTCAGAATTCACATTATTACACATGGTGGACATATCATGTATGCCTTTTTTAACTTTATTGTTCTTGCATCCGCTTAAAAGTAACTGTTTCATCAAATTCAAGACAGTCAGAAGAGAAAAGAATGCAAAAAAAGAAAGCAAGAGTTTTTCCAAAGAAGGTTTCCAGTCCAATTTTAGATTTTCAGCAGTAGTAAAGTCCTGGTGAAGCCAACACTCCGTTAGCAAAGAAATTATGGTTGTTTGGTAGAGCGTATTAAAAGAAATAATGAAGGCATTAGCTTTGTATATTAGTAGTACCTTTTTTGGTTCATTTTTTCAGCCTACCCTATTGTGTGCTGAGGTGTGTATTACTAATATATGAAAATCCATGGAATAATGCAAGAAATTCATTAGCATGGTTAAAGATCCAATTGCCCCTCAAAACTTCTACATTGTTTTCACCATATTTGTGGAGGGCTTCTTGGTAAATAATATATTTTTTAAAAAATTATGTAATGCATGTGATTTTTAATACACCAAACCAAACAATGCACAAGAAACAATCTCTGCATAATTCATGTAAGCATATCTAATACAAACATTACTAATACAAGCATTATTAATACACTCTACATAGCATTATTCTTATACACCTTACCAAACGACCCCTTATAGTTTTAAAGACCATCTTTACCTATCACACAAAGGTTAGGGGCCAAGAGAAACTTGGGAGAAAAATACATCTATATACCCTACAGAAATCGAGATTTTGAAAAAAAAACCCGAGAGTCCAAAAAAAAATAAATAAATAATCCAAATAATAATAATGGTATTATACAACAACAACAACATACCCCAGTGCCTCAAAAGGCTCCCACTCATTGCGGGGTGAGGGGGGG
>JAPFFP010000002.1:11677125-11702435 GCA_026153255.1 Solanum medicagineum
AAACCCCCCACCCCCACCCCCACCCCACCCCCACCCTTTTTTTTTCTCTCTCTAACATTAATTCTTCAATTCTCCTTTTATGTATATTTTTCTTAATTTTCTTTTTTTAACGTTTTATGTTTATTTGTCAAAACTTAAGATAAATAAAATCATATTAATTCAGATTCATTGAAACCTATACGGACTTAAAAAGAGTTAAATTAAGTCGCATGCTCTTAACCTTAAAAAATTCAACTTTTTAAAGAATAATATAAAGAGTTATTTAAAATTATTTTTTAATTAACAAAATTTATAATTACTCAAAAAAGAATTTTTATTTTACTCTAGAAATTAATTTTTCTTGAAAGTGTAAAAAATTATTTGTAAACTTGAAAAAATAATTTTTAAGGAATAAATTAGTAGAATTATTATTTTTATTTATGACTTTTTAAAGGACATGAAAAAGAGGAAGTGGACACAATTAATATGAAAAATGAAAGGACTATAAAATTAATTTTTTCTTTTATCAAAAATAGCATAAACACTTAAATTCATCAAATATTCTTCAACAAAAAGAAATTAATGAAAAGAGCATCATTATTGTGACAAATAATTACATAAGTTTTGACTCCAATTTATACGATAATTTTTTTGTCCTTGAAATTCAAGCTATTAAATTTATTCTTTTAATTGTATAATCTTTTGCGAAAGCTTTTCGGTTTTGAGTTTAGTGAAAATAGTGTCAAAGCTTATGTAATCATTTACCAAGATTACTAACACTCTTTCCGTTATATATTATGTTGATGGATTTAAATGTTTATGAAATTGTTGAGAGAAAAATAAATTTACTTTATATCCTTTTTGTTTTTCATGTCAGGTATTATTTTTTTTCCTTTTATACGTTCTTTGAGAAATTATAAATTTTTTTAAAAAATAATATTATTAATTCACTCGTTGAGAATTTTTTTTCAAAATTTTACAAATCTTATTTACACGTTTAAGAAGAATTAATTGTCCAGATAAAATGAAAAAATAATTAATTATATTTTAATTTTGCTAATTAATAAATAATGTTAAATAGCTATTTTTATTGTGTGAATACTAAAATAGAATAGAAAAACTAATATCAAAATGGTAGGAATAACATGAAGTAGGCAAGAAAATTTATTAGTGTGTGCCTATGTGGGTAACTAAATGGAAATATTTGAAAATCAGGCAAAAAATTTTTATTTTTCGTGAATAAAATATTAAAGTAGAAAAGTAAGAGCTTTAAAATAATTATACAACGAAAGAGTCAGAAAAGTTGAACTAAAAAAAGGAAGAGAGAGAGAAGGGAACTTTGGCTGCTTTTTATGAAAATGGGACACAACAATTTTTGTATACCACCTCATGTTTATAGTAAAACTTTTGGATGTGGCAAGTGTCAATGTGCAAGATGAAAACTAGTCCTTAATTTGGTGATTATACAACACAGGGCTCATTTTTGGTGGCGTTTTCAATAACTTTTTTTTTCAAGATTCAAATTTGAAACTTATAATTAAGAGCGAAACAGTCTTATCACCGCATTACCACTTATGTTGGTGCTGAGCACCTAATTTACTTTTACTGCAAAATAATTAAAAAAAATCTCCCATCGCAGCAAAAGGGAAGAAGCGCACACGACAAAGGTTCTACTGCTTTTTAAGAAGCACAAAAGAGTGACGCTCCTCAAGTAATTATTTACTTAATTAATTAAAATATTTGTACAAAGTGTAATGGAGGGGAAATAAATTCTTTTTATCATTAACAGAGCTAAAAATTTTAATAAATATATTCACAAAATAAAACATGAATACAAAAAATAAAGAAAATTCGATACGCGTAATAAAATAATTTGAACGTATTTTTTAAATGAATCCCTCGTGACTTGAAAATTTTTAGGATATTGATTTTTTTCAAATAATATGTTGAATTTCTGTAGTAGCTTTTTAGTAAAGGAAGGGGAGCAATGATGGCATCCACTTTGTTTGATTGGCAGATGGAATGCTACAGCATAACACTGATATTAGTTGTTTCCCAAGGTTCTCTTATCTTTAAGTTTTGAAGTGCATGTTCATTGTTTCCTTAAGATTTCATTATGCAGCAAGACATGGGGCTACACAAGAATTATCAACATCTCAAAAAACAATTACCAGGCCCTCAAAAGAATAATGTAAGCAACTTATTTACCACACTTGCTTATCTATCTGATTGCCAGACTGCCTATATGAATCCTATTCAGGCTCATGTTTCACCAAACAAGCTAAATTGCATTGTTGATTTCCACATTGGCTGGGGAATCTGCTTTGTATGGGCTTGTACAATCCTCTCTTCATGAAGATGTGTTTGGTCTAAGTGCTATAGCTTTACATGATAGATATTAGAGTCAGGTTTATTCTCATGGTCCACACTCCAGTCGGGCCTGGGCATGAAAGGGAGTGTTAGAGTTGGTTAGGATCACCCATTGGTAGGCTTATATGGACTTGGGCAATCCTCTCTCAACTTACCCATCTCTTTACATTAACTAAATCGACTATTGCTCAGTATTTTTTCCTTGTTTCTGTTTGCCCTCCAGACTGCTCATGAGGATCTGATTAAGGAAGTTGCTCTTCTGGAGCTGGAAATTATGTATTTGGAGAAGTATCTTCTATCAATGTACCGGAAAACGTTTGCTAAGCGCCTAGAATCACTGGATGACACAACAGAAACCAATTCAGCTCCCAAAGAAAGGAAAAATTCCCAAGTCAAGAAGCACGACAGCATCATCACCAACGAAAATTCTACAACTAATAACGGTCCTCTTCCACCTTTCAGTAATCGTAATGAGAGAGCCGGCGATCCAAGCCTAGTTGACACTTCAATTCTGAGGTGCCACTCATCACTGTCTCATACTGCTGCTGCTTCTTTCAAACCTTCACCTCTAGCTAGAGTTCTTGCTGATGCTGTAGATTCATATCATTCTTTGCCTTTATCAATGCTCGAGGTACGCATTGCTAGAGAAAGCACTGTGTTTTCAGGTTCGAATATGTTAGAGTGGGTTAAAACTCTCAGATTGGTTGGGGAATGGACTGGGGGTATGCTTACATAGACTTGGACAATCCTTTGCTCATGTGCTAACTTTTGGGGTAGAGTTAGACCCAGGTGACATATTTTTACATAGTATCAAAGTCAGGTCCATCGCTATTTGAACTCCCATTCCACTCTTCAGTTGGACCTGGATGTGAAGGGGGTGTAAGAGTCGGTTAAAAGTCCCACATTGGTTGGGGAATGCACTGGTGGTCTACTTATATGGACCTGCACAATCCTTCCCTAATGAGCTAGCTTTTGGGTAGAGTTAGGTCCATGTGACATATCTTTACCTAGATGCCGTCTGTTTAGACTTATAGTATTGCTAGTATCTATTTGCGATGCAACTAACTATGCCAAATTGGATCATGTAATGCAACCAGCATGCTCAGGTATCCACTTCAAATTGGACAGCAGCAGATCATTTTGTTAACGCTTCTTCAAATCATTTTCATCATGCCCCAAACCAGCTGTCTGAAGAAATGATTAAGTGTATTTCAGCCATATATTTTCAGCTTGCTGATCCCCCTTTGTTCAGCTATGATTACCCGCTCTCTCCAATCTCATTATCATCATCAGCGCTGGAATCTTTACAATGTGAAGAAAGTTCATCTAATTCAACTCTGAGCAACCCTTTTCACATTAAAGAGCCAAGAGAATTTAGTGGATCTTTTATCACAATGTCTGAAGTGCAAGGGCTCTGTCGAGATAAACGGAGCTTAGATGGTGTGGAGCGCCTGTTACAACATTTTAGGTAAGCTAACAATTACAGTTAGATTAGATACATCTAGTGTTTCAGTAAGGTTGCTGAGTTATAAGTGCTGAAAGGTCTTCAACTTGCCAATACAGGTATCTTGTCTCAAAGTTGAAGGAAGTCGATCCTAGAAAAATGAGGCATGACGAGAAGCTGGCTTTCTGGATTAATGTCCACAATGCACTAGTGATGCATGTAATAACATAACTGTAGCTACAAGTTCTGTGAAGATCTTTTACTGCATATCAGGACGTGAAAAGTTACTAACGAGCATTTATATATTCAGGCATTCTTGGTTTATGGGATTCCACGAAGTACTCTCAAGAGATTATCTCAACTTCTCAAGGTCATAACAGTCTGATGCCTGTTAAATATTTTTTAGGTGCTACTGAATCAATGATGCTATGTACTGTGGTGGTTATAACTTGGAAAATTCTATGTTTCAGGCTGCTTATAACATTGGAGGGAATACAGTAAGTGTGGAGATGATTCAGAGTTCTATACTAGGATGTCGATTGCCCCGTCCAGGTCAGGTAAATCACATTCTTGCTTTTGTACTTGGATTCAGGTCCCCTGATTCTCTCTGCTTCGTGCATAATAGATTGTTCATTTGTTAGCTGACTCAAGAATCTTATCGTCAATAAAGAGTTTTAACTGTTTTAGTCACTGTGTAAGGCTTATTTGAACTTAATTTTTCCTGTAGTGGATTCAATCATTGTTCTTCCCAAAACAAAAATTTAAGGCTGGAGATGCAAGAAAAGGATATGCAATAGAGCATCCAGACCCTCGCCTACGTTTTGCTCTATGCTCAGGAAGCCATTCTGATGCTTTGGTACGCGTAGATTGTCAATATTTTGTTAGTTGAGCTAAGCTATATTTTTATCCACCATTTGACAATAACCATTGATATCCTTGTTAGATAATGGTGTCGTTTTGTTTGGCTTCTCATGTCCAGCTCCGGTTGTACACGCCTAAGAGAGTGTTCCAGGAGCTTGAAGTGGGTAAAGAAGAGTACCTTCAAACAAACACAAGGGTACACAAGGAACAGAAACTACTTCTCCCCAAGAATGTGGAATCTTACGTGAAGGAGGTCGATTTGTGTCCTTCTGGCTTGAAGGAAATGATAGAGCTCGCGTTGCCTGAACATTTTACAAGGAAAAATCAGGGGAAACTATGGAAGAAAATTGAGTGGATGCCGCACAACTTCACTTTCCGTTACCTAATTTCACATGAATTGCGTGATTCCGTCATATCCTTCTGATAAGTGAACAAGTTGATCAGATGAAACAGGTTTGAGAGACGTATGAGGCAGAGTTTAGCAGATGGTTTTTGAGCTGCTAATCTGACAAGTGTAAATATTGCCAATGTCATTCATTTTAGTTTGTGTCTGTTTTGTTTTGTTCTCTGTTACCCTTTCTGCACTTTACCTTAAGAGGCTGTGATTTGGTTGTATAGCATGGCAAAAATATTTTGTGTTGTTTGTGGTCTATGAGATGGAAATTGGATGAGGCAGGTTTTTTATTTTGGTTCCAAAACCTGATTTTTGAGTTACCTAATTTCTTTCCATTTGTAGGTTGATGTTAAAATCATCGTACGGTGATAGTGACATATTCGTAATTGATTTTTAAATTTTGGCATCCCCATTTGAGACAATTCTCATGCATTTTTATATAGACTGCATATCATTTCATCATATAGTGAAATGTAGAGAAAAATATTTTCGTAGAAAATTGTGTTTCAATTTTTCCTTCTTGAAAATGACTTTCTCAATAAAAATCGAAAAAACAAGTAGAACAATTGATATTTCAAGAACACCTCCAACCCTCACCCCTTGATCATCCCTCCTCCACCCATGAACCCCCACTTTCCATTCTAACATATACATTTTTTGTGGAAAACATATCCCTTTCATTCCAAACACACCCTATTTTATGAAAACGATTTATTTTTCCTCCTTGATTAATATGATTGACACTTGTCGTTCAATTTCTATGATATTAGTTGATTTTGAATATTGATTTATCATGATATTTTTATCTTTACCTGCTAATTACTTAGAATTGAGATCTCTAGATGATATTTTTATGATAAAGTCTTGGAAGAACAGTGCCTAGGACTGACTCTCCCCATGGCTTCATTTAAAGACCAGTCGATGATGATGCTAAGTAAATGTGTTCTTTCATACTCATTCTTGTTTTTCTGCACCTTACCTTTCCTGAATGAAGATCTCTCTTAACAGGAATAGGACCGGGAGCCTATCTTATGGAAAGGTAGCCCACAATCAATTGAATTAGTCGAGAAATCATAAGAGAATTCTTTCCGCGTGGTGGTCCAAGGCCTTTTTTCTTTTTCTCTTCTCTCTAGCTTGAAGCAGTTGATTCGATTACTCGAGATAGAGATGCTAATTGCTAGGTATAAGAGTAAGCAGGTCTTACCATTCCAATTTTGACTCTCCATAAGGTAAATCAATTATCAAACTTCTTCAATTTTCAAATAATTTGAAATAATTGTTTTTGAAAAATCCAAAAATGTAGCTTTGGTATTTTTCCATTAGAATCGGGATTTCTATATTTATATTTATATAAGTATATATACAAATTTATGCATTTACAAATATTTGGTCAAGAATTTTTCTTAAATGCTCAAAAATACCAAGTCCTGAAATGAGACTTGATTGAACTGATGTGATTTCAATATCCAAAAAATTTGACTCTCGTTAAAGCCGAGGTATAGGTCACTAACCCTCCGCAATCGCAGCAAGAGGCCCTCTAATGTAGAGGTCTGGATATCCTGGATCATTGCAACTCCGCTATTGTGAAGATCCTTCCTCCAATGCAAAGAGTTTCCCAACAAGAACTCTGTAATGGCAGTCTAGGGCATGTGAGCGCACTAGCAACCAGGCATCAACTATTTCACCAAGTGTAAAATTTCACTTGATGGTGTTTGAAATTCATTCAAAATTCTGTCGATGTAAATGAACTATGCTACTCAATTGAAAATGACATTTCAGACTTGACAAAATTAATGATTTTTTCAGTGGAGGTCATTTCGTCAAAATGTTGACCAAGGCGAATACTTTCAAGAATTGCACCATAAAATGCATAAAGGCCCAAAACTCATTCCAAGCACCTTGAAAATTGAACCAAAGATCTTCCTAAATCAAATTCGATGTTCTGGAGCTAATCCCTGATAAAAATTTTCATCCGAGCATGTTTATTCAAAATGTTGACTGAAGTCAAACTTGACCAAAATCTTCAAAACTAAAGGGACTTTTTGTACAAACTCAAAAGGAAGGCCCCGAAACCTGAACTAGCCTTCCTCCTAGACCCAAAAAGACCTTTCAAAGCTGATAGAACTGTTGAAAGTTTCATACAACGTCCAGATCTCCGAATGTTGACTAAAGTCAACTATTTTCAACTTAAATCTTTAAAAAGAAGAAAATTTCCACCAAACCACTTTGAGAAGTATGCCTCTCATCCCCACACCAAACAAGGATAATCATATAGAAGCTACGAAGAGGAATAAAATGGTAAAACCATATAAAAATATGAAAATAACCTTGAAGGTCATTACAGAACAACAACTGCAATTATCTCCGTAGATTATTGAACATCTTTCAAGTTGTAATGACAAGTTTAGAACAAATCTTTGCTCAAGCATATCCAAGCAAATATGTCAAAAATAATTGATAACTAATGATTGTCTATAGAGTTTCAGATGTATACATTGTCAGAAACGACGTCGAGAGGATCATGACTCAAGTTCTGACAGCAGCACATGAAAAGGCATTAAAATTATTTATCAGTAAGACACTGAATATTTTTAGGTTGATAGTTGTTGAATGAAGGGCAGTCAAATAATAGTTAGAGCAGCAGATTAGTTAGTTAACTAACTGATTAGTGGAAGCTGTTAGAGGTTTGTTAGAAATGTTGTAGTGCTTGACAGTTTTAAATAGGATAGCTATATCCTATTAAGTGAGATTACCGTTGCTACGATTGAAGCTTTTGAATAAAAATCCTCTTCTCTCTTCTTCTATATTCCCTCCTCCATCTGATTCATGGAAGATATCTCCATGAATCTCAATCTCTAAGCACAATTTGACATGGTATCAGAGCAGTTGGACTGGGATCCACAAGCTGCGTATAGAACACACAAAATTAAATCTCTGTCATGGCAGATTTAACATCCACAACAAATACAACCCTATAGTTTAATCACCCATTCTACTTACAACCTTCGGATACATCTAGTGTAGCTCTAATCACAATCAAGCTCATAGGTCCGGAAAATTATGATTTGTGGAATAGATCCTTACGCATTACATTGCTAGCTAAGAACAAGCTTGGATTCGTTGATGGAACATGCCTAAAGAGGTCATACAAAGGAGAATTAGCCAACCAGTGGGAAAGGTGTAATGCTGTTGTGCTTTCATGGATTAGCAGCAGTAGCTCCAGAATTGATTGCGACAATTGTATATGCGTCGAATGCCGAATGAGTCTGGGATGACTTCAAGGAAAGATTTGATAAATCCAATCTTACTAGAGTATATCAGTTATGGACAGAAATAGCTTCCCTGAAACAAGCTACTGATTCTGTTACAATTTATTACTTGCGAGATATGTGGGATGAGTTAGATATATTAGTACCAGCTCCATTGTGCAGTTGTGATGAAGCAAAGCCCTATATTGAACATCTTAATCATCAGAGGTTGTTGATGTTCTTAATGGGCTTAAATGAGTCATATAGTCATGTTAAGAGTGATATATTGCTCAAAACCAATATACCTAGTGTAACCAGGCATATGCTATAGTGGTTCAGGAAGAAAGTCGGAGGATTTTGGGTGTTGTTGATACTCACAGGGAACCACTAACTATGATGGCAACTAGAAGACTAGGGTTCAAGGGGAAAAAGTTGCTGAACAATGCATGTGAACATTGTGAATACAGGAATCATCTAAGTAAGGACTGTTATAGAGGTATTGGATATCCTAAAGATATTAAAAGCAAAAGAAAGCAAGGTCAGGGAAGCAACCTAGGTACCAGTGGACCCAAAGTTGAAACTGGAGCATCTGGTTTCAGATCCTATGCCAACTACACCAACACTGAAGGAGAGGAATATGAGATCAAACTCACACAAGAGGAGTATAATCATGTGAAAAATCTCAGACATAACTCAAGTCTTACAAGTGCAGGAAGTGCTACTGAATACAAAGCAAATTTGGCAGGTAATGTGTCATTGAAACCTAACATTTATGAATGTGAATGGATAATTGACTCAGGGGCTACTCATCATGTCACATCCTGCAAGAGCATGCTAATTGATTTGAGGTACATAAGTGGTAAAAATTCAAACGTTGTTCAGTTATCTTCAAGAATTAAGGCTCATATTACATGTGCAGGAAGTTCCACTATCATGGAAGGGCAAAAACTGAAAAATGTGTTACATGTACCTGATTTCAAGCTCAACTTGTTATCAGTTTCCAAGTTGACTAGGGATCTGCTGTGTAGTGTTAGTTTCTTCTCTAACTTCTGTGTACTACAGGATCTTTGCAGTAGGAAGGTAGTTGGGATTGGTAGAGAATCTGAAGGTCTGTGTCTGTTGAAGGACTCAATAAAGGCAATAGCAAATGCTGCAATAAAAGGTGACAACTCAACCAAATTATGGCATCTCAGACTTGGACATCCATCTTTCATAGCAATGAAACACATATAATCACTAGGTGCAAATTTCTCTCAATAATCCTATCATATATGTCCCCAGTCCAAACAAAGTAGACCAGTTTTCTATGATAGTTTACATAAATCTAGTACTATATTTCAGCTAATACATGTTGATGTATGGGGTCCCCATAAAAGACCAACCTATGATGGAAAGCAATATTTTGTTACTATAGTTGATGATCTTAGTAGGTTCTATTGGGTATGTCTGATTAAATCAAAGGCTGAAGTCTATTATGTACTGAAAGATATTTTGATAATGGTGAACTCAATTTAGCATCAAGGTGAAGGTGTTGAGGTCTGATAATGGAACTAAATTCATGAACTCTAAATGTAGAGATCTGTTTGCTTCTCTTGGTATAGTCCATCAAACTTCTTGTGCATATACACCTTAACAAAATGGGGTGGTTGAAAGAAAACATAGACACATTAAAAATTTCAGGCTTCCATTCCTGTATCTTATTGGGGACATTGTGTGAAAACAACAATTTATTTGATCAATAAGATTCCTACATCAGTACTACAAGGTAAATTCTCATATGAGTTGTTATATGGAACTCAACCAAAGCTGGATCATCTAAGGGTGTTTGGATGTCTTTGTTTTACTTCTGTTTTATCCGAGACAGACAAATTTGCTCCTAGAGCAAAGAAGGGAGTCTTTATGGGATATGCTGATACTCAAAAAGGGTACAGAATACTTGATCTCGAATCAAAGTTATTGCATATTAGCAGGCATGCCAAATTTGTAGAATATGAATTTCCATTTGAAGCAGGTTCAAAGCATCATTCTAGTGATGTGGATGTCTTTCTAATGCCACTAAGTGATGTTACACCTGGATCTCTTGGAGATGATATTACCATTAATGATAATTTGCAACTAAATGTAGTACAAGATGAGATTACAGTTCCATTAGTTGAAGAAGACAACAACATACAACAATCTGAAATTTCTCTATCAGGTTCTGAGGCAGACACTACACCAGCTATACAAGACTCAGTTCTTATATCGGTAGATAATCCAACATTAACACCAGGTATAACTAGTTCTGAATGCTCTAATCCAAGGCCAAGCAGATCTATCAGGCTTCTCATTTGGCATAAGGACTATATAATGCTTGGTTCTTCCAAACAAGCTCATGTTTCATGTTTTTATCCTATTGAGAACTATGTCAACTACTCTAAATTAAGCAGCTCTTATGACACTTTCTTATCTACTCTTTCAAATATCTCTACACCAGCTATACAAGACTCAGTTCGTATATCAGTAGATAATCCAACACTAACACCAAGTATAACTAGTTTTGAATGCTCCAATCAAGGCCAAGCAGATCTATCAGGCCTCCCATTTGGCATAAGGACTATGTAGTGCCTGGTTCTTCCAAACAAGCTCATGTTTCCTGTCTTTATCCTATTGAGAACTATGTCAACTACTCTAAACTAAGCAGCTATTATAACACTTTCTTATCTGCTCTTTCAAATATCTTTGAACCTACTAACTTCGAGGAAGCTTCAAGAAGTCAGGAATGTGTTGCAACAATGCAGGAAGAAATAAATGCCTTACAAGACAACAAGACTTGGAAAATTGTTGACCTTCCTCCTAGAAAGAAAGCTATTGGCTCTAAGTGGGTGTACAAGGTCAAACGCAAGGCTAATGGTGATGTTGAAAGGCATAAAGCAAGGCTAGTTGCTAATGGCTTTAGTCAACAAGAATGTTTGGACTATCATGAAATTTTTTATCCTGTTGCTAAGATGGTTGCAGTGAGAGTTGTCATCAGTGTAGCAACCTCACACAATTGGCCTATTTACCAAATGGATGTGCATAATGCATTCTTGCAAGGTGATCTTATAGAAGATGTTTACATGGAGATGCCTTAGGGTTTTCAGAGGCAGGGGGAGTACAAGGTGTAAGCTGCTCAACTCTCTTTATGGCTTGAAACAAGCCTCAAAGGCAATGGAATGAAGTTAGCTAAGGCTCTCTTAGCTACTGGTTATTCACAAAGTCCTTATGATCACTCTCTTTTCACAAAAAGGGATGGTTAAAATATAGTTGTGATCCTTATCTATGTGGATGATCTGCTTTTAATAGGTAATAGTAGCAAATGGTTACAAGAGTTAAAAGACTCTCTTCATAGCAAGTTCAAGATGAAAGACCTTGGTGACCTCAAATACTTTCTAGGCGTTGAGATAATGAGGTCTGGTACTGGTATATTGCTCCATCAAAGAAAATATGCCCTTGAACTAATCTCAGATACTGGTCTTAGTGGAGCAAAACCAGTCAACATACCTTTAAAATCAAATGTCAAGCTTAATACAGTTCAATATGATGAGGTATTAGAATTACTAATGATCCTATGTTCAAGAATGTCACAGGCTACCAGAGACTGATAGGAAGATTGATCTATCTTACCATCACTAGGCCTGATATCAGCTTTGATGTTCAGTTGCTGTCACAATTAATGTAACAACCCAAGTTGTCACATTGGGAAGTGGCCTTGAGGCTGGTCAAATACATAAAGAACTGTCCTGGTCAAAGATTATTATTTAGCAGCAGACCAAGCCTAGAACTTGAGGCATTCTGTGACTCAGATTGGCACCCTGTCCTAATACTAGAAGATCTATAACTGGGTACATAGTCAAGTTGGGCGACTCTCTTATTTCTTGGAAGTCAATAAAACAACATATAGTAAGCAAAAGCTCTGCTGAAGCTAAATGTAGGAGCATGGTTGGGGCAGTAGCAGAAATCACTTGGCTAGTAGGAGTATTAAAAGAGCTAAATGTGACTGTTACCACACCAGTGAGGCCTCATTGTGACAGTAAAGCAGCTACGCAGATTACTGCTAATCCCATTTTCCATGAGAGAACTAAGCATATCAAAATAGATTATCATTTCGTAAGGTAGAAAATAAAGAATGGACTGATGCAACCTATTTATTTCAACACCAAACAACGACCTGCTAACCTTCTTGCAAAAGGTCTTGTTGCAACTTCTCATCATATGTTGTTGCCCAAGCTTAGAGTCTTTGATGCATACTCAGACTACAGCTTGAGGGGGAGTATTAAATGAAGGGCAGTCAAATAATAGTTAGAGTAACAGATTAGTGAAAGCTATTAGAGGTTTGTGTAGTGCTCGACAGCTGTAAATAGGATATCTATATCCTATATAAATGAGATTGTTGTCGATTGAAGCTTTTGAATAAAAATCCTCTTCTTTCTTCTTCTATATTTTCTCCTTCATCTGGTTCATGGAAGATATCTCCATGGATCTCAATCTCTAAGCACAAACTGACAATAGCATATATAAATGAATTTATTGAAGAACAATTACATAAGAACGTTAGTGAGCTGATTTTTACTTGCAACCACCAAGCAGTCTACTATTAAAGAAAAAAAACAAGCTTTGAACAACTATGGAGTTGAACAATGTGTTGATGTTGAGTCACACTTGCAACAAGAAGTATGATGAAAAATGTAACAATAACTATAACTTTATATTGTTGTCGAAAGAGCATTGATATGTAGAATGTTTTATTGAATTTGCTTCAGCAACACTCTAAAAGTCTAATTATCTAACACTCTTAATTGTCAAATTTAAACATGTGGTTTATGTTTATTGCCGTTTTTTATTTTTATTTTTTATGTAGCAGAATCTGGCATCAACTTTCACATTTTAGACATTTGATACTTTTCTCAAATCCACCTTAAGCGTGTATTGACAAACATCTATATGTGAAAAAATAGACTAATTCATGCGAATTTTTTTTCTTTAACCCATGGCCCCAGAGCCTCTTTCTTCTTCTTCCCAAACTCCAGCATGAACTAAAAATCTCCCAGCAATTCTTTTTCTCAATAATTTTGCTCTTCATTTTTTCTTATTCAGTGCCCTGAAATTATGTTTTTTCTCTTTTCAGTGATTTCGTTCCTTTTCTTATTTTTTATTTTGTCTTCTTCTTCATTTATATATATAATCTCCCATTAGCTTAAGCCTAAAAGAGCTCTCTGCAACTCCGATGGCGGCCATAAGCTTTCTTAGCTTTTCCTCAAAACTCCAACAAAGATTCAATCTTTACCCAAAACTCATTACATCATACCTTTAAAAAAATCGGATCAATTGAGTCCTAGACGTGAATCCTTTGCGGGTTATTGATAGAATCAGACGGGGGCAAACTCATAGAGCTCTTTGTTCAAGAATCAAAAGAAGTGAAAAAAATAAAATTATTGTGTACTTTATTTAGTATTGAATGATAGATAAAAATTGAATTTGATTTTCAAGGAAGAAGAAAAAAATTATAAGTTCTCTTAAAATTTGTTTGGTAATGAAGGGTAGCTTATGGTGGCAGAGAGAAAGAGTGAGAAGGAAGATGAATAAAAAAAAAATTAAATGGAGGATGGTATAAGGTTGCAGAAGGAAAGAGTGAGGAAGAAGAAGAATGAAAAAAATATATATTCACAATTAGTATTCATGTTGCGTATATACCATATTAATCAACAAAAATGAACATTCCCTAGTTAAGTGAAATTTTGTGTCAATTTTAGAGGCCACCGAGACATCCATATACTCTTCAATGCCTTGTCTATTTGATTTTTGAGGACTGGCGAATTTATTTAGAGAATGTTTGGTCGGAGGAATTAGGAGATGGTATTACTTAATATAATATTTGGTTGGATTTTTGAACCATGTATAACTAATCCATGGTATTAGTTAATACCACAAGTATGGTGGCATTTGGTGGTATTGGCTAATACCTAGGATTAATGCCATGGGATTAAAAACGCAAAGACAAAAATATCCCTCAAATTTTTTTTACATTTTTTTGTTTTTTTGATTTTATATTTTATATTTGTAGTTTTGTACTAGTAAATTTATTTAAATAAATTAGCTTAAAAAATTTATTTATTTGCGAGTTCATATTTTCATAATATAAAAATAAATTAATTTACTATGTCAAATTTTTAAATTTTATATACACAAAAAATCTTATGACATGTCAATTTTTTTTAATAACTAATTTTAATTGAGTAATTTTGTTGATACAATATAAAGTCCAATGATGTTATATATATTCTCAAAGTTGAGTGACCTCATAAGATATAAACAATATATTAAATTATAACTTTCAAATTTTTACGTGTAAATATAGATTGTCTATTTTACAATTGTTTACCATCTTTTCTATTTTAATAATAGATGGTCTATCTTTATTAAATTAAAGATTGACATTTTATTACTGATGAATTTATTAAAATTACAATTATTTATTCTCAAATAATTCAAGTGAGAAAGTAGCAAACATAATGACAAATTATTATTTTCCTAACTAGTTACATGTCACAAAAAGATAATCTTTTAGAAGTCACAAAAAAATAATCTACTTTGATGTAATTCCATGAAATAGAAATTCTAATAATAGTTCAAGGGCATAGTTGGAAAGAAACTTTTTATAGAGTTTTAAACCAAACACAAAATTAAATGAAAAACAATAAACCAAAAATAGGATAAAAAATAATCTCATTATTACTAATCCCTGCATTATTCATTTTTGTACCAAATGACTCCTTAGAGTTGTAGATTGATTTTGTCGATGTTAGATATATGAAGTAGAGAAACCTCTAAATTTATGCAACTTAAATATGTAAAAGCTTCGAAATAATATTGAAATATAATATAAGATTATATATATATATATATATATATATATATATATATTTCATGTTGTAATAGTCGAAAGAAATTTGTTGATTTCTAATATTAAAAATAACTAGAATGATTCTAAATCAAAAAATTGAATCTTGAAATTAAATAAATAAAAAAATTAAATAAAAAATTAAGAAAAATAGTAAAAAGACGATTTTGTCTAAAGAAGAATATTTTAATGAAGGACAAAAAGTTCAAACAATATATCTAAAGGTCTTCACACTTTTAATATAGTGTAGATTATGTTATTTTTTGTCATCAATTTATCATTAGTTAATCATAAATTAAAAAGCAAAATAATAATTTATTTATTTTTATTTTTTAAAATATTTCATTAATTTATTTTTGATTTTAATCGAAATCCAATCTAAATCGAACCATAAATGCCTTAACGATGACATTCTATTCTCTGTCTATTGTGGAAGGTCTCGAAATGTCTTTTGCCATCACTCACCAATAATATTGTGGTATTCAAATTTTTAAACTTTTCTTAAGTTCTGCCGCCTTTGCACCAATAATATTGTGATACATTTAACATATTTTTAATTTAAAAATATAAAATTTAAATTATTTTTTTATTTTATGTTAAGTCAAAACAAATTTTAAAAATTAAAATGGGGGATTAATTAATTTAATTAGTCAAAATTTCAATATTATCTCTGTCATATTCAATCTATTTGAGTATTTGACATTAGTTCAATATATTACTCCCTCCGAAATTGTTTAAATTTAATAATTCAGTATTTTATTTAAATGTGAAAAAAGTAAAAATTTCTGAAATTATATAAATATTTTTTCAGCATTTTAAATGTGCCACATGAGTGAGTCTAAAATCCAATCCTCTTATATATATATAAGATTAGTTCAATACATTATTCTCTTCATTTAAAAGGGAACGATTTTCTTTTTTTAGTCTTTTGAAAAATAATATCATATTTGACAAAATGTTAATTTCAACTTTTCATTTTACATGTTTAAAGTCATAAAATTAAAAAATATTTTAATATAATTTTAATTTAATATTATTGAATTAAAAAATGTTCATAAACTTGGGATGGTTTTTTTAAAACGAAAAGAATAGACTAGAGGAGTCAAATTAGCATTTTAAACTTTGTGCCATTTTGGGGTAAAGGTAGAGGGAACAATTAGAGATAAGTAAGGGCAAACATGTCAATTCAATAGAGGAATCTCATAACCGTCTTGTCTAACTGAATTGGGTTTCCCGCCCTGTAGGTCTGTGAGGGAGAAGTTGCAGCTATATATATAGAGAGAGAATGCGCGCTACAGAGACCTCTCCTTCCCCATTCATCTTTTTCACACCCATTTTCTCTCGATCTAGCAACAACAATGGCGATTTCTTCTCATAATCTCCTTCTGCTTTTCCTTTCTCTCTTCGTGATCGCCGCCGCCGCCACAGCAATTTTCCCCGACTCAGCCACTCCGTCGCCGATGATATCCCCGCACGACCACACATTTTCTCTCTTCCACAATGTTCTCTCTTCACTCGGTTTCCAGCAGCTCTCCGCCGCCGCATCTGCGGCCAATCTCTCAACCACCGCCACTCCGATCACCGTCTTCGCTCCAGCTGACTCTTCTCTCATCACTTGCCCCACTTGCTCTCTCCCCCTGCTCCTTCAGGAACACTCGGTTCCTGGCATTTATCCACTTCACTTCCTTCGCGCTTTAGCCTTTGGAACTAAGCTCGAAACTCTAGCTCCGAATCGATGCCTCACCGTCACTTTCTCCACTACTTCTCGTGATCCCAAGGTTTTCATCAACGGCGTTGAAGTCTCTCAGCCGGATCTGTTCAATAATGGAATGATTATTGTACATGGATTACGTGGATTTGTATCGCACCTTTCTCCACTTTCCTGCAATGTGGAGAGAATGAGTTCTCTATCGTTTGACTCATTTCCTCTTCCTGATTCGGTTTCTACAGTTTCCTCTGCATCACCTTTCTCCATAATGCGCTTCATGTTAAAGGACTCCATTATCAGATTACGGAACAGCGGTTACAGTATTGTAGCATTAGCATTGAGAGTGAAGTACGCTGAGCTGTCGGAGCTTAAGGCGATGACGCTGTTTGCTTTAGACGATTTGTCGATTTTTGCCAGTGGAGGACATGCCTATCTCCCGCATTTCAGGTTTCACATTGTGCCAAATAGGAGGATTATGGCTGGGGAAATGGTGAGTTTGGCTGCCGGGACTGTGTTGCCAACTATGGAGGGCGAGCAGAAATTGGTGGTAACTACTGCCGGTGGAGGAGGCGTTTTAGCTCCTATGAAGATTAATTACGTGAGGGTTGTGCATTTTGATCTGCTGCATAACAGTAGGATTGTGATTCATGGAGTGTCGGTTGCTTTTCCTCACATGCATCATCATGTCACAGCTGATCAGAAAGGCTTCGTCCAGATGGAACAGTCACAAGCACACTGTGACGTCACTGGAAGTGGAGTCTGTGAGGTTCATGATGGTTTTGCTCCAGCTGGCATGCGATCATCAGTGCTGGGGAATATTGAAGAGCATGAAGGTCTCTGAAACTTTACTAGTACTTTTTGTTGACTAATAACATCAAAGTATAGCCTAAATAATTGAATTTCACATGATATTCTTCTGATTGATCCATGGTTGCAATTCTTCTTGTGCTAGTTACTTGAATGTTATCTTTTGTACAATGTGGTTATCATAGCTGATACATGAAGTGCATTTGTAGTTTGTTTGGCTACTGATTTGTTGAATCCTATATTTTTCTTTCCAGTTTTTGGTTCAAAATCAGAGCTCCAATTTGATTGTGTCATGATCAATGTTCAATGGAACTCGATTAGTGGTTGTCCATTTAATACACAATGAGATACTTGATAAGATTCATTGAACTTGAAGGTTTTTAGCTCTAATTAGAGCAATGAAGTTTTACAGTACATCGGAGAACTCACTTGTCATCATTTAACAGTATATACCGACTGTAACAATATCCAACTCCAAATTTGATGAATGCAATTAAATAATCTGCTAAATTACACTTCGTATAAATATATAAGAATGGTATTTCAACATTCTAGTCTTGTAGAGGATGACATATGCTTACTCTGATAAAACAAATGAAGCAATAATTCAAAAACCATACTTGGAAACTTTCCTTTACTTTTCACAGATAAAGAAGGAAAATGTGGTCTCATTTTGTACAATAACTGAATAACATGTGAACGCTGATAGAGTTAACAGTTGACCATGCCACCACCAAGTCAAATACAAATGGAATTACAAAATAAATACATCAAAAATTGCTCCAACTGTAATGCTTAGTTGACGCATTACGTGATAAGCTTGCCGAGATACAAATACTTATTTATTCCTTGAAGCAAAACAGAACTAGCTTCCAGCCCTTCACATTTTATTGAAAGATGGCGTTGGAGAACTTGGAGGCTTGAAGTCCTCATACCTGCAAGTAACTTCAGTTTGATACAACAGCTTAAAGAAGCAAAAGAAGTTACAAACATGACATGGATTATGTCATACCTCCATTCTTCAGGAGGACTGAAGAATGATAGTACTACATTGACTACTATCACTAAAGGGGCTCTTGCATGGACAAAGGTTGATTGGGGGTTTGTTTATTGGAAGCTGAATCTTGTCTTTCTGTGACAGGGTTGGTGCATTTGGTGATGATAAGGGAGGGGGTTGATGTTGGCATCCCCTTGAGATAAGTCAAAAACATCAAGACAAGAAGTGAGTTGGGGACTATTAAACCCTAACATCAAGAAGTTTACTTTGCCATTTTTATCTTGTTTTTTATTCTTCCTGGGAGAACGATCTTGTCAAGAAACTGGACCCAAAGTCTTAATATGTGGTCAAGTTATTGAAAAAGATACTTCCACTTATTGTCAAATAGGAAAACTTGAAGGAGGTATAGCTGATATCCCATTCCTATCAAAATTGATGCAATGCAAAAGTAAACAGCTAACTCTACTTACGCAGGGTAGGGAGAATGACAGAAAGCTAAATTTTTTGACGAATCCTCCTGGGCAGAATTGGTAGCACTACGGATCTCCACATCGCTGCCTCCAGTAACTGGTGATGTTCCTTCCACAGTAGTTGAGGATTTCAGACCACTCGGTCTTGGACTTGGAGATGTAGGTGGCTTTAAATCTTCATAACTGCCAAGATTAAATCAGTCAGCAAATAAGATAACTATTCTTGCATGAAAGTAGTTGGACTAACTCAGGAATGACTTAACGCAGTGTATGGAGACAAAGGCCTTGTGGTCAGCAATTCTGCTTTGTCAGAAGTATAATCAACAACAGAAGAGGCTTCCGTAATGGATTTGCTATCTTCTGCTCCACTTGCACCTTCTTGACGACCACCGGGAGGATTTGGACTAGGAGATGTAGGAGGCTTTAAGTCTTCATAACTGCCAAGATTGAATCAGTCAGCAAATAAGAAACACTATACTTGCATGTCAGTAATTGGACTAACTCAGGAATGACTTAACGCAGTGTATGGAGACAAAGGCTTCGTAGTCAGCGATTCTGGTTTGTCAAAAGTATGACCAACAATAGAAGAGGCTGCCTTAAATGGTTTGCTATCTTCTGCTCCAGTTGCACCTTCTTGACGACCACTGGGAGGATCTGGACTAGGAGATGTAGGTGGCTTTAAATCTTCATAACTGCGAAGATTGAATCAGTCAGCAAATAAGAGAAACTATCCTTGCGTGTAAGTAGTTGGACTAACTCAGGAATGACTTAACGCAGTGTATGGAGACAAAGGCCTTGTGGTCAGCAATTCTGATTTGTCAGAAGTATAATCAACAACAGAAGAGGCTTCTGTAATGGATTTGCTATCTTCTGCTCCACTTGCACCTTCTTGACGACCACCGGGAGGATTTGGACTAGGAGATGTAGGTGGTTTAAGATCTGCATAACTGTGCTAATAACAGTAATCACATGCAAAATTTCCTTGAATTCTGTAGGTAAAGCTTCAACTATGACACTTTAAGCGAATAACAGGACTTTGTATTTCCTTTATTTTGCTTAGATGTATTACTTAATACACATCATTAGATCAGGTTCCACGAAACAAGCACACAGTGAGATACAAAGCATATTCTTTGCATTAACAGAGATAAACACACTCATTCACACTTAACGGTGTTTTCTGAGTGTATATCAGATACTGTCACCATGAATCACAAATTCCAGAATATTGTGGACCATGATGATCCTACTTGAAAGATTCTGGGATGTCTAATCTTCACATTTTGTATGCAGTCAACAACAGTGAAAATTAAAATGGAGAGGACACAAATGAGGTTACAAAGGATAAGGGGAGAAAGTAGTAGTTTTCTTTTTATCTGTCTAATTTTTCCTATCAGTGTCAGGGACTGAGCTTTCTGAAGAACTAATTTCGGAAGAAGGTGGTGAATCGTTTGCTGTCACTGTTGAGCTCGCTTTTCCTTCTTTGGTAAACCTGTGCCTATACTAGGGTTGGAATAGGAGGTACTGGTGGCTTTAGATCTTCGTAGCTTCTGGAAAAGTAAATAAAAAAAAAAGCATCTAAGGTTGTGCTTGGTAGGGAAGGTAAATGTTTTCCATGGAAAATAAGTTGGATTCTTACTTATTTTCTAGTGTTTAGATAAGTGAGCAAAAAAATCTTATTCCAAGAGCATCTATCTATAATCTAACAAACATCATTGGGGTAGCATGGGTGGGAGATGGGGGAACGGGGATGAGACAATGAAGTTGGTATGTTACTTATAAATTTTCCTACTTCTATTAAGGAAGTCATTTCCTCATTTTTAAGAAACTTATTTTCCAAGAAAATATTTTCAAAACATATGACCAACCAACATGAGAAAACTAGAAAATATTTTCCTCCATAACCAACAAACCCTAAGTTAATTTGAAGAAGAAACATGCACCTAACAGAAAATAAATAGTCAAGCTTACGCAGTATATGGAGAGAGTGGTGTTGCAGCTTTCAGCTTTGTTTCAGCAGGTTTTTTCTTGAGCGAGGTATCAGGGATCTCAGACGTAATACTGCTTGAAGTTGCCAGCTTTTGTAAATCACCAGTTCCCTAGAAACGATTGGATTAGTGAGAGTGAAAATGAAGTGATTCTAAGCTCATCTTGCGTGAATTCATTTGGAGTTTTAAAGTATGTATGTCCTTCCCTTATATAGACAACATTGATAGGTTTTTATGTGAATTTACTTTCAATAATAAAGTACCCATTGCTGACTGCTAATTTTCTTTACCAAGTAAAACAGAAAAGTGATGGTTCCTACCAAAATAAGAAAAAGAGAAGAAACACTACTTCATAAAAATAATTGAATGCCTCAATTATCCTACTTCCGAATAAAAGCCATTTTGGGCAATATCATCTCTGTTTTCCATGAAGAACTAGATGAAATTACCTTGCTTGGGGAAACCTCAACACGTTGGGAGGGAATTTTTGCAAGAAGATCCTCCATGGGGGTCAATGGTGCTGTTGTTTCTGCAACCACTTCAACCACTTTACAGTATGAAAGGCTACGGTTTTTGGCCATAACCGCCATTAGTTCTGCCACCTGATCAATCAGAGTTGTCTTAGCAGCTGACTGTAAATTGCTAGCTCTTGATGTAAATAAAATTTATGAGACTTAGCAAATACTTCAATCACTTCTCTTAATGTCAATAGATCTCATGCGACTCTATAAAATGTCCAAGAAGAGTGAATGATGCTAATAGGAGGAGCTACACTGACAGCCCAGATGAAATGCTATTGTTTAACAAGAGCGATAGCAAAATGCATAGTGATTTTCAACTCATAATCGTTCATTTCCCATTTAGACATTTTTGGTCCTGTATGTAACAAGCATTTTTTTGCACCAGGGGGATTGTTCACTATGTGATGATGGACTATTGCTCTCGTGGGATTTGAGCCACAAAGGAACCTTTTAATTTTAAGAAATCAAAACAAACTTTTAGTTGAGACACAAATAGAAAAAGAAAAAAGAACCTTTTACGGAGCAGAATATAAAACAATAGCTACTTTGATTTTTAACATGAAAACTACTAAGGAAAGTATTATTTATTTCTGAACAATTAACCACATCACAAGCCCATGAATATACTTCAAGGAATTATAATTGCAAATAAAGTTTTGTAGGAACCTGAAGGTTTGACACGAGACCACCAAATAAGGTATCTTCCTCCGAAAGAGTAATATTGTGAGTTTCTTTGAAAGAATCAGTAGGACGTTCCATTCCTCCAGGTCTCACAATCTGAAAGAGAAGAGTGAAATATGAGCACCAACACACATATCACCTTACTTTTATATCTTTCCAATGCTTAATACAGAGAAGAACTCACAGAATAAGGAATCCCACTGGCAAGCAGTGCCTCTTCTGCTTTCCTTTTCCAAACGAGAACTCCCCAAAACAAACTTTCATACCAGAAGAAAATGGAGATTCAATGAACTAAAGAAAGCATTTTCATATTGAAAGCCAAATTACATTTTCCAGGGACTCTCATGTGAACCAGAAGACTCCCAGACTTACTTGAGAATTGCTGCAGGAAAACCGACCTTGTTTGTCCCCAAAGATGTGAGCAAGATAAAGTGGTCAACTTTTGCGATGGTTGCTGCACCGGAGGAAGCAATCAACTTTCTATCATACATATTATGTGAGTTGTAATTTACTGGCAGTGCATTTGATTTTAGTCAATACCACTTGCTTCTGAAGGAACTAGTTGAAGAGGACAATATGACAAAAAAATATCAAGTAACATCTACAACTTAAATCAGGATTACTTTTACCTGCATTAATAAGGTTATTAGTGGCCAGGTAATCAATTCGGTATGGTCCAGTAACATCAAAGATCTCCTTTTCACTGGCACCAATGCAACATATAACAATTGATGCATCGCCCAGTGCAGGCCTAATCTGTTCACTTTTCTCCAAATCGCATTCCACAATTTCAAGCTTCTCTATAGCTGGGCTAAGGACCAAATGTAACATGTGAAGTTCCAAAGAAGCACAGTTACTCTAAGCTGCTAATACCATAATCAGACATGAGAGGTCCTTTCTGCATCAATCTTACCTTTTGCTCCTCCATCCACAGCATTCGCAAGTTTTATCTGCTCAACACTCTGTAAAAGTCACAAAGGATCAAGAAGCACGTTAACCAGTAAAAATCAATATGTTTCCACTAGTCAGAATTTTTACTTTGACAAGAGGTTGAGCTCTTTGAGCACTTCGAACTCCCGCTCGAACATTAAAGCCTAATTTCAACAGCTCCCTGAAAACATTCAGGTTTTTCAGCAATATATACTTAGTAGCAGGTTTAATGGATTTTAAAATCAACATCGAAAACGAAATACTACCTTACAGTCCGAGAACCAACCCTACCAGTTGCACCAGCAACAAAAACAAGATTTCCATCTTTTGATTTGACATCTTTTGCAGTTCCTTGAGGTTCCAATGAGCTAATTTTTGCTGCTCATTCATATATCCATATAATTATAACACTCCTTAGTAGATTACTTATTTATTATGCACCTTTAAATCACAAGAGAGAAATGAATAAATTTGTTTCCTTCTAGAGATGGTTCCACAGACTCAGCCATAAAAGATCATTGTATAAAAGCTGTCCAAAAATCATGTCTGTAAAGCTAAAAGAAGTAACAACACAACATACCTAGTATAGTCCCACAAAGTGGGGTTTGGGGAAGGTAGAGTGTACACAGACCTTAGTAGTCCTACCTCAATGGTAATGACTGTTTCCAAAAGATCCTTGCCTCAAGAAAAAACAGTACAACAACAACAACAACATACCCAGTGGAATCCCACAAGTGGGGTCTGGGGAGGGTAAAAATGTATGCATAGCTTACCACTACCTCATAGAGATAGAGAGGTTGTTTCAGGGAAACCATCGTCAAGAAAAAACATTCGAGAAAAAAAAAAGTAACGGAAGTACAAGAAACAATAGACAGTAAAAAAACAGTACTACAACAAAATAATATGCCAGTCGAAGTACAAGACACAACAAATGGTAACAGAAATTGAAGGACAAAAATCTAGAGGAGCAAAACTGCGACGACTAAATGGACGGACAACAAGACAACACATAAAAGTAAATAGCATATCATACAAAAGGGCATATTAATACATCTATATGAACGTTTTACATTGAAGGAGTTTCTAGCTAGCTGTGAAGCCTTAGCTACATACTTGACTTCAGAATATGCTTTATAGGAAGAACTGAGGACTCTAATATACGCATTAAGCTGTTTCAGATTCAGGTACCATCTTCCCTGATTGAGACCATCTGCATTCGCAAATTTACCTCATTGCCAGTAATTTTGATTGTATTTGGTCATAATCAGACATTCAAATACTTATTCTTTCCACTGTTAGCGGTGATTAATGTCGAGCCATATTTTAGTGTTCAAGGAAAAAAGAAGCTAAAATCTGATTAGAAATTGTATTCAGTTGACTTCTGAACAAAATTTGAAGGTAAAAGTGGCACATATTTGGAAGGAAATCGATGTTGCAACTTTCCATTCTAATTAATATTTCATCTTTGAGAGATAGAAATTTCGGAAAATTAAGTTTATGACATCACCTAGTTTATCTGTATTTCTACCATATGTTTGGAACAAGCAATTAAACAAGATAACACAGCTGTAAAGGCTGTTAAACCTGCTAGAATGGTAAGAGACTAACAGAAAGTAATACTACAGCTAATTACATATGATCCCACATCACTCTTCAAAATAGAACATGCAAACAACAACAACAACAACAACAACATACCCAGTATAATCCCACAAGTGGAGTCTGGGGAGGGTAGAATGTGCTCAAACCTTACCACTACCATAGAAGTAGAGAGGCTGTTTCCTGGGAACCCTCGTCAAATAGAACATGCATAGAGTGAAAAAAGAATTAACTCCAATTGTTGTAAGCATTCAACTACTTCACAAGAAACAGGCTAAACCCAGGGGCGGAGCTACATTCGTCCAAGGGTGGTCAGATGAACACCCTTCGTTGGAACACTTTTTCGAATATATAGGTTACATATAGATATTTTGATATATATATATATATCAAT
>JAPFFP010000002.1:11712538-11724327 GCA_026153255.1 Solanum medicagineum
GAGAGTCATAGTACTATAATTAACAATATGCATAATCATAATAAGAGAAGTAAACTCAAGAGATGATGAATGATCAATGCACTTTAAAAATATGCTTTTAGAACAACATAGATATCTCAAGTCATCATATACATACATATGTTAGAGGAGATCATAACCGACATCTAAGGCCATGTGAGCTATTACATAGAATTTTAACATAACCTCCTATGGTTGAATGGGGAGACTACTTGGTGGGTAGAACACCATCAACTTATGTATGCACATCTTTGACTTTAATTTTTGCTATTATGGATCCACTAGCCTTAGCCTACAAGGGCTCCTATGGTGGCACATAGTTAATAAGACAGGAGGTTGCTATTAGGATTCTATTACCAAACCCCACCTCAAGTCCCATTCAATGCAAAGCCAAGTACCACAGAATACTTTAAAACATAGTCATAAGCATATATATTCATTAGCCTTAAAACATAGCATCGTCATATTAGGAGCAGCTCATTATAACTTATGATCCATTCAAGTGAGAATTGTCCTCATCACAAGAGGATCCATCTTTGGTAAGAATTTTTCTTTCACTATCTTTAATCATTCATAACAAGGACTTCATAAATACTTTATAACTTTCATAAGCTTTCATAATGTACACTTGGAAAACCCTTTTATCATTCATAGTCATGCTTCATTTGAACATAGTATAAAACATGGTGGATTTGATGCATGCAAGTTTTAAAACATATAATGCAAGAGAAATATGCATAATCTTTGTAAATCCCCTCATTTAAAGCCATTCATGAAAGCAACCTATACCATATCATTCAAAACCCTAGATAGTGAATCATGAGAACATCTTGTAAATCATTAAACTTTCATAACATATCATAACATTGTATCACTATACTTATATAACTGTAGAGGCATCATAATATCAACATTTAAAGAGAAGTCATAAAACTCATAAAGATTTCATAGATTAAAACTAGGGTAGAGTAATAAAATACTTGTGCTTTGTGGGTGAAAGATAACCACAAGTCAAGACCCACATACCTTGATTAAAAGCCTAAGAAAGAAACTTGAGTTTGGGGAAGGAGGACTTGAAACCCTAACTTTGCCTTCTTGAACCTTGAAGTTGAAAACCTTAGAGGGATTTGAGAGGAATATGAGTTGGGAGTGAATGGGAGTGAATTGAGCGAAGGTGGGGCTGATATGAGTTAAAATAGATCTAGAATGATATGGAAAAAGTGGAATTTGCCCTTTATAAAAATTTGTCGAGGCCCACTACAGACCCGATCGACAGGTCGTAAGTCGGAGTTTCATCTGGTTACATATTTGAGTTCCTGAAATCCTCTCTGAACTCAAATCTATGAACACCTTTTACGGCCTGTAATTCAATCTACGGGTCATAAAGACCCCACGTAGAACCACTCCAAGCTTAGAAAAGTTACAGCCTTCTAGGACTCAAACCATGAGACCTTTTTTACGGCTCAAAAAATGGACTAAGACCCATAAACCCTTTCCTGTGGTGACACTTTTCTAAACTTCAGAAATCCAATTTAACCCTCCAGTCTATGATCCTATGTCTACGGCCCGTAGACCCGTCTATGGGTCGTGGAAGCCCTTCGTACCTTGACCCCAGACTTTAAAAATTTTACCAAGTGCTTGACCTATCTATGACCTATACAACAATCCATGAGTCGTAGATGGTCACATATGCACTTGCACCAGAATCAAATCCAACAATTCTTTTCAAATGTCAACCTTTCAACCTACGAGGCCTTACATTATCTCATGTCTATTCATGCATATTACTCACATACTTAGTACATTCAAAGTACTCAAACATACCTTCTTTACCTACATTATGTTGTAATGTAGAGCCAGATTCTCTTTCTCACTCCACTAGTGATTAGCTTGGACTTTTGACTTGAAGATTGATTGGTGAATCCTCATGTTTCAAGGGCAATCCTATAATGTTTCTCTCACTATCTTTGGACTATGTTGTTACTTTGAGATTATTTCCTTTCCTTATGTTGAGGCTGAGCCAGGAACTTGTTATGTTCCCCCGCCTATGTTAGTAGAGGCATGTTTAGACATCAAAGTGTAAGTCTGTCTATTCTAGCATATTGCTTTAGCTTTTCTTTACTGTATTGCGATTCACTTGGAATTTTATTTTTCTTCTATGTCTTGGTCTAATTTCTTAATTTACCTTGTGTATGTTCATGTGTGGCATGCTAAGAGGTTTGGTTGAAGTCTTTCAGGGTTTCAATTGTCGTTTCACGCCTAGGGCGTAGCTTGGGTTGTGAAAAGCTTGATGTCAGCGCATGGTTAAAAATGTCCTAGGGAGTCCAACATGCAGTGTCAAGTAGATTCTTATTCATGGGTGTGAAACACGCCACATCTATAAGTAGGAGGCTATGAGACATTTTAGGAAACTTCACTTCTTTCATGATCTATATCATGTGGTAAAGTGTACTCTCGGGCTTACCATGACCCATTGGCCGAGCCAATTACTAATGCCAAATGTTGCATTATCATTCAAATACTAGCGCAAGCCATCATAGCACAAATAAATCAAATATATGTGGCTTCTAATGCAAGGACAGCGGAGATGAGAGTTCGTGAGGATGAGTCCACCAAAATTTTATGGTTCCAAAGTGGATGAAGATTTACAAGAATTTGTTCATCAGATTTATAAGATTTTAACCATTGGTGGGAGTATCTAGGGAGGAAAAGGTGGAATTAACCAACTCAAAGGTGTTGCTCAAATTTGATATGAACAATGGAAAGAAGATAGGGCTAGAGAGGCCGGACCATTGCATGGGAGGAACTCAAGAGGGCATTTTTTTGACCGATTCTTTCCTTTGGAGTTGAGTAAAGCTAAAATTCAACAATTCATCAATCTTATTCGAGGAGACATGAGTGTGAGGGGACTACACACTCAGGTTCACTAAATTGTCGAAATATTCACGATTTCCAATCCAAGGGCTAGAAGGAGTAAGTTTGTATCGGGTGTGTCAATCTTGATGTTCAAGGAAGCCATGCTGATCAAAGAGATGGGCATCTCAAGGATTATGACATATGCAAAGCCAATAGAGGATGAAAAGTTTAGGGAGAAGGCTAGAGTATCCAAGAGAGCTCGTTGATGGTGATCGCTTTTCCACCAAAGATTCGAAAATGGTGGCAATAGTACGTCATTCTCAAAGTGGGCAAAGGTACTCCGATCATTCCAAAGGTTGTACAGGTTCACCATACAAGGTAGGATGATGTAGATAATATCAAGAACTGGAATGGGCTTCACTAAGTCAGCACACGTTTCTCTTCTCACTTTCCATAGTAATTCTGTAACTTTATTAGACATTTAGTATCATTTTGTTTCTACATTAAGTTAAAATATTATAAAATATTTATTTAATTAAATATAATTTATTGTATAATAAGTTCCTCCTATTAAATATTAGTAACTTCATTGTTTTTATATTAGCCTACTATTTAATTGGAAGAACTCATAATCTTTTATATTATATCACTATAATATTAAATCTTTAAAGTGAAAGATGTTACCTAAAAGTTAAAAAATAAAAATAATCATAAGAAAGCATCTACATTTATTTGACACATAAAGATGTATGTCTGAATAAATCCTCTAACTAATCCACTTCTTTTTAGTAACCAGTGGCGGAGGCTCGAGTTTTTAGTCTCGATTTATGAAACATCAATAGATTTTCTATACATATTTTTGAAGATATTGTCAAATTATAATTGAAGCAGCTAAAGAAATATTACGAAGTTGTTGAAGCAGACACATCAATACACAACTACTTTGAAAAGATTAAATTAAAAAGCCCACAAATTTTTTTTGTTGGCTCACTGAAAGCTGCAATATAAATTATTTTTTAGTCTCGATTTATGTGACATCGGTAGATTTTTTTCTATATATTTTAGAAGATATCGTAAAATTATAATTGAAATAGCTAAAGAAATACTATGAAGTTGTTGAAGCAAACATGTCAATACACAGCTGCCCTAAAAAGATTAAATTAAAAAGTCCACAAATTATTTTTTGTTGGCTCACCGGAGGTTGCAATATAAATTATATTTTAGTCTCAATTTATGTAAAATCAATAGATTTTTATCTATATTTCAAAAATTATTGTAAAATTATAATTGAAGCAACTAAAAAAATATTATGAAGTAATTGAATTTTGAAAAAATAAAATTAAGAAGTCCATGAAATATTTTTTATTGGCCCCACATCGGACCCAAAACAATGAGGGTACGCGACAGCTCCGCAACGCGAACCCATCGCGGACCCACACTTATATATTTTCTCAATTTTTCGACGGGATTGAATTTTCGAAATTTCACACACGCGAACCTGTTATCCCGATCTGTTCCACCTAAGTTTAAAATTTTAAATCTTTTGAGGGGCATTCCGGACTTTTCCCAACCCCTCCTAAACTTGAAACACGATCTCTTTAGGTCGTTTTGATGAGTAAATATGGTCAAAACCCCATTCTAAGTCCTTCTTCACAACACTTGAAAGTTAGGGCTTGAGAGAGAAGAAAGAAGAACGTGATATTGGAGAATTCAAGGAGAATTCTTGATGGATGATTTGAAGAGCTTCATTCCATGTTTGTAAGGCTAAACAAAAGCATGAGATTATTATCTCATGTACCCCATAGATGGTCCTAGATGAGAGTTGAAGGTTCTTGAGTCTACATGCATGAATCTTGATTATTTTCTGGAAAAAATTATACTTTTTACATGTATTTTCATATGTTGATGATCATCATAGACTTGCTTTCTTGAATTGAATATTTTCTTGAGATATCGCATAAACCCTTTATATTAATGGTTAAGAGCATGCATGAAAGAAGATAGGGATTGAGTCTAGTGCCTTGATTGAGAATGTGATTGTGATTGTAATTGAGATTGAGATGTGAGAACGATGATGAGTTGATAGAATTTGATAGTCCCATGATTTTCCATTAATGAATTCTAATTATTTCTCTATTCGATTGTTCCCTAATGATTGTTCTAAGCCTTGAGCTATTGATTGAGATGTTGACTGATGAGATGATTAGAGTCTCTATGAGACTGATTAAAAGATTTTCCCTCTGTTAGCCTGTCTGAGATGATTGGATTGATATGGTTTGATTGGATGGATTATTTTATGAGCATTGAGTCATGGGAGGAGTATCGAGCACCGAAAAAATAAGAGTTAGTCCAACTCGCACTCGTCAAACTACATAGCCAAGCGTAGGTGAGGATTAGAACCATTACGTCTCATTGTGGTTCCCCTTGATAGAGTCCCTGAAACAATAAAGGACTTAACAGATTGCTGGGGTCCCTAGTGGATTCGTTTCCTCCCCTATTTGGCAAGTATGGGATGACTGTGGCAACAATGGCAGCTTGTTGTACAATCACTGGCTTATAAGTGATTGTTGTCGGATAAGAGAAACTCCCAGAAAGTTCTTACCTTGAGTACTCTGAGTCGAGATGTGATGAGATGAGTTAAGATGAGTCCTCCTGAGATGCGTCTGATTTGATTGATGAGTTGATTGGTTGATGGGTTACTTGTCTACTCTTTATTCTTGCTTTAGATAGACATTTGACATTTTGATTTTACTATCCTTGATGTTGATTGTTGTTTCTATATTATTCTACCTGTTTCGATTTCACTCAACCATTTTATATACCAGTACATTCCAAGTACTGCGGTCCCTTTTTGGACCGCATAGTATTATGATGTAGATGCGCTGGATAGAGGTCATCAACAGGCGAATCGTTGAGGATCTTCGAGCGTTCAGCAGATTGGTGAGCCTCCCCTACTTCGGAGGATTTATTATATTATTTTCATCATGCTTTAGAGTTAGATTTGTTCATCTTTTTATTTTGATTAAGGTAGTCATGGGTCTGTCATTGGCACCACCAGATAATGATAGAGGCTTCATAGACTAGAGTCAGATGTTGATGTTGGAACTTGTGAACTAGTTTATTCTACTAGTCTTTTGTTATATTATTATTTGAGACTAGATGATTAGATGTGCCCATTTACTCCTTATGTCTTCCGCTGATTTGTAGAATGTTTAAATGGACGAATGTGATAAGGCCAGGTGGTTTGCTTAGGGACTAGCAACAGTCTCTAGGTGCCGGCCACGTCTTGGATCCCCTCTCGATGCGTGACAAAAATACACCTTAAAAAAAATTTTGGCTCAAAAATACCCCTCAAAAAAATTTTGGCTCAAAAATACCCCTCAATTAAAGTTTTGGCTCAAAAATACCCCTCTCTCTAACGGAAATAAAAGAGGTATAAAAATAGCAAAAATACCCCTTTGTTAGATTTTGGTTCAGAAATACCCATCCCTTAAAATTTTACAAAAGAAAAGTACCCCTCTCTCTAATAGAAATAACACCATATATATTATGTGGACAAAAAATGACACATGATTAGTCCATATGAAATCCCATTTAGGGACCCAAGAGGTTTTCTCCTTCGATATTAGGTCCCACACTAGCCTTTTCATGTCAAAAGAGACTGTCATTTCACTCGTAATCGTCTCAAAAAGTCGATCTCTGAATGATAACATTGATTCATCCTCGTTATAATCGTTGCTTTCTCCTTCAATCAGTTTCTCGAGTCCAATAGGATCCAATTCTTCAAAATTTTCGAGCCTACAAAGTTTGTATAGAAATTGTTGTGCTCATGTTAGCAATGTAACTTAATTAATATTAGTTATCATTTTCAAGAGATAATTCAGCTGCAATTATAGATAAATGCTTTTTTTTTTAATATAGTAATAGTTTTGACTACTCAAAGTCGAATAAAAATTGATTTGAAGATGGGTTGAAGTTGAATTTTTAATGGAAGACGAATATTTTAAATAATAACTTTAAAATTTTAACGGAGGGTATTCTTTAGCCAAAAACTAACGAAGGGTATTTTTGCTCCATTTCTAATAGTTAAGGGGTATTTTTTTTACACTTTTTTCAATTCTGTTAGGGTGGGGGATATTTTTGAGTCATAAATTTATCAGAGGGGTATTTTTGAGCCAAAAATATAACGGAGGGGTATTTTTGAACCAAAATATGGCATAGAGGTATTTCTGCTCTATCTTAAATAGTTCAGGGGTATTTTTTACCCTTTTTCATTTGAAGTTTTATTATAGTGACACATATTTTTTTATTTTATTATTAATAATATTTAACACTATTCACTTAAATATTATTCCTACTAATATTTATTTATTTATTATTTTTCTCCTTTATTTGCTTTAAATATTCATCTCAATAATTTATATCTGATTACCCTATTCAATTGCTACTATTAACCTTCACAACTACCATGTTTTTCATATTCATAACCTCTAAACAATTAATTTAAAACTTTAAAATGTCTTTTCATATTTCTCTATTTTTATCTATATAAATTTGTCTTTCAGGTTTCATAAGACCTCTATCAAAACTATCCATTTTATTTTACAATTAAAATAGTGAAACATTTATATCTATTCTACTATATGATTTGGGTTTTAGTTTGATTCTATTAAGAAGACTCTTGAATTTTGATTCGCTATGGGAGGAGGTGTAGACAAGAACTCAAAAAATTTTGTACTAATTTTGTATTTTCTTTTCCATCTATATTAATATGATTAAAGTCTTAAGTAAAATGTCTATATTATATTTTTTTGGAAAAATTATAAAAATATATGACATATTTTATCAAAATCATCAATATTCCCTTCAATTTAAATTATTTACAGAAATCTCACTTTTTTAGTTTTCTCCTTTATTTTTGATACTAACCAACTCATATTTTTCTACAACCTTTTTTTATGTCTTTTTTTGCCACAGTCCAATCAAAGCTAATCACCCAATTAATATCTTACCTTACACAGTTTAATTTCAAATTATTACCTTTTGAAGTTAACTTGGAAAAAAAAAGAACGTCCGTCTCCTTTTTCATCCAAATAAGAAACCATTTTTATCTTTTCTCTTTTCCAGTTTTCGTATCATATTGTACAAAAAATTTCTATAGATTCATCTCCTTCTTTTAGTCATGGTTTAACTCAATTCTTTACTGATAATGACAAATTCCCTCCACTTTCAGCAGATGCAACGAAAGAAATAGATCAGTTACGTATGAGTTGTTCCAAAAAGAGTACAAGGAGTTATCTTCTGTTTTTTCAAACACCTTAAGAGAAAAGACGGTGTTATGAGTTTCTCTCGAGGAAGAAAAAGTAAGCATATGGTATGCAGAAATTGGGAGACAAAGTTGACCATCAAGTTTGATTCTTTACATAAATTTTTTTATTAAACAAGTTTATTTATATCGAATTTCAAAATTTCAGATTCCTTTATATCAAATGAAAATATATATTCCTAAAATCTTTGTATTAAGTTTGATTCCTTGTATTAAGTAAATTAAGTCATAAATTTTTGTGAATGAGTTCTTGATACAGTAACTCTGGTTTTGGTACTTTTCATAGGTTAGGCGTTTTGTTGTTTCCAATTTTCAAGAATAAAAAATTGTGTTATGCTGGCAACTTATAGAAAATCCTTGTAAACCAAGTATCAATTTATAAGAAAGTCACGTAAATCAAGTATCAACTCATATGAAAGCATTGTAAATCAAGTATCAAATGATAAGAAAGATTTGCGAACGCAGTATCAAATCATAGGAAATCTTTATAAACCAAGTATCAATACATAATAAATCATTATAAACTAAGTATTAAATAATAATAAAAGCATCCTCTGGATGCTGAGTAACTTCAGAGATATGTCACGCTGCTAAAAAATATGGTACTGACAAGGCTTGCGACGACTATGCTAGCAAAAATGACGATCCACCCAAGCGTAGATACCATTTCATTATGTCCAACAGTGATAGACTGATCAATATTTCTTAACTTCAGCGTCTCTAAATTTTAAGGCAAAATTATGTTTGAATGTCTACATTGTTAAAGCAAAATTGTGTTTGCCTTTGTTATTTTTGATATTGAATAACTATTTTAAATGTTTTGGGCACTTTTTCAGATTTTTTTTATGTTGAATAACTATGTTAAAATTTTTGGTACTTTTTCAATTGGTATTTGCAGTGACCATAGAGATTTCAATCTTTGTTTTTTTCATATGCTTTTTAGCATTTAGATTTCTTTACCTCATGATAAATGTATGCAACTGTTAAGCAAAATTTTAATCTTCAATGTAAACTCTTGATACTTGTTTCAAACAAGATACCTGACCACTAAATTGAATATTACTTTGGAAAATTGCACTTTTTTGTGCTTTTATTAAGTGCTACTACAAAAATCACAGTACAATATTTTTACAAGGAACTTTCGAACCCTTGCCTACTTAAAACCTTACATTTAAGTCATGCTAATCAAAATCTCTTTTGCCACTGAAACTGATCGTTGTTATTAATGATATAAAAATCAAGATTTTACTTGTAGTAAATTGTCACTGCTAATAACAGACATTTGAAAATGAAAATTCTTCATACAAACAATTTCTAACTACAAACAAGTATCTAAAGAATTTTAGTTGTGTGCTCCAGAAACTTTTTAACAATTCTTAAAACTATATCCTATATAATTGTCAAGCCAAAGACTTCAGCAAGATAGTGACTCATTTGCAGTATCATCAACGACACTTGGTCCTTTGTGTGCCTTAACATCATTGATGTAATTCTCGTATAAATAAGTATAGAATCCCCAAATTGCCATCAGCATGGCGATTATCTTCAAACCGTTCATCTTAAATAAGAAATTAATTTTAGGCAAAAAAAGATAAAAACAATAACAAGTATCAAATACATTAGCATCGATTATCATTAATTTAACAATATTTTCCATCTAAATCAAATAAGTTTGAGAGGTATCAAACTACAAAAATTTTGTATCATCATATCAAAAGATTCCTATCAAACGAAACAGTAGCGGTGATTTATAGATTGATACCTAAAAACGCACATTTGGCAAATCATGTCAGTTAGTAATGGATTTAATTTTTTTTTCTTTTTAGCATATGATTTGCGACCTAGTGATACGTACATGCAAAGAGAAAATGGGGTGGTATTAACTTTTTTCTTCTATTGGAATTAAATCAAATGTAAATACGTATTAATTTTTTTCTTTTGCGCAATATAGATGTATCAAGAAACAAAAAATCAAGAGATGATTCATATGAAATCATACTTTTTTTCATTAAATCGTTTCACTTTGGAATTGAAACCCTTTTCTATCGTATATTTTCGTTCAATCAGGTGTATAAGAAGAAACAGTACCTTTCGACTCGATCAAATTCAGTGTTGCATTGAAGAAATAAATACCATCTACCTCTAAATCGAAATTATCAACGCATAGTTGATGCATTTCGAAATCAGGCTCTTTTTTTTCTACAAAAATCGACATGCTCAATTGAAAAAGATGATTCAGAATGTTTGAATTTTGAAACTAATAATCTGTTACACAATTGTTGGGATTGAATATACTTACTTCAATGTTATAGCGCAATTTATGGAGTTGCAATTAAACAGCTAGATTTTTTTCATATTTATCTCAACAGACTTAAATGCACGATAAAATTCTTCTAAGTATCACACACAAATTTCAGGTATCCGTGTGGCTTAATAAAGTAGAAATTTTTAGTAATTTAAGAAAGAGTGGAGATTTATATCACACACAAATTCCAGGTATCCGTGTGGCTTAAAAAGTAGGGATTTTTAGTAATTTAAGAAAGAGTGGATATTTGTAAAAATGATCGCTTAACAGTATGGTATTTATATATTTTATACTATTTTTTTCTCTATTTATTTTTTTATGTGTTCTTTCTATTAGACTTCTCTAATTTAATTTTCTATGGATTTCTAATTATTGTAAGTCCGTATTTGGGGTCCAATTATCCGTTTATGACTACTAGAAGTTTAATACTAAGTTCAAGTTTACAGTTGATTGCTTAGAAGGAATTAATTTTAAACACTAAATTAGGTCCTTCATGTGGTGTTTTTTGTCATACTTTTAAATATGTATTTATAATTATTGAATTTTATTACTCAGTATATGCATGTTTCCGTAGAATATTAATTATTGTACAAATTTTTAAATATATATATATATATGAGACACACGTACAATGTATGTGCCCAAAAACTATTAAGTCTATAAACTGTAAACTGAAGTATATATATATGTAAATTATGAATATACAAATGAAGAATGTTTAGTAACAGGAGAAGAAAACAAATGATTGGAGTTGTCATCTAGCTTTAACAATGTACACTGACCCTTGTTTCAAAATAGGATAGACTTTTGCTTGTCTGATCTCTTCATTGAATTAAATTAAGAATCTATTGAATTGGAGTTGCTTATATTAGGAGGTTGATTGGTTCTCCACTTCACCACCCCAAGTTCTCACTCTTTCCTCTGCTTGAAGAGCCTGCAATAATTTGAGGAGCATATATATATAGTCAATGAATGTCTAAGACATGGGTAATTCATGTATAATATGTGTATAACAAGTGCATAAATTTACGCATATCAGGCAGGAAAAGTAAACAGAGATTCCCATGAATTTACTCTATCGGAATCTGATACATCAATAACATAATCCTTGCTGCATCGTGATCCAACAATATCTACAGAAATTTATGCCTAATTCTTCAATCTCTTGACCTTTGCTATTTTGGCCTTATCATTTGAGAAATGTTATAGCCAACACTATGGCTACATTTGATATGGAGGAAAATGTCTTGATTTCTAACTTATTTTTTCATGTTTGGTTTTTTT